>JAJTWQ010000088.1:1330000-1707500 GCA_029007595.1 Solanum commersonii
CTAAATTTTGTCAAGATAATAACTCCTCTATGGAAGTTTTTCCTTTATCTTATCTTGTAAAAGACCTGACTAAGAGGGTGCCATTGGCTCGTGGATGGAGTAAAAATGGGTTGTCTGAGCGGCCACCGAGGGATGTAGATGATCCGCCGCAGTGCCATATCATTGTTCCTTACCACCAGTGGAATAAATTATTGGGCCACCCAAATCATCAAATTCTAAATAAGTTTTTGCATGAGTTTTCTATTCGAGTAGTTGGTTAAAAAATAGTACTGCCTGTCATTCATGTTATTCTAATAAAAGCCATAGGATGCTTTTTTCCAAAACTTCTTTGCACAGTGCCAATCTATCAAATTTACTATACAGTGATTTGTGGGAGCCGTCTCCGATTTTATTGAATGCCAAAAAATGATACTACATTTTATTTGTTGATCCATATTCAAGATATACGTGGTTGTTCACACTAAAGGCTAAATCTAAAGTTCTAGAAATCTTTCGAACTTTACATCTCATGCTTTAAAAAGATTTTGGCACAAAATTTTTATCCTTTTACACTGATGGTGGTGGTGAGTTTCAAAAATTAGATTCCTTTCTAAAAACACATGGCATTGAACACTTAGTGTCTCCCCATACACGCCACACAGGGTAGTCTTTGTTGAAGATCGACATCGGCATATCATCGAGACTACCCGCACCTTACTACACCAAGCATCCTCATCTTCAAATTTTTGGAGTTGTGCATGTCATCAAGTTGTTTATTTGATCAATAGAATGACTACTCCCAATCTACAAAATAAATTCCCTTTGCAAATCCTACTTCTAGTTGTGCCTAAATATGATTCCATCAAAGTTTTCAGTTGCTTATGCTATCCATGGCTCAAACCCTATTCCAGAAATAAATTGGAACCTCGATCAGCCCCATCTGTTTACTTAGGATTTTCTAACAAATATTATAAACATTAGTTCTTTGATCCAGTTAACTCCAAATTATATTTATGCAGGGATGTAATGTTTTTCGAAGACAATTTTTCTTTTCAAAATAATTTTTCTAGGTTCAGTAATAAAGTTAATGTTTCTTGGGATAGCATTTCTGTTGAACAACAATCTGAAGAGGAAACTAAATTAATTTTGCATTCCTTTTATCAACTTCCCCCACCAATGACTATGTTGCACGCGCTCACTCATGGCCTGCAAGTTATCTGCTCCGCTCCAGATGGTGTTTCTCCACAATCAGGTAATATTCCTTCTCTTGTCTCAAGTTCCACTTCTTCATCTTTTCAACAAAAACAGAGAACTAATTATTCTCCAATACCTCAACCATTGCCCTCGTGGCCACTTATCACGTATCATAAACGAGAAAGACCACCCATTCCTAGCCAAACTCTAATTCCTCCTCATAATCCATTTTCTTCAGCACTAAATTTGCCACATATGGCTTCCTTCCCACCTCAATCAGCAACAACTCTTAGTCAACCTGACCCATCAACACTAACCCGGCCAAACAAACCAGCCACCAAAGTACACCCAATGACTACCCGATCACAGACTCATACCCTTAAACCTCGTAAGTTTCTCACAAACTCTACATTGTCTCCAAAAATCCCCATAAATAACAAGCAAGCCAGGTTGATTCCCCAATGGAATTCAACAATGCAAGCCGAATTTGATGCTCTTGTGTGCAATATTGGGATTTTGTTCCATTTATTCTTTCAATAATGTGGTGAATTATAGGTGGTTATTACAAGTTAAATATAAACATAATTGTTCTGTTGATAGTACAAGGCTCGTTTAGTTGCCAACTGATTTACACAACACCCTGGACGTGATTATCATTCCACTTTTAATCCAATAGTCAAGTCTTCTACTTTCCGTCTCATCCTAACTACCGCCACTCAACTTGAATGGCATGTCCATCAGTTGGATGCTAACAATGCCTTCTTGTAGAGTCGTCTTACTGATGAAGTTTACATGCGACAACCACCAGGATTTGAAAATTCTGGAAATCCTACCTATGTATGTCGTGTTCAGAAGGTAATTTATGGTATCAAACATGCTCTTTGTGTTTGGTACACCGAACTCAAAAATTATCTCTGTACTTTGAGTTTTTTTAAGTTGCATTCTGATTCCTCACTCTTGAATATGCATAAAGTCAGGTTCACGGTGTATATTTTAGTTTATGTGGATGATATCTTAGTGATTTCTATCACCAACAAGGTGTTCATTATATCATTTGAGGCTCTTTCTCAACGTTTTTCACTGCAGGACTTAGGACCTCTTCATTACTTTCTTGGTATTGAGGTGATTCGTTCTTCTGCTGGTCTTCTACTCTCTCAAAAGAAGTACACTATGGTTCTCCTACATACGGTATCTATGGATAATTGCAAAGGTATTTCCACACCTATGACATCTACTATTATTTTTTATCCATCGCTTAACGATCATCTAGTTGATGGTTCCTTATATCGGCACATTATTGGTAAACTTCCTTAACTTTCTTTCACTCGTCTAGACATAGATTTTTTTGTCAGCAAACTATCACAAGATACACATCAACCATTTATGTCTCATTGGGTTGCTCTTAAATGACTTCTTTTCTATCTCTGTTGAACTGCCTCTTTTGGTGTGCTCATTGCCAATGAAACTAATCCTAGGTTGCTCATGTACTCTTACTCAGGTTAGGTAAGGGATGCTTATGATCGCACATCAACCACTGGTTATGTAATCTATCTTGGTAGTTCTCTTATTTCATGGTCTTCAAAGAAGATATGTTTAATTTCTTATTCTTCCACAGAGGTAGAATATCGGTGTCATGCCACGAGGTTACTCCCTAGACGTAACCCAGGACTTAGGATCATGACTGACCCCAATCTATCCTTGAGTCTGTCATATATTAAGCATACTAAAAAAACTAAGTATGACATGTACTATGCAGAAGCTAAAAATAGCGGATATTTAAAAATGAGGAAAAATCCTACTAGTCTGAACATATAAAAAATATTCAGAGTTTAGTGATAAGAGAAACAACAACTTAACAACTCAAGTTGAATCTACAACTACGTATGAAAAGCCTCAAACTGAGTTGAATTTCTAGGACATGCCCCAAGCTAACTCTAAAAAATTGAAAATTGAATATAAATACAAATGGAAAGCAGTTCTATTAACCTCGATGTACGAGGACTCACCACTGAAGCTGCTAAAGTCAGATCGAGAATTGATCTAAGCGTTATCTGAGTACTGAGTACCTAAACCTACATCATCAAAGGATGTAGCACAGAGTATGCGTCAGTACATTCAATATACTAAGCATGGAAGATATAGATATACTAAGTTGAACAAGGAGGTATGAGCTGAACAAGGCATATTGAGCAATGGCATAATTTGAGCAAGAATAGAAATCTGAAATATAACTGAAAAACTATATTGAATGCAATGACCAAGTACTAATCACGAAGATAACATGTTGAACTGTACACTGATATAAATGTTGAAAACGTGGTCAATGCAATAAGAGTCTCACTGTGGGAGCTATTTTAAACCGACATAAACCACCTCAGCTAAATGTGGAATCCAATGTATACGCCCCATCGAGACGACCCAATATACGTTGCTAGGGGTATAAAGACATGACTATGGCATGCTCACTAATATTGATACCCAACAGAGGAGACTTCTGAACCTACATTGGCACGTAGTTCTTGGACTTTGAGGGTAAGCTGAACCCTAGTCAACCTCGGTGCTATGTCTACTCCCAACTAAATTAAAAGCTAAAATGCAATTGAAATACTAAGTAGCTCAAAATACAGACATGCTTTCTGGGAATGCACATAACGATAATGAAACATATGACATTCAAATTCTAAAGCATGATTTTCTGACTGATCTTTCTAGCAAGTATATTTCATGAAATACTAATGATGAATACAAACTAAGGTTCTGAGTTCTATATATGGATTACATTAATTCTTCAAGAAAACATGTAATTAGTACAATGGAGCTATATCAACTAACTTTTAATGGATTCCCAAGGTTTTGCAAACCCTATGTCTAAAAAATTTATGAGAACTTTGAGGAACTAACTGAATTCTACGTACTTAATAGGTGAAAGTGTCACGCCCTAAGGCTACCCCCTAGACGCGGACATGGGACGTAGGATCACGAGTGACCCCAAGGTAACCCTGCTAGCATATCATAAGCAAACTAAAGTAAACTGAAGTAATAAATACTATGCGGAAGCTAATCATGAGATAATCTGAAATGATGGGAAGTACCCATATACTAAATCTGAATATATGAAAAATTGAGAGTTTGAAATATAATAAAAAAGTCAAACTCTAACACTAAAGCTGAACTAACTATGTCTGAATTAATCCTCTACTGACTAGAAATGCTGGGAAATGCCCCAGCTAGATATAGCAAAACTGAAACTAAAGCTAAAAGCAAGAAAGATAATCATGTCACTCGTCCTCAAAGAATAAGGTCTCACCAATGATGTTCTTGGATTGAGGATTGGGAACCGATCTAAGCGTGATCTAGAAGCTGAGAACATGAACCTACATCGCAAGATATGTAGCAAAGAGTATGCGCCAATACTTGAAAGGTATTGAGCATGCAAGATAGACTAAAGCTAAATAATAATCATAACTGAACCAAAGCATAAACTGAGCAATGATATGATTTAAGCATGATACTAAACTGAGAATACTGAACATAAAATAACTGAATGCATTGACCAAGTTCATAACATACTGAGACTGAATACTGAACTGGTAAAATGGTCAATGCAATAGAATCTAATTGAACTGTCGGATCTACTAATGACCGAGTTAAAATCACAGGAGGTAAATATGGAGTCCGATGTATACGCCCCATCGAGAGGACCCAATATACCCTGCTAGAAATATAAAGGCATGACTGATCACAAAAATGTTGCCCACAGAGGGAACTTACAACCTATGAGGGCACGTAGGTCTAGCACTTCCGAGTGACTGACCCTAGTCCACTCGGTATTAAGTCCTCTCCCAACAGATTATGTGATTTAGCAATTTTTAATTGAAATGCTGTAAATTTTTGATAGCTCAAATACTGACATGCTAACTGAAAATGCAACATTAATGTACTGATACTGAAACATTTGTAACTGGAGCATGTATAACTAATTTATTTAACCTAGCATGTGCATTTCATGAACTAAAAGAACTACATAGCTGGTGTTCTAAAATTATGAAGGATTTTATACAAAAACATGCTAAAGATCATGATAAACTAATTAGGAATAGGAAAGTAACTAATTCATGATAATTTGTTAAAATTCTATAAACCCTAGGTCTAGTTGATAATAACGGAATCAAGAATCTGACTGAGTTCTAGGGACCTAATGGGAGAAAGGAACCCACTAGTGAAATCCCACATACCTGGTGATGAATTCCACGAAGAAATCTTTCAATATCGGGGCTGGAACTAATGGAAACTTGATGCATTTTTGGGAAGGGTTTGTTCGCCACTTTCTCATCTTTGCGTTCTAAGTTTTATGAATTTTGGTGAATGATTTGACTTGCGTAAGTTCCACTTATGTTTTTAGGCTAAAACTGACCAAAACTATGTAGTTTAGGGGTCCAACGCATAGGGAAAAGACCAAACAACCCCTGACTTAACTGTTGTCGGGGGCACCAACGAATGGGATCAACGGACAAAACCATATGATGTAGCTTCTATGTTTAGTTCTTTATTTATGTTGAAAGACATTGTTGTACTTTCCTATTTCAAGACTTCTTATTGATGTAAGGGCTAAGTCCCATTTTCGATACTTCTATGTCTAGATGGTACATTGTGACGAAGTTAGATTCTATTTTTCATCTATGAAGTGAAGTTGAACTTCTAAAGTAAAATTTTTAAATTTTCTGTATTTTTATTCTATGATATATGCTATGATGAATGCTAAGGGCTTGTATAAGACCTCTTTGAGGTCGAATACGCCGATAACGACTAAGAGGTGCTCTTGGGTCGTTACAAACTTGGTATAAGAGCATAAGGTTGAGAATAATGTAGGATTCATGTCACAAGATACCACGTCGAGTAGAGTCTTGTTCATGGGTGGGTAGCGCACCACACTTATGAATGGAAGGCTACGAGATGCTTAGGAACTTTCAATCTTTTGTTATTCCATAGTCGTGCCTAAGAGTCTTAACTCTATCTAGTCCTTTTGTTCTAATCCTTCTCTTATGCTTATAGGCTATGAATACAAGAAGGAACAATGCAAGGAGGGCCGGTGAGGAGAATGTGAATGAGGCGGTTCCCCCTCAAGCTCCTCAGAACCCTCAAGTTCCTATTGAAGAAGGGGCTATGTCTAATGTTGAGATAAGGTCGGCTATTCATAATTTGACTCAAGTGTTGGCCACTCAAGTTACTAGGGATGCTAGGGTGCAAGTGAACCCTAATGCTAGCACTACCACTTCTAGGATAAGTGATTTCACAAGGATGAATCCCCCTACTTTCTTTGTTCTAAAGTGGAACAAGATCCACAAGGATTCATTAATGAAGTGGTTAACGTTCTAGAGGCTATGGGTGTGTCTTCTCAAGAAAAGGTGGAGTTAGCCGCCTATTAACTCAAAGATGTGGCACAAGTGTGGTATGATCAATGGAAGGAGGGGAGATCTTTTAGAGGGGGGGGGGGGTCCGATAAGTTGGGCTACATTCAAGATGGGTTTTCTTGATAGGTTTTTTCCCTTGGAACTAAGGGAGAGGAAAATGCAAGAATTCATCAACCTTCGTCAAGGGGGTATGAGTGTGAAGGAGTATGGCCTCAAGTTCACTCAATTGGCCAAGCATGCTCCTAGTTTGTTCTTGAACTCTATAGTTACAATGAACAAATTTGTTATGGGGGTATCCGATCTTGTGGTGAATGAATGTAGGTCGGCTATACTAATCCCAAGCATGGACGTTTCTCGTCTTATGGTTCATGCCGAACAAATTGAGGAGCAAAAGTTTAAGCAAGTTGGTAGAGAATTGAAGAGGTCAAGGGCCGATGATGGAAATTCTTCCAAGGTTAGGTTTGAAATACAAGATAAGCCAAAGTTCAAAAAGAGGTTTTCCAACCAAGTTCCTCCTAACACTCCAAGGGTCAACAAAGGTAAAGTGTCTACCCCCAAGCCTCAAGAAGCAAGAGGTGGTGGTTTTTATGTTGAGAAACCTATTTGTGAAAGTGTGGTCGAAAACATGAAGGCAAGTGCCTAGTTGGCATGGGTAATTGCTATAGTTGTGGTAAGAGCGGCCACATGAGGAGGGACTTCCCTATGCTAAAGGCTCAAGGAAGGGAAAATCCTCAAGCACAAGCAAGTGGCCCAACTCTCGATGCTCCCAAGAAGAATCGCTTCTATGCTCTCCAATCTCGAGGTGATCAAGAGAGTTCTCCGAATGTTGTGACCAGTATGTTACAAGTATTTTCAATTAATGTTTATGCATTATTGGATCCCGGTGCCACTTTGTCTTTTGTAACCCCTTTGGTGGCCATGAAGTTTGATATGCTTCGTGATGTCTTAGATGAACCCTTTTCGGTTTCTACCCCGATGGATGATTACACAGTTGCTATGAGAGTGTATAGGGGTTTTCCTATATAATTGCCCAATAGAGTCACTTTAGTTGATTTGGTGGAACTTGATACGTTAGACTTTGATGTTATATTGGAGATGGATTGGCTTCATGCTTGTTTTGCGTCTATAGATTGTAGGACCCGAATTGTGAAGTTTCAATTTCCTAATGAACCCATTTTTATGGAAGGGAGGAAATTCCATCCCTAGGGGAAGGATCATTTCATGTCTAAAAGCTTGTAAGTTAATTTCTAAGGGTTGTCTCTATTATATTGTGAGAGTCAAGGATCTTGAGTCCAAGATTCCTCCTTTAGAGACGGTCCCCGTAGTGAAGGATTTTCCGAAAGTCTTTCCTAATGACTTACCCAGAATTCCTCCTGAACGGGAAATAGATTTCTTCATAGATTTAATGTTGGATACACAACCCATTTCAATCCCTCCTTACCGGATAGCCCCGACGGAGTTGAAGGAATTAAAAGCTCAACTCAAAGATTTGTTGGATAAGGGTTTCATCCAACCTAGTATATCTCCATGGGGTGCACCAGTGTTATTTGTGAAGAAGAAGGATGGATCTCTTCGTATGTGTATTGATTACTAAAGAAGGTGACCATTAAGAACAAGCATCCACTCCCTAGGATTGATGACTTATTTGATCAACTTCAAGGAGCGAGTTACTTTTCAAAAATTGATTTGAGGTTGGGTTATCACCAACTTAGGGTGAGAGGTGTTGATGTTCCAAAAATAGCCTTCCGAACATGATATGGTCATTTTGAGTTCTTAGTGATGTCCTTTGGTCTTACAAATGCCCCGGAGGGCTTCATTGACCATATGAATCGTGTGTTTAGAAATTATCTAGACTCATTTGTTATTGTCTTTATTGATGACATCTTGATATTTTCTAAAAGTGAGGATGATCACGTAAATTATTTGAGGATAGTATTGCAACTCCTTAAACATCACCAACTTTATGCTAAGTTTAGCAAGTGTGAGTTTTGGCTAAGATCGGTTGCTTTCCTTGGTCACATTGTTTCTAGTGAGGGTATAGAAGTTGATCCAAAGAAAACCGATGCGGTCAAAAGTTAGCCTAGACCTTTAGTCCTTCTGACATCCGAAGCTTTTTGGGTTTGGCCGGTTACTATCAGAGGTTTGTTGAGGGATTTTCATCTATTGCATCTCCATTAATGGCCTTAACTCAAAAAATGTCCAAGTTCGAATGGTTGGAATCTTGTGAAAGGACCTTCAAATTGTTGAATGATAAGCTCACCTCCACTCCGGTTTTGACCTTACCGGAGGGCACCGAAGGGTTTGTAATATATTGTGACGCTTTCCGAGTGGTTTTGGGTTGTGTCCTCATGCAGCATGGTAAGGTTATAGCTTATGCCTCGAGACAACTCAAGGTGCATGAGGAGAATTATCCAACTCATGACCTTGAGCTAGCGGCCGTAGTCTTTGCTTTAAAGATTTGGAGACACTATCTCTATGGGGTTCATATGGACGTGTTTACCGACCACAAGAGTCTTCAATATGTTTTTAGCCAAAAAGAATTGAATCTCCGACAAAGGAGGTGGTTGGAACTCTTGAAAGATTATGATATGAGTGTCCTTTACCACCCTGAAGAAGCAAATGTGGTTACAAATGCTTTGAGTCGTGTATATATGGGTAGTGTGTCATATGTGGAAGAAGAGAAAAAGGATTTAACCAGTGATGTACATAGGCTAGCCTGTTTGGGTGTCTGACTTGAAGATTTCCCAAAATGAGGTGTCATGGTCCGTCATAATTCTGAGTCATCGGTGGTTATTGACGTGATGTCTAAGCAACATCTTGACCCTATTTGGATAGAACTAAAACAGTCAGTTCTCAACAAAGATATAGAAACTTTCTCTCAAGGAGAATTTGGGGTGCTTAGGCACCAAGGGAGGTTATGTTTGCCGGATATGGATGGCCTAAGAGAGACACTCTTAGAGTAGGCCCATGGGTCCCAATACTCCATCCATCCGGGAGCCACCAAAATGTACCATGACTTACGTGAGATTTATTGGTGGAATGGAATGAAAAAAGACATAGCAAAATTTGTGGCTAGGTGCTCAAATTGCCAACAAGTCAAAGTCGAGCACCAAGGACCGTGAGGTCTAACAAAAGATATTGATATCACCACTTGGAAGTGGGAAGAGGTCAATATGGACTTCGTGGTAGGTTTGCCTCGAACTGGTAGGCAACATGGCTCCATTTGGGTCATTGTGGATAGATTGACCAAATCAGCCCATTTTCTTACCGTTAAGGTTGCTTATTTAGCGGAATATTTTGCGAAGTTGTACATTAAGGAGATTGTGAAGTTGCATGGGGCCCCGTTGTCGATTATTTCAGATAGAGGTGCCCAATTTACTTCCCATTTTTGGAGGTCTTTCCAAAGTGGGCTTGGTACTCAAGTGAAACTTAGTACCGCATTTCACCCTCAAATGGATGGTCAAGCGGAACGCACCATCCAAACCCTAGAGGACATGTTGAGAGCATGTGTCATTGACTTCAAAGGTAATTGGGATGACCACCTACCTTTTATAGAATTTTCCTACAACAATAGCTACCACTCGAGTATTGCTATGGCATCCTTTGAAGAACTTTATGGTAGAAGGTGTCGATCTCCGATTAGGTGGTTTAAAGTAGATGAATTTGCTCTTCTTGGTCCCGAGGTAGTCTATGAGGCTACGGAGAAAGTTTGACTTATAAGGGATAGGTTGAAAATGGCTCATAGTCGGCAAAAGTCTTATGCCGATAATAGAAAGAAAGATCTTGAATTTGAAGTGGGTGATTGAGTCTACTTGAAGATCTCACCCATGAAAGGGGTAATGAGGTTTGGTAAGAAGGGGAAGCCTAGCCCCCAGTATGTTGGGCCTTATGAGATCTTGAAGCATCTCGGAAAGGTCGCTTATGAGTTGAAATTTCCCATTGAATTGGCCCAATTCACCCGGTGTTCCATATTTCTCTGTTAAAGAAATATATAGGTGACCCGGTGTCCATTCTTCCTCTAGAAGGTTTAGGGGTGAATGAGAATCTTTCTTATGAAGAGGTTCCGGTCAAAATCTTAGATCGTCAAGTTAAGAAGTTGAGGAATAAAGAGGTTGCCTCCATAAAAGTCCTATGGAAAAACCACCTAGTTGAGGGTACAACATGGGAGGCCGAGGCCAACATGAAGTCCCGCTACCCTCATCTTTTTCCTCCTACTCCTAGCCAAAGTTGAGGTTAGTAGCCTCTCTTAATTTGGTAAAGCATGTGTGTTGATGATTATGACATGATTTCCTTCTATGTGCATATTTTGTGAAAATTCATGCTTAAGTTGTATTTTGAGTTTTCATAAATATTGTTTCTCATGGTTGAAAATTCACCCATAGATGTTGTGTGATGTTGTCTTCATAAGATTTGTAATGAGCATCCTTAATGTTGTCTTGTTAAAGAAATGTCTTGTTGATTTCTTAATAGATATGATAGATATGTTGATGCCCATTGAATATGGAGAAAGTAGCTCCTCCTATACTTATGTGAAGAAAAGAGTTTTGAGCATAGTGATATTGTGGATTAAATTCCTATACGATATGATGACATGATGTTGTTGATGTGACTGGTTGTGGTGATTCTAGTTTGACTCATTATCTCCCTAGAAAGAAGTCCAAGTGACATTCGGGGACGAATGTTTCTAAGGAGGGGATATTGTAATACCCCGGAAATTCTATGACTTAAGTTAGATCCCACCTTATGAATAATGACTTAAAAATAGTTAAAATGATGTTTCTAAACCTAAATTAATGCAATTGACTTGGTTTGGAAGAGTAAAAGTCTAAATGTCAAGAAACGACCACTACGTGAATGTTGAATCACTAGGGCTTTGAGAGTAGAGCTAACGTGATGAGTAGAAGTCTAATAGGTAGAATTGTAGTGAAAAGCCCATACTCACCTAACCTACCTTATAAATTCTTGAGAGTATAAAGTAATAGAATTACTTAAACATGGATTGATTGTCAAGGACACACTTCCATGAGACATGAGTGTTAAGCAAGGCTTAATAGTAAATCTTTGGGTGTATGCTTGGCTCCAAGTGGATATTGACAATGAGATGGAGTGTCATAGAAGATAGGGTCCGGGCCTTAAGTAGAAAAGAGAACCACACCTAGTTGATGTGAGGACTATCCAAGTTAAAAAGGGGGAATTCTTACGAAGTAGAGTGTGGGTTTTCCCAAAGTTAGGTCTCATGAGATGCAAGCCTCCACCTAGTGGTGTTAGGGTTGAAATCTCCTTATCCAATGAACTAAGACTTACTTAAAATAAGTACTTCATAGTGTTCAAAAGCAATATTGTATTTTGATATGCTTAAGTAAGTATCTCATAGGATCCATGTTAATACTGAACTTAAACATACTAAAGGAAGTATCTCATAGGGTCCATGTTAATACTGAACTTAAACATACTAAAGGAAGTATCTCATAGGGTTAATAATGAACAAGATGTGCTTAAACGAGTACCTCATAGTGTTCTAAGGTCTAAAGAGAGGAACTAGGTTCCAAACCAAGAAGTATTAGTATGACAACCTAAAAGTGGTACTTAGCATGAGTAATATTATGGGATGCATGCATTACACAAGTATGACTTAAGGTTATTCAAGAAAGTGTTCTTTTGTGTGATGCATATTGAGATAGAATGGTGCTATAGTTGCCTTCCTTGTTATAATTGACTAAAGCCGAGATATTCCCTTTGTTATGAGAGTTAAGCTAATAATGAGACTCTAAATGGATAGTAACTATGAATATAGTTACTTCAAGGTTATGCTTAGTGTGAATGGTATTATGGGATGCCATTCATGCATTGCACAAGTGTGCCTTGAGGTTACTTGTGAGTAGTCCTATCATGGTATAAATGACTAAGAGTTAAATAATGCTTATATGGTGCTTGTATTGGAGAGTTTGCTTGTGATTATATGATATTGTCTTTCATGCTTATAATTGATGTTTCATGAAGTATTGGATTATGTCTTATGTTTACTAACCCTTATCTTATGCTCTTGTTATGTTGTGCTAGCTAGCATATTTAGTACATTTTGTACTAACGCATACTTTGCCTACATTCTAATCAAATGTAGGGTTTGGAGACTTGAGTTCTATTCATGAAGATAGGTTTTTAAGGAGCAAAGGAGTTGAAGACTTGGTGAGTATTCATAGCTTCGAGGACAAACCCACTATTTCCTTTTTGTCTTTTATTTTCACGTTATGAGACTATTGTATGGGCCGTGTCCCAAATCTTTTAATTCAAGTTGAGTTTAGATGGTTTGAGACAAAGTTTAGAAAAGACTTTCGCTTGTTTTCATAAAGACTTCGATTGTATGGATAAAGTTTTAAATTTCCGCACTATTCCCTATGTTCTTATGTTATGATATACTAAGAGGCTTGTATGAGGCTCTTCGGAGACTTGTACACCGTGTTACGTCAAGGGGGTACCCTTGGGTCGTAACAGCTAAATATCGGGTTGGGTCATATTATTATTTTAACATATTGTTGCTTAAATTTTACTACCACAATTTGAATTTCAAGTCAAGAAAATAAAAAAATAATTTACAAACGGATAGATAAATCCTAAACATATAATATAGATAGTAATTGATAGCTTCAATATGGGAACATACATTACACCAATGCACATAAAGAGTCTTAAAACAAGTTGAAGTTAGAGATTAAATTGGGTTCAGTTGTAGATTCTCTTAAAAAGGGTTAAAACTTGAATGAGTTTAGATTGACCCAATTCAAATTATCATGAGCCCAACCCATAAAATTCTGAATGAATTACCTATATTTGGGCTCATTTCATTTCGACACCCCTAGTTATACCTATTGAACACCTTCACCAGCCAACATTTGAACGACTTAAGCATCTTTTGCCTACATGACATGTTATCCGGGAGACATGTAAAGGGGGCGCATGAGTCCTTTTTCTCCCAGATGATATGAAAATTCTTTAATAAATAAAAACCGCCAATGTTAAAAGAAACCCCAACTTTGAAAGCCTCATTTTCCCTTCCACTTTATAGACCCTAGATCCCAAATTTTTGCGATTGCCAATCTCTCTTCTTTCTCTCTCTTTTTTATTCTGTCTCTCTTCGTCATTCCTCATCTCCATCCATATTTTTTGTTAGATATGTCTCAAAATTCAGTGAATATAGTGGAAGTCCATTTTAATTGTGATGATTATTATCGTCTGAAAATTTTGAGGACTCCATTGAACTCAAGTTATAAATTTGTTCAATGCCAAGCATCAAAGTTTCGTAACTATTAAAAAAATCAAAATTAAAATTTTTGTTGCAATATTTCAATTTATTAATGTTATGTGGTTTGTAGAAAAATAATGGATGTGCCTATTTTAGATGGATTAGTCCATCACCTGAAAATGCTGATTTTCAATCGTCTAAGTTGGTATCGTGCTTAATGAATAGAATTTTCAAAGCTGGTAAAAAGTTGAATAATCGACTAAAAGGAAAATTGAAAGAGTTCGAAGCAAAAAAGGATTATTTGAAACTAAAATTGAATGAAAATGAAGAGAAGATGATGGAAGTAAACTAGGGACTCAGAAAAGTTAAACTACAAAGGGGTTGGACAAATGTCAAATTTAACAGACTTGTGATTGTTGTTCTTTGTCTACTAACTATAAAATGGTTCTTTAATATTGTGTAGTCTTCTAGTTGTATAGTGGTGGTACTTAACATTATATTGTTAATTATGAGTAGTTAGGCCAATATAGAAATATATTAAATTAGTTAGTCAATTTTTGTATCAAATTGAAAGATTGAATGTGAATTGATTGACCTTGTTTTGTATCACATTGAGATTGTAAATATCTTTATGTACACTTGATTTTCCAATAAAAAGTTATTGTAGTTCATTTGATCTTCCCATTCAATAAAAACTCAACAAAAAAGAGGCAAAATGTTTAGAAACTCACTATTGCATATATATGAAAATTAGGCTAAAAAACACAACTGTAACATATCACAAATGCAATGCTTCCTTACATAGGTTGCTCAAAAATAAATAACACAAGTTTTTCATAAATACATAACACAAGTTGTTCACAAATAAACTAAAGTAATTGTAAATTTTTCAAAGACCCTTCCAACTTTATTTTCTTGTTTGCTCTCATTTGTTGCAACTATGAGAAGTGCTCCCTATCACATACTATATAATAAAAATAATTATATGAAAATTATAATATATACAAACTTTCTCAGCAATTTGCAAATGTGAAAAATGAAGTATTACTTACACTTGCTTCACAGAAAAACTATTATGGTCAATATATTTTTGCTTTTGGAACAGGTCATCTTCACTCCTCTTTTTGAAAGATTATTGATTTTCTTTGGGTCGTCCGTACACCTTATTTTGTTCTTGATAGGTATATCTGAGCTTGACCGCACGTGACTTTACTAAAGACCACCTCGAGTATCTTAGGGACAGATGAGTCCATAATTTGGACTCATTTAGGGCTTTATTTGGATAGATGTAGTATCCTCAAATGCTTATTTTCTGCCAATAACTGATGTAAAATCCTTGATTTCCAAGTATTTAGATTGAGGAACAAAGCATGGACACTAACGAGTAAAAAGGAACAATGTAGCTGAAAGAATGAAGAAAAAAGGCTTGTTGATCGCCTAATCCATTAGGCGAATCGCCGAATGGCTATTATCTTGCCTAAAGATCTAGTGTGCCAAGACCTGTAGGAGAAAATCAAGTCGGCGAGAGAAAGGAGCAGTCGACATGTCACCGATCAGTTCCGTGATGCAGTGTTGGATCGCCCAAAGTTACAGAATTTGAGGATGCTGAAGGCCAAAGAAAAACGATGATAGAGTTGACCAAAGGGTGGATGACCTAGCTGATCGGCGATCCTGACTTACTACGCTGAATGGTCCTTCGCAACATATTTTTGGCGACTATAAATACATTTTGGAATATTAAGTTTAGTATCAGTTTTCATAATATAGAATTTTTTGAGTTTGAACTAAGAGTATTGAGACAATATTTCTCCTTCGCTTTGAAGAATTGAAGTTGTCCATTTTTGAGAAATTGGAAGTGGGTCTTTGAAATTCTTCAATTTGGACCTTTGTAAAGATGAAATTAATCTTACCCAGTCGATGGAAACACAATTTCGTAACGATTTATACCTTTTTATGATGTCTAGCTAAAACCCCAATTCTTGGGGTGTGATTATGTGATTATGGGTTGACTTAGCTGATGGATATTGCTAATTGTTAGTTTAAATGTTTTTTAGAAGTGATTTCATTTAGTAATTGTGGTTGAAGTTAAAGGATTGTAATTACAAATGCAGTCCTACCTTCGTGTTTTTGGCTTACTCGAGAGAGAGGGCTTAAAACCAAGATTATTGAATTGATGGTGTGTGGGTATTGGGTTTTCAAGGGTTCAACTCCAGAGAGTGAATCCTAAACCCTTTTCCACACATTCAGCTCCAAAGAGTGAATGGACTAAAGCGTAGACTATTCTTATTTGCATGTTTGTTGGTGTTCGAGTGAAACCAACTTGATTCAGGGTAAATTACTCGAGAGAAAGTGTATCCCCACTAAAGTCTAGCTTATTCACTGATTTACAGCTATTTACTAACAATTGCAATTACCCATATATCTATATTAGCCTATAATTGAATCACATACCAAGAACCCGTCTCAATATTGTTATTTTCGTGTTATTTGCTGCTGCTGTAGTTGATATTCACAATCAAAACCCCCTATTATTTGACATTCGTGTCACCCCTTAATTTGAATTATGCTTTTATTTGATAATGTCTATTCCTATGATTCACTTGAGGATATTCGTACTTGCCTATTGATTCTCAAACACATACCACTCCATGTTGGATTTGACCCCAACTCATTTGGTTGGGTTATATTACTGACTAATGATCGTTGACACTTAGTATTGGATGAAGTGTCCTGATACGCGATCAAAATTGCGTCGCTGCCGGGGAGTGGTATTGGTTGAGAATTTTTAGTTAAGTTGAATTTTTGTTCTTCTTAGTTATAGTTGAACTTAATTACGTTTTAGTTTGGGTTTGGCTATTCGTGTTTTTGAAATAGGAAGTATGAGTGTGAACAAAAGCAATGGTAGCCAAGTAAGCCACCAAGACGACATTGGCAACCTCAACATTGTCAATGAGCCTAATGCTAATGAACCTCCTCTTATCGGTGGAATTGGTGTCATTCGATTGCCACCCGTTGAAGGAAACGCGGTGTTCCATATTACTAGCACTATGCTTCAGCTCTTGCAATTGAAGAGGCAGTTCGGTGGTTTGGCTCATGAGGATCACCATGAGCATATCAAAATTTTTGTTGATGTTTGCGAACCATTTTCCTTTAAGAATATATTCCAAGAGTCGGTCCGACTAAGATTGTTCCCATTCTCTCTGATGGGAGAAGCGTGTAAGTGGCTGACTGAATTGTAACGAGACTCAATCACTTCTTGGGAAGAGATTCTTACCACACATTTCAAGTGCGATTTTCCCTCCCTCGAAAATGATGACACTTCGGGATAGCATTCAAAGCTTCAAGCGTATGGAAGGCAAGCCTATTCATGAAACTTGGCTACAATTCAAGAAGTTAGTGCTTCAATGCCCAACTCATGGCTTGCCTGACAACATGTTGCTGCAGTATTTTTACTGGAGCCTTGACTCGGTAAACAAGGGTTTTGCTGACCAACTTTCTCTTTGAGAGGTTTGATGGAACAATCTTATGTGATAGCAGCACAACTCTTGGATGGCATGACCATAATCTAACGGGCATGATACACCCGTGAGGACCAAGTCTCTCCTCTCACATTCAAATTGACCAAGGAGCAAATGGAAAAAGACCAAGAGAGGGACCAGAACATGGCCAAGATCATGACACAACTTGACATTTCGTCTAAAAATGTCATGGGAGTTGGTGCTCGGAGTGCCAATGTCGTGGGTGTTGGGTGTGTGAATTTTGAAGAATCCAAGCTTGAAGCTTTGTATAATGAGGAGGTGAATTTCCTAGCCAACCAATGTGGTGGTTATCGTTCAAACTACCCGAGGCAGGGTGGTAACCAAAGGTGGAGCAGGGATGATGGTTGGAGAGGTCGTTATAGAGAATAGAGGGATCGAAATCCCTATTGGAACGATGGGGAGAATGATAGGTATGTTCCTCCCCATGAGCGTCAAAAGCCAAAGGATTCGGAAGGTTGCTGGGGTGAGGATATGCTTTCTCGTATCCTCAACAAGGTTGAGGGGTCGGACAAGATTTGGAAAGAAATGAAAGAAGATGTGTCGACCCTTAGCCAAACGGTTCCCTCACATTCCGTCTCTATCAAGCAGTTGGAGACCCAAATGGGTCATATCTCATCTCATCTAAACCCGAGACATCAAGGGGGATTGCCTAGTGATACTATGGCCAACCCCAAGAATGAGGTTTAAGAGTGGACTTGCGTCGTGCCACGACGTTAACTAAGGCGCTGCTTGGGAGACAACCCAAGTTTTTATTTGCTTTCTTTCTGAATATGAAATAATTGTGTGTTGATTGTGCAGGTCAAAGTGTAAAATGTGTTTGAAAAGTGTAGGTTGGTGAGTAAAAAGTCCATTCAGCGTATCGCAAAAAAGGTCAGCGAGCTCGACATGGACCGCCGTTGGACTTAAGACATTTTGAAATTGGAGTCTATAAAACTTGACGATCCCAGGAGCAACTTAGCAAATCGCCGACCAGGTCAGCGATCACAACCTAGGTCACCGTTTGGACCCCCACATTAACTAGAGGTTCTGTAAAACTCGGTGAGGTAAGTGCCCACTCGGCGAGCAAAACTAATGTCACCGAATGGGCGAGAACTGGATGGTTTTTAAAGGCCAAAGGTTTAAACTTTCAAACTCCTTCATTTTCCCTCACTTTTAAACTTCCCAAACTCACACTCACACAATATTTTCCATATTTCCTGCATTTTTATTGTATTTTAGTTGTCGAGTTTGTGTTCAAAATTGGATATCTTTGCTGCCTAGCATTTCAAAGTATTTATTCGGCATCAAAGGTTGGTTTTCCGAACCTTGAATTAGTTTTTAGCAATTTGTACTCATTTGCAATTGATTTTTATCTTTGTGATATGTGCTGGGCTTCTTTGATCATAATTGTGCCTTTGTTAATTTGAATATCCTGCCTTTAATGCCTTTAATTATTAATTCCTGAAATTTTGTGCCTTAAACTTGATTAAAATTGCGGGGTTGTGCTTGCATGTTGTTGGTCTAGTACCCCGTATTTGTGCCAAATGACGTAATTTGCCAAATGATAGAGCGTATGTCATCTTTCCTAAGGGAAAAAGTCATCAAATGGCCAAATTTTGCCAAATCGGGAGAAGTCTGAGTATCCTGGGGGCATGGGGGTAATACATCTTAGTTTAATTAGAGGATTGCATGCTTTGATTTTGTTTTCGGGGGTTGCGGGGTTGAATTTGGGAAGTTAGGTTGAAAGTAGGCACGTTGGGTAGTTTGGTGAGCTGGGTCGAGATCACCGAACCACTCGGCGGGTTGCCGAATCACCTCTTATCACCTTTAATTTCATGCTTAATCTTGATTTAGGTTCTGTAACTTTCGGCGAGAAGCACTTGCCTAAAGTCCTTCTTGATCGCCTTTTGTATATGCCCCTAATCGCTAAAAGCACTGTAACTTTTAGCGGGAAGCCGAAAGTGCCTTCCCATCGTTGACATGCAAATTTTTTAGGCAATCTTTTCGGTGAGCCCGATTTAGCTAGCTGAAGTGATTCGGCGACTCGCTAACCAGTTCGGCAAGTCTATCTGTAATGGTTTTGTTCTATGCTTTTGATTGAATTATTTCTAATTTTCCTCGATATTTTGCAGATATGGCTAGACCTAAAGTGGCCGGTAGAGACATGCCACCCTGTAAGAAACCCAAGGGTATAAAAATCAATGAGGATACAACTGTATCCAGCGCTAAGGCCACCAAACTTCCCACAACTGGTGGGAAAGGAAAGGGCAAATGAAAGGCACCTATGTTACCGAAGGCCAGCTTCGACAGAGATGCGATCCAAAAGGATGAATGATCCGTCCAGGATGAGGACTTCTCAGGGCTCAACTACTCCTCCTCTTGTTCTAGGACAAGCTGTGGTCCTAGCACCAACAATACATGCTCCTCCTCCCAAGTCTATGAATAGACTGAACACTGAGGGGCTGGGGACAATAATACAGGAGAAGCGGCTGTCCACTGATGGTTTATTGACAGGTACCCAGAGATAAAGAGTTGCCTAAAGTTGCACAACTTCCAACTCTTCACCAAGCCCCATGGCCCTTACATTCTTTATTAGGTCCGGGAGTTCTAATCTACTTATAGAGCCTTGGTACCATAGAGAGAGAAGCAGGCAGCTGCATTCAATCCATTTGACTATGTAGATGTCCGGGGAAAGAAGGTCAAGTGTGATAGTGAGGCTATCAATGTCGTCCTTGATTGTCCTAATGATATTAATGATGATTGCCAACACATGATCCGGACAATCATATCATAAAATATGAAAAGTGGTTGGTCCCTCTCATATTAGACGGTACCCCCAAATTGCTTTAGGTTGGAGCACCTATTGAGAAGAAGAATCTAAATATAACTGCAAGGTTTTGGTTTGTCTTCGTCAGTAGTACCATCATGCCACCCCAGAATGAGTTGATTCTCTACCACGCCAATGAAGCTTGTCTAGGTTGCATTATTGATGAGACAAGGATAAATCTGGGATAATTATGGCACAGAAGATGGTCATGCAGGCCAAGCAGCGCCAAACTTCCCTCCCCTTTCCGGTATTGATCATTAAGCTGTGTAGGTAGGCACGGGTTCCTAGAGATGAGAAGAGAGATGTGGAAGTGATTCCCACATCTTCTACTGATATTCAGAGAATCGAGGGAGGGTATTTAAATGATGAGGCAGAGAAGAAGAAGGCAACCCCAGTGGATTCTTCCGCGGTTGTGGATACAAACACATTACCTGCAGAGGCACCTTTGCCTACTCCGACCCCTGGGCCTTCAGGTACTTCTAATACTGTTCCTTTTGATACTCTGAGTTCCTCTGCTGCTACATTGCCTCCCAGATCTTCTGCTGTTGTTTCCTGGCCCATGCTCACTCAGGTTGCATTACTTCAGATAGGGCAGCTAGTCCATTCTGCCGATCGTCGTGCTGCGAGACTTGAGCCCTCTATTTTGGGCATGATTCAGACAGCCCTCACTGATGTCATGACACCCTTGAACACTACCATTGATGCCCTTGTGGCTAAGATAGTTGTGTGCGAGCGTGGCCAAGGGGCCATCGAAGAGGTGATGGCTCTAAAGGACACTATTGCTGCGCTAAGGAGAGATGTGGACTAGCTAAAGTCCACCGACATGTCCATGATTTTTGGGATGGTGGAGATCCAGATGTTCCAGTTATGCCAGATATGCCTCCAGCTACTACCGGAGATGATGTTCGAGTTGAGGAGGCAGTTGATCCCGAGTTTGAGGCGGACATAGATTAGGAGATTCTTGGGGTTGCTGAGTAGGTTTCTTACAAGGGTCTTACAGAGATTGAGGAGGTCATGATAGATGCAGCTATGCAAACTTCTTTAGTAGACACGCCTTTGGCTGATCCTAGTGGAGCTAGTGGTACTATTGATTTGACTTTAGTTACTCAGACCTAAGTTTAGAGTGATGCATGCCCAGACAGATGGAACGACTGTTTAGACATGATCCCTTTTTACCTCCCTCTCTGTCTTATTTTTATTGACTTTTGAATATTTTTCTTGCATTTGATGAAAGATAGCTTTTGTGTGTGGTGGGGTGAGGCCCACCTTTTGTGACTATTCTTTTGGTTATACATTGGGTTTTCAAGCTATAAATTATGTTTAGCACTGTTTTTGTGGATGATTGAGCTTGTGACTCCTTGTTTTAATTGTAAATGATTTTTGGACCCTCCAAACAATTTGGTGCCACCTCTTGTTTGTGTTTGAATGTGGTTGTTCTCGTGCAAATTTGAGTATCGATCTTGATCAATACCGATGACTTGAATAGTGCTCATAATCGAACAAAAATGAATGTGCGGCTACGATGAGGCCAAATGAAGTTGCATAAGCAATATGTGAACTTTTTGCATCTCGTTGTGACTATCCAATTATCAAATTGAGTCTCTTGTGATGAATATTGCACACTAGTGAGAGTGTGCTAACAACTGATATAACTGAAAGTACAAGTGGAACCCTCCGGAAGAAAGGAGGAACACCATAGATAATCGAACTACATGTGGTATCAACGAAGCGTCGGTTGATGATCCTGAATACGTCTATTTGCATCATGAAATGATGCAGGCCAACTGGCTCAGTACATGGAATGTACAAGCATGTAAGGGGAAATCTAAAACATAACATAAGTTTGAACTTGTTAAAAAGAAAATATACTTACCTCTTCTCAACTCACTCAACTAATTCAACTCAAGAATAAGATACTCAACTCAGTGAAATAAGGCTCAATTCATTAATAAGATATTAAACTTAGTGAAATAAGGCTCAACTCTATAATAAGACACTCAACTCTTGGTACTCAAACTTTTGATACTCAACTCAATATATAGCAACAATAAGAGATGCAATATAGGGAAAAAATTTTAAATGGTAGAAAGCAATTAAATGAATTTAAGAATACAATATACTAAGTTTGTATACAAGGATACAAAATATAATTTTTTTGTATATGAAAATACAAGTAAACTATGTATATTGGCTACATGGTTTATCGGGGCTGTGAGTTATCTGAATGCTCCCTCATATCGGTTCTCAATACTACAACCAAAATATACTATTTCATATGTTTAAAAACATAACTTTTTTTTCTGTGTTTTGAAATTATTACTCAAAAATATTTCTCTTAAAAGAGATGGTACTCAAACTGCTCAAAACTCTTTTGGAAATGTCAGTTTTCTTTCATCTTAAATGTTAAAGCATTTACTCTTGGGAATACTTAGTTCCTGTATATCATTGTAAAGAAAATGAACTCAACTCTGCTCTTTCTCAAAAATATTTCAAAAATTTTATTATGATATGATCATTTATGACTCAGGAAGTCATAATGCATAAACATTGATGGTATATCTAAATATCATACAGCTCATACATTGATGACATACTCGATTGTCATACTAATCATGTTTTAGAAAACTCTTTTCTCAAAACTCATATTTACTTTCTCAAAACTCAATTTAAGAACTCAAGTGTTGGCTTTAAAAAGCTTTTTCAAATTTATAACTCAAATCATAGGGTTCATGTGAAATTATTAACATGAACGACTCAACTCTGGGATCTGAATAACAATAAAGAACCTCAGTACTCAAAACTCAAGACTCAATGATTCTACTCATATCTAGACTCCAGACTGGTTGACTCATAGGGTTCATGTGGAATTATGGGTATGAACAACTAAACTCAATGGCTTCATGGGTAACATGTAGTAGTACCATAAGTAGGACTATAATCTCAACAGGATTAGGAACTCAATGCTCAAAGACATACAACTCGAAGATGCTACTCCTCTCGAAGATACTCAATGTATGGAGTTCATGCTGAATTTATGAGCATGAATGAATCGATTCGATGGTCTAAATAACAATATGGAACTCACATATACGACTCTTCTCATTCTCATACTTACTTTCTCAAAACTCAGTTTAAAACTCATGTGTAGGCTTTCAAAAAATGTCTTAAGCATTATAATTCAAAATAAGGTTCATGTTGAATTATAGACATGAACAAATCAAATCAAGGATCTCAATAAAAATATAGAAACTCAATAATTAGGAATAAAATTTCAAAAAGAACAATGAACTTGAGAACTCAAAATTTACTTGTCTCAAGAATACTCAAATCTAGGGATAAAATCCTAAATTTCTCTTTTACTAATTTGAAAGTAGATGTAGGATGTGAGAAGAAACTAGTCCAACAGTCTGATAGCCTTACATACCTAGAAGAACAAGGTTCTTGAAGAATCTTGAAAGGATCTTGAAGAAGAACTTGATTAGAAGTCTTGAAACCCTAGCTTGAAGGTAAATGATCAAGAAAACCTTTCTTGAGATTCTTGAAATCTCTATGGCCAAGAATTATGATTTTCATTAGCAGTTCATAATTGTATGAAGGAATTTGTGTTGGAAAAAATGGAATTATTGGAAAAAGACTTACCTTCAAGAAGAATTTTGAAATAGATTGAAAGAATCTTGAATGGAGTCTTCTACTTTGATGTTTCCTCAAGGTTTTGCTCTAGGGTTTGAGAGAGAAGAGAATGATGGATTAAAAGATGAAAATATGATTGTTTTGAGCCTTTTATTGGTCAAGAATTTCGTTTAGGGTTTTTTGGAGGTAAAACAACAAAACCAACACTTTTTAATGTTTACCCATTAGCTAATTCGTAACAATTATATATCGGTTACTAAAATAGTCATAACCTTTTACTCAGAAATTGGATTGACGCAAAATTGGTGGCGTTGAAAATTAGATTCAAATACCTTTAATTTCATAGTGTATGGCTCACGTAACTTCTTATATTCTAAGAGATATGGTTATTTGAAGTTGACCCAAGTAGAATATTACATCAAAACTTAATCGATAAGGAAACATCAAGAACACTTATCCAGAACTCATCAAGAAATTAAATTGCTCAATATTTATGGATAGATTCTCAAAATAAACTCATGGTTGGGGTGTGGGTGAACGAACCCAAGACAATGGAAGCTTACACACCTCAAAGAACTAGGTTCTTGGCGAAATCTTGATTTTATTGAAAGAACGCTCGAAACTTTGAACTTTTTCTCCTATTGAATATTCTATCGAATCCCCTAAACACTTTTGGGGATGAATGAAACTAATTTTAATCAGTTTTGACTCCTAAAACCTTACTAAAAACGCTTAACTCCGATTGGGCAAGGAAAATACCATAATACCCCTCACAATTTTTGAGTAACTTTCCTTAACTAGACATCCTGACTTCAAAAAGGCATATCTCACACATTCGACTTTGAAACTTAGCAAACTCGGTGGAGTTGGAAATATAATTCAAAGACCTTTAATTTTCCATCTCAATGTACACTTAAATCATTTTGTACCGAGAGTTATGGTCATTTGAAGTTGACCCAAATCTTAGAAGAACTTAGGAATGACTTGAATGAATTCCCTTTAATTCTTTTTGGAACTAAATATGCTATATCTAGTGACCTTAACACTTAAGAAAATTTAAATTCCTTGATAAAAACTTACTTACTCGAAGGATGGTTCGAGTCTTAGTTAAAAAAAAATTATGGGGTGTTACAATATCTCCCCCTTGGTATCATTCGTCCTCGAATGATGGCTGGACTAGGTATGGAACGGGGTTACTCTTATCATCTCTATCATACCAACTAAAATTTTCCCGTATTACTATTCGGAACCAACTAAGGTATCTCATTTAGCTATTTCTCATAGCAAAACATCATCCTCATCTTCCTCCCCATCTATAACCTTAGACGGAATTATCACGATACGATCATTAACCTTCTCTTTCCAACATCACTCCATTACTAAAAAGACCTCTAAAAAGTTATCCCCCAAACTCTTTGGAACTCATACCTATCTTATTCTCAAACACTTGACTGAATTTCTCTTCTTGTCATCCCCCCTTAGGTCTAAAGCTGACACTTGAAATCTATGGACCTATTCTATCATCTCGCAACTGGTCTACATCTTTTTTACTATAAACTTGGGAGTACATTATCTGATGACTACCAAACTTTCATAAGAAGGTACTAAGTTCTCTTTCTAACGTGTTTCTCCTAACCTCTTAAAGCTCTAGTTAAACTTATGACTTAGCCACAATTCACTGCCCTTATCTAAGGGTTAGGGTCTCTTACTTATACCACTCATATTTATTGCAACTAATCTCCCCAATTACTCACCAATTCTATGTCAAGTCTTCTAGATCAAATCTCAAGACTAACATCATCACACTCATGTTGCCATTCTTTCGATCATGACACTCATCTCAAATTCATGCTTAATATTTATTACTAAACCCAAATATCAACATGATTTCTAGCCTACTACACTAATTCACAACTACTATGCAAAATTGTAGAAACAATCATTTAATATGACCTTATGACAAATAGTCAATCTTTACCTTACAGTGTCCATACTCACCAATTAACATCACATTTCACTCAATAATTTAAGTACTACTTACTCACTTACTGCGAATTATCTCTGAAATAGTTCTTTCATCCTCTTAATACCATGGGGTTTCCCTCTTCAAAAATCATAAGCTGAGCTTAGATCTATCACTTCATGATACTCTTGCTCTTCTACTCAACATCTACACCTGGTCATTACCAACACAATGACACCTCATCATAAAATCCTTTCTAGTTAAAATAGACTCTAATCATAACTAGTAACTTTTCCTCTTCCTTCTATCAAAAACTCTCTATAACATTATTATTCCTTTTTCTACACATAAAGAAACTCATCACTTATAACTAACTAGGTACATGATTGCAATAACATAATCTTCCCTATCACTATCCCTTTTCTTAGATTACTGAACCTCTACATACTTTCCTCTAACTCTGGGATCTTTCAGTACTACTTCTTATGATCTCGTATCTCATGTTACCTTTTCATGCAAAAATACTACCCAAGCTCTAAACATACCTCCTCATAAGGATCTTAGCTGAAACAAGGATTAAAGAAAATAGTACAACTCACTTTTAGCTCAAATGCACGATTAAGAGTGAAATAAAAGAAACGTTTCTTAAATGTCCGTAATGCCTCATTTATAGAAGTAGGTCCCTCACAACCATAAATAAGATCCTACTTGGCATGGCTTCATAGAAACCATCAGACTCTTGAAATTTGTTCTCTGATACTAAGTTTGTCATGTCTCGAGCCTACACCCTAGACGTGGCCAGAACATGAGAACCCATGCTGGTCCCCAAGCGAACCGTCATCCTATTTGACTATAAGCGAAAGACTAACTCAAGCATACAAAGCTTTAAAACTGAATAAAATTCATGAAAGTCAAATACAAAGCTTCAACTCAAATAAATTACGCTGAACATAAATGGAATATTCAGCCAACAATAGGAAACTGAAGTCTTTGAAACATTTAATAAGATAAATGAAACAGACTTCTCAAACTCTACTTTCTATCTATGAAGCCTCTAATTGACAAAGATGGAAGTCGGGACAAGACCCATGACATCCTAACAACTTATATAATTGAAAGTACAAGTGGAACCCTCCGGAAGCAAGAAGGCTCACCATAGATAACTCGAACTGCATGTGGTATTAATGAAGCTGTTGATGACCCTGAATACCTATATTTGCATCATAAAATGGTGCAGGACAAATGGGTCAGTACTTGGAATGTACGAGCATGTAAGGGGAATTCTAAAGCATAACATAAACTTGAACTTGATAAAAAGGAAACATACTTACCTCTTCTCAACTCACTCAACTAACTTAACTTAGGAATAATATACTCAACTCAAAGATAAATATTCAACTCAGTGAAATAAGGTTCAACTCAATAATAAGATATTCAACTCAGTGAAATAAGGCTCAACTCAATAATAAGACACTCGACTCTTGGTATCAACTCTGGATACTCAACTCAATATAAAGCAACAATAAGAGATGCAATATGTGGAAAGATTTTGAAATAGTAGAAAGCAACTCAATGTATTTAATAATACAATATACTCAGTTTGTATGCAATGATACAATATAAACTATGTTTGTATATGAAAATACAAGTAAACTCTCTATATATAAAAATACAAATATCTTTGTGGGAGTTTCTCTAACCAACAATCATCACTATGAGTTATGTGATGATTCAGCATCTCTCCCACGCTGCAACAACTGTCCTATACTTTGCCAAGGTATAAAACCTACTCACTTAGTGGATCCAATAGTCTATGCTAAAAAAACATTAAGGAATTATCTAAAAAGTATGACTCTTTTTACCCATGTTGGCTACATGGCTTATGGGGGCTCTGAGTTATCTCAACTCGCCCCATATCGGTGATCAATACTACTCCCAAAATATATACCTCATATGTTTAAAAGCATAACTTTTTATGTGGTTTGAGATTATTACTCAAAAATATTTATCTTAAAAGAGATGGTACTCAAACTGCTCAAAAGTCTTATGGAAATCTCAAGTTCCTCTCTTCTTAAATGTGAAAACATTTACTCTTTGGAATATTTAGTTCCCATATATCATTTTAAAGAAAATAAACTCAACTCTACTCTTTCCGAAAAACATTTCAAAAATCATATTATAATATGATCAGTTATGACTCGGGAAGTCATACTCCATAAGCATTGATGGTATAGCTAGATACCATACTGCTCATACATTGGTGACATACTCGATTGTCATACTAATCATGTTTAACAAAAAAAACTTTTATCAAAACACATCTTTACTTTCTCAAAACTCAGTTTAAGAACTCAAGTGTTATCTTTAAAAAGCTTTTTAAAATTTATAACTCAAATCATAGGGTTCATGTGGAATTATTAGCATGAACGACTCAACTATGGGATCTTAATAACAATATAGAACCTCAATACTAAGAACTCAAGACTCAATGATACTACTTATTTGTAGATTGCTCTACTCATAGGGTTCATGCGGAATTATGGGCATGAACAACTCAACTCAAAGGCTTCATGGGTAACATGTAGTCGTCCCATAAGTAGGAATATTATGTCAAAAGGATTAATCACTTAATGCTCAAAGACTTAAAACTGAAGATTCCACTCCTCTCGAAGATTCTCAATGTATGGATTTCATGCAGAATTTTTTGGACTCAAATCCAGGGTCTAAATAACAATATGGAACTCATGTATACGATTCTTCTCATTCTCATACTTGCTTCCTCAAAACTCAGTTTAAATCTCAAGTGTTGGCTTTAAAAAAACCTTCTCAAGATGTATAACTCAAAATAAGGTTCATGTTGAATTATAGACATGAACAAATCAACTAAAGGATCTCAATTAAAATATAGAAAATCGATAATTAGGAATAGAATTCCAAAAGGAACCATGAACTCGAGAACTCAAAATTTACTCGTCTCAGGAATATTTAAATCTAGGGTAAAATCCTAGATTTCTCTTTTACTGATTTGAAAGTAGATGTAGCACGCTAGGATGAACTAGTCCAACACCATGATAGGCTTATATATCTGGAAGAACAAGTTTCTTGAAGAATCTTGAAGAAGAACTTGATTAGAAGCTTGTTGAAACCCTAGCTTGAAGGTAAACGATCAAGAAAACCTTTCTTGAGATTTTTGAATTAGTTTCTTGAGATATCTATGGCCAAGAATTATGATTTTCATTAGTGATTCATAATTTTATGGAGGAATTTGAGTTGAAAAAAATGAAATTCTTTTAAAAAGACTTACCTTGAAGAAGAGTCTTGAAATAGATTGAAAGAATCTTGAATGGAGTCTTCTACTTTGATTTTTCCTTAGGGTTTTGCCCTATGGTTTGATAGAGAAGTGAATAATGGATTAAAATATGAAAGTCTGATTGTTTTGAGCCTTTTGTTTTATTGGAGGTAAAAAAACAAAAAAAAAAACAAACACTTTTTAATGTTTTGCTATCGGTTAATTCATAACAACACTATATATGTTACTAAAATAGTCATAACTTTTTATTTAGTTATTGGATTGATGCAAAATTTGTGGCATTGGAAAGTAGATTCAAATACCTTTTATTTGATATGTTACGAGCCATGTAACTCTTTATATTCTAATATATATGGTCATTTGAAGTTGACCCAAGTAGAATCTTACATCAAAACTTAATCGATAACGAAACTTCAAGAACACATATCAAGAACTCATCACGAAATTAAATTGCTCAATATTTATGGATAGATTCACAAAAGAAACTCATGATTGGTTTGTGGATGAACAAACCCAACACTATGGAAGATTACATGCCTCAAAGAACTAGGTTCTTGGTGAAATCTTCAATTTCTTGAACGAACGCTTGAAACTTTGAACTTTTACTCCTTTTGAATCATTTTGGGGATGAATGAAACTGATTCTAATCGTTTTAGAATTTTGAAATCTTACTAAATCGTTTAAATCCGATTGGGTAAGGAAAAGATCAAAATACCACTCATATTTTTGGGTAACTTTTCTTAACTGGACGTCCTGACTTGAAAAGTGCATATCTCACTCATCCGACCTCGAAACTTAGAAAACTCGGTGGTGTTGGACTGGGTATGGAATGAGGTTACTCTTATTATCTCTGTCATACCAACTAAAATTTGGCCGCATTACTATTCGGAACCAAGTAAGGGCTCTCATTTAGCTATTTCTAATAACAAAACCTCATGCTTCTCTTCCTCCTCATTTATAACGTTATAGTGAATTGTCACCCATCATTATTATGATAGGATCATTAAAGTTCTCTTTCTAACATCACTCCAATACTAAATGGACCTCTAAAAAGGTTTTCCCTAAACATTTTGGAAATCATACCTATCTTATTCTCAAACACTTGAATACATTTCTCTTCTTATCATCTTCCCCTTAGGTCTTAAGATAACACTTGAAAGATATGGAACTATTCCATCATCTCCCAACTGGTCTACATCCTCTTTTACTGTAACACTCAAGAGAACTATATCTCATGACTACCAAACTTTCATAAGCAAGTACTAAGTTCTCATTGTAAGGTGTTTCTCTTAAACTCTTAATGCTCTAGTTACTCTAGTGACTCAGCCACCATTTACTGCCCTTATCTAAGGGTTAGAGTCTCTCACTTATACCACTCATATTTAGAGAAGCTAATCACCCCAATTCCTCACCTACTTTATGTCAAATCTTCTAGATCAAATCTGAAGACTAACATCATCACTGTCATGTTTCCATTCTTTCGATCATGACACTCATCTCAAATTCAAGCTTAATGTTTATTACTAAACCTGAATATCAACATGATTGCTTGCCTACTACACTAACTCACAACGACTATGCACAATTGTAGAAAACCTCGTTCAATACGACCCTATGACAAGTAGTCAATCTTTACCTTTCAGTCTCCATACTCACCAATTACCATCACATTCCACTCCACAAATTAAGTACTACTAACTCACTTACTACGCATTAATCTCTCAAATAATTCTATCGTTCTCTAAATACCACGGGGTTTCTCCCCTTCAAAAAACATAAGTCTAGCTTAGATTTATCACCTCATGAATACTCTTGCTCTTCTATTCAACACTTACACCTCGTCATTACCAACATAGTGACACCTTATCATAAACTCCTTTCTAGTAAAAATATACTCTAACTCATCCTCAGTAGTAACTCTTCCTCTTCCTTCTATCAAAAACTCTCTACAACATTACTATTCCTTTTTATACACATAAATGTACTCATCCCTTATAACTGATTGGGTACACGACTACAATAACATAATCTTCCCCATTACTATCCATTTTCTTAGATTACTAAACATCTACATAGTTTTCTCTAACTGTGGGATCTTTCTCTATTACTGTTCATGATGTCGTAACTCATGTTACCTTTTCGAGTGAAAATACTACCCACGCTCTAAACATACCTCCTCATAAGGATCTTAGATCAAACAATGCTTAAGGAAAAGAGTACAACTCACTTTTACCTCAAATGCATGATTAAGAGTACGAAAGAAGGGAAGCTTTTCTTAAATGTCCGTAGTCCCTCATTTATAGAAGTGGGGCCCTCACAACCATAAATAAGATCCTACTTGACACAGATTCATAGACACCCTAGGACTCTTGAACTTTGTGCTGTGAAACCAAGTTAGTCATTGTCACGCCCCGAGCTACCCCGGAGACGCGAACACGGGACCTAGGACCACAAGTGATCCCAAGCTAACCCTGCTGGCATGATCATGAGCATACTAAACATATTCTGAATAATAAAAACTGTGCGGAAACTATAATCATAAATAAAATGAAAAGATGGGGAATACCCATATATTATAACTAAGATAAATAATAACTAATGAGTTTAATACAGGGAAGATATTAACTCAATACTAAGATGAATCTAACTATGTCTGAAATAAGCCTCTAAACTGACTAGAAGTGTTGCGACATGCCCCAGCTAAGTTTAGAAAATTTTAAACTAAAAGACTGAAAACTGAAAGATGACATGACTATTGTCTTCAAAGAATCAGGACTCACCACTGATGCTGCTGAACTGGAGATCGGGAACCGATCTAAGTGTGATTTGGATGCTGAGAACCTGAACCTTCATAACGAGAAGATGTAGCTCACGTATGCATCAGTACTTGAAAGATACTGAGAAAGCAGGATAGAGTAAAGCTAAAATACATATAACTAAACAAAGCAATAAAGCAATGAAATAATTTGAATATGATATAGATACTGAAAATACTGAATACTGAGCTAACTGATGCAATGACCAACTTTATAACATGCTGAGACTGAATACTAACTGTACTGAAATATGGTCAATGCAATAAAGTCTGACTGAACTTTGGGAGCTACTAATAACCGACATAAAACCACATGAGCTAAATGTGGAGTGTGATGTATACGCCCCATTGAAAGGACCCAATATACCCTGCAAGAGGTATAGAGGCATGCTGGCGTGATCACTAAACTGATGTTGCCCACAAAGGGGACGTACACCTGCGTGGCTCGTAGTTCTGGGACTATATGGATATGCTGAACCCCAGTCTAACTAGGTATTATGCTACTCCCAATAGATTAAGTGATTAACACATTATGACTAAGTTTCTGTATGTTACTAGATAGCTTAAACTGAACATGCAAAATGAGAATGCAACAATTAATCTGATAATGATGCATTAATAACTGAGGCATATATAATTGAATAGATGAGATATCTGACCTAGCAAGTGTAATTCTAGAACTAAAGAAATATATAGTTAGGGTTCTGAAATTCGTGCAATAAACTGAGAAATAACATAATAATATGATTTGGAACATGTTAATAACTAATTCATGATGATCTGCTGTAATTCTAGAAACCCTAGGTCTATTCATAATAAGGGAATCAAGAAACTGATTGAATTCTAGGGATCTAATGGGCGAAAGGAACCCACTAGTGAAATCCCACATACCTAGTAACAAATTTCACGGAGAAATCCTTTGATTTTTGAGATGGAACTGAAGAAAACTTGTTGCGTTCTTGAACTAGGGTTCTTCACCTTTTCCTCTTCTCTTACGTCTAATTTTCTAAATTTTGATTAATGATTTGACTTAGGTAAGTTCTAGTTATGTTTATAGGCTTAAACTGACTAAAACCTCATGATTTAGGGTCTAAACGACGTATCTGAAGGGTTAAATGAAATAGGAAAAGACTAAAAGACCCCTGACTTAATTGCTGTCGGAGTTACCGATGGACGGGACTGACGGGCCCTAGGTCGATCGATAGTCCGTTGATTGGAGTCGTCGGTCGAGTCTGCCCGATAGGGCTTCACTAAAACGAGCATACCTTTTTACTCACAGGTCAAATTTTAGCAAACTTGATGGCATTGGAAAGAGGATTCAATTATCTATCATATCATAGGTCATAGGACACATAATTCCTTTTGTTCTAAGAGTTTTGACCATCTGAAGTTGACTCATTCACAATTTTCATCTAACTGACTGCTGACCATCACTTACGGTCAGACCTACGGACCGTGCATCGAATGAGCGTCCTGCTGGTCAATCGTCAATCGGGACTAAAGATGGGCTTTAGGGGGATCGATCCACAAATACGAACCTCAGTTCGTGACCTGACCTATGGACCATAGGTCCGACCGTAGGTCAACACTTGGCCGAATTCCTTGCTGAGGTTTGGGGGAGTTTGCTAACACGAACCACGGACCTGCAAGACGGACCGTGGGTCCTCTTACAGTCCGTGGATGATTCCCGTGAGTGCCACCTGCAACACCAAAAATCTACAATCTAGTCTATTTTGATATACGGGGTGGCACATTATCTCCCCTTTGGGACCATTTATCCTCGAATGAAGACTAAATTAGCTGAAATGGAGGGAAAGGGCTGCAATCCCTACCACTAAACACTGAGAACTGAATTTCTGGCTGAACTGAGTTCCAAAGACATGCAAATACGCTGGAAATGAAAGTACAAACTGAAGGAACATAATTCTAAGAATGAATTTACGCATGAATGACTGAAAAATTGAAGAGGAACTATTACCTCAAGCTGGAATGAAATCGTAAGTAAAGAGGCGAGGATACTTGGACTTCATGGCTGCTTCTGCTTCCCAAGTAGCTTCCTCTACTGACTGACTCCTCCATAAAACCTTGACTGAAGCGACTTCTTTATTTCTGAACCTTCTAACCTGACGATCGAGAATCTCAACTAGTACATCCTCATAAGAAAGGCTATCTTTCACGGCCACACTCTCTAATGGCACTATGGATGCTGGATCACCTACACACTTCTTCAAAAGAGAAATGTGAAAGACTGGATGCACTGCTACTAAGTCTGCTGGCAACTCTAACTCATAAGCCACTTTACCAATCCTTTTCAACATTCGGTAAGGGCCTACATATCTGGTACTGAGCTTCCCTTTCTTGCCAAATCTCATCACCCCCTTCATAGGTGACACATTCAGGAAAACCCAATCATCAACTTGGAACTCTAGTTCCCTTCTTCTCACATCTGCATAAGACTTCTACCGACTCTGGGCAGCCTTAAGTCTATCTATAATGATTCGCACTTTCTCCATAGCATCAAGGAATGAATCTAATCCTATCAAAGCTGCTTCACCTACTTTAAACCAACCAACTGGAGATCTACATCTACGCCCATACAATGCCTCATAAGTAGCCATCTGAATGCTGGAATGGTAACTATTGTTGTAGGCAATCTCAATGAGAGAAAGGTTATCATCCCAACTACCCTTGAAGTCGATCACACAAGCTCTTAACATGTCCTCTAAGGTCTGAATGGTACACACTGCCTGACCATCCGTCTGTGGATGAAATATTGTGCTAAGGTTAAGCTGAGTACCAAGACCCTTCTAAAATGACTTCCAGAAATGAGAAGTAATCTGAGGACCTCTATTTGAGATGATACACAAAGGAACCCCATGCAACCTCACAATCTCATTAATGTAAAGCTTGTCATAATCCTCCGCCGAATCTGTAGTCTTGACCGCCAAAAAGTGAGAAGACTTAGTAACCCTATCAACAATCACCCAAATGGAGTCATGTTGTCTGCGAGTATGAGGTAAACTTGTGATGAAGTCCATGTTGATCACTTACCACTTCCATGTTAGAATGTTAATCTCTTAAGTTATACCTCCTGGTTTCTGATGTTCTACCCTGACTTGCTGGCAATTGGGGCACTTAGCCACAAAATTTGCTATATCTCTTTATATACCATTCCACCAATAGACTTCCCGCAGATCGTGGTACATCTTAGTGGCGCCTGGATGAATAGAATATCTGGAATTGTGGGATTCTGCGAGAATATGCTATTTCAATTCATCATTATCAAGAACACACAATCTACCCTGATAGCGAAGTACACCATCTCCCCCTTCGGAGAAAACCTCCACTCTATGATTGTGGACTGCACCGTTAAGCTCAAGCAAGATTGGATCACTATCTTGATTTTCCTTAACCAGTACTACCAAAGAAGATTCTGCCTCATTTTGAACCGTTACACCACCATTTGATATGCTCATAAGACGAACTCCTAGGCGAGCAAGTCTGTGAAGATCCTTTGCTAACTCTATTCTTTCTTCATCAACATATGCTACACTACCCATGAATAATCTACAAAGAGAATCTGCTACTACATTCGCCTTACCCGGATGGTAATGAACGCTCATATCATAATCTTTGAGGAACTCAAGCCACCTTCTCTGGCGAAGATTCAACTATTTCTGGGTGAATACATACTGGAGGCACTTATGGTCTGTGAACACATCTACATGAACACCATACAAGTAGTGTCTCCAAATCTTGAGTGCAAACACCATTGCTGCAAGCTCGAGGTCATGAGTCGGATAATTCTTCTCATGTACCTTAAGTTGTCTTGAAGCATAACCTATAACCTTACCTCGCTGCATCAACACACAACCTAGGCCGACCCTGGATGCATCACAATAGATCACATAACCATCTAAACCTTTTGGTAGAGTCAAGACATGAGTTGTAGTCAACCTAGTTTTCAATTCTGCGAAGCTTTTCTCATAATCATCTGACCACTGGAACTTAACCTTTTTCTGAGTCAACCTAGTCAATGGTGAGGCTATGGATGAAAATCCTTCCACAAATCGTCTGTAATAGCCCACTAAACCCAAGAAACTTTTGATATTTATAGCAGAGGTAAGTCTGGGCCATTGTTTCACTGCTTTTATCTTCTGGGTGTTTACTCAAATTCCTTCACTAGACATAATATGCCCAAGGAAGGCAACTGATTGTAACCAAAACTCGCACTTGTTAAATTTTGCAAATAACTGGCGATCTTTGAGAGTTTGCAGAACAACTCTCAAATGAGTCACATGTTCTTCCTCATTCCTAGAGTAAATGAGGATATCATCAATAAAGACAATAACGAACAAGTCTAAGTACTTCTTGAACACTCTGTTCACCAAATCCATGAAAGTTACAGGAGCATTGGTTAGTCCAAATGACATAACTACAAATTAAAACCCAAAAGTATGGCCCATCAACCCAACTACGGATCGTAGGTCGGGATCTCGTTGGTGGGGTCTGCAAAAGTTGGTTTGGGTCTAACAAGCTAGGGGTGTTTTCATAAATTATATTTTATGTAATTAATGGTAGGGACAATTGGTATTAGTTATATTAAGTATATTTAAGTACCTTTAACTATTAATAAACTCTTTTAACTCCTCACAACTCACGAACTCAAACTCAACCAACTTCTCTCCCCAAAATGTTATCTCTCTAAACTCCATTGAAGAACTAGTTCAAAGCTCAAGCTAAGGGCTCAAGAACAAGTCCTTCTTCTCCAAATTCGTGAGGAATTCAACCTAAGGTATTGACACTCTTCCTTCTTGGGTAGCTATCCCCAAGAAATCCCTTCAAAGTGTGTTTTTAAGACTTCTTAAATCTAAGGATTTACTCTAAACATGGGTCTTCTTCCAAAACAATTTATATTGTTCAATTATTATTTATTATGATTAATTAGGATGGTTTGTGGTTAGATTGTTGTAGTATTGATGGTTTTTGATGAAAATCTCTCTTGGACCCATGGTTTCCCTTTCTTCCTAAATTGTGTACTAAGATGTGACTTGATTGGCCATCGAAGTTGGTAATTGATTATGTTTATATTTAATTAATGATTCAGTCATGAAATCTCTCTATCTAAGGTGTTTTGGGAAATGTTTTAGAGATGGGAATTGAATTAATGTTATATAGGAAATAAAATATGCCCTTTGGAAAAACGGAACCAACACTTAGAAAAAAATATGAGGCGGGTGAACAGTAAAATCGCTCTTTGGAAATTGCATTTCCTGCACGGACAAATTTTACGAATATGGGCATAACTTCTTCGTCCGAACTCCGAATGAGGTGAAACGAAGTGCGTTGGGTAGCTAACTCAAAGGGATTTCCATGGATATGTTATGGGCCACCAAATTATTTGTGTGCTAGGAGATATGACCCTCCAAAGTAGACCCTAGAAAAAGGCTTCACTTGGAAATTTCGGATTTTGATACGGTTGCTCTAAAATTTGGGTTAGACCCATTTCCCAGTCAATTTGACTCCCTAAACAAGAATATGAAGTCGAATTTTCGAAAAACTAAATGGATTTTTAGATATAGCTAAAACAAGCTTCCGGTAACTTCCGAAGCACATTTTTAGGAACTTTTTGGGTTGTTTCAACTCTCTCAAGTTTACCCAACTATCCAAGCATGCTCCAACATTGGTGGCTAATCCAAGGGCTAGGATGAATATATTTTGTAATGGCGGTATCTGGTTTGGTTGAAGAAGAATACCGACGGAAATGCTCATTCATGACATGACTATCTCAAGGCTCATGGTATATGCTCAACAAATTGAGGAGACAAAACTCAAGAAAATGAATAGGGATGTGAAGAGACCTAGGGCCGAGGATGGTAATTTGTCTTAGGGTAGATTTGAGGTTCAAGGCACACCAAGGTTTAAGAAGAGGTTTTTTATCAAGGCACTTCAAGAACTTCTAAGGTCAACAAAGAGAGGATGCCTACTCCAAAGCTACAAGGTGGTAGTGGAGGTGGTTTTTATGTTGATAGACCTACTTGTGTAAAGTGTGGCAAAAAACATGATGGCAAGTGCCTTCTTGGCATGGATGGGTATTTTAGTTGTAGGAAAAGTGGGCACATGAAGAGCAATTGTCCCGTGCTAAGGACTCAAGGAAGAGAGAGCAAGCAAGTCCCTCCTAGTGGCTCAAATTTCAATGTTCCCAAGAAGAATTACTTTTATGCTCTCCAATCTAAAAGTGATCAAGAGGGGTCTACAGACGTTGTCACGTATATGCTATAAGTATTTTCCATTAATGTTTATTCATTATTAGACCCCGGTGCCACTATATCATTTCTTACACCTTTAGTGGTTTTGAAATTTGATGTACTCCCCGTAAAGTTAGAGGAACCTTTTTCGGTTTCTACCCCTATTGGTGATTCGGTTGTTGCTAGAAGGGTATATAGGGATTGTTCTATTTCCTTGTCTAATAGAGTCACTTTGGTTGAATTGGTAGAATTAGATATGATGGACTTTGATGTCATATTGGGGATGGATTGGTTGCATGTTTGTTTCGCTTACATTAATTGTAGAACTCGGGTAGTAAAGTTTCAATTTCCAAATGTGCCCGTTTTAGAATGGAAGGGGGGAAACTCTATTTGTAGAGGTCGTTTCGTTTCATATCTAAAAACTAGAAAAATGATTTCTAAGGGGTGTATCTATCATATTTTAAGGGTTAATAACCTTGAGTTTGAGACTACTCCTATAGAGTCGGTCCCCGTAGTAAGGGAATTTCAAAAGTCTTTCCCGATGACTTGCCTGGAATCCCTCCCGAACAAGAGATAGACTTCGGCATTGATCTTTTTTCGGATACACAACCCATATCAATTTCCCCTTACCGAATGGCTTCGGCCGAATTGAAGGAATTGCAGGTACAACTCAAGGATTTACTAGATAAGGGTTTTATTCAACCAAGCATATCTCCATGGGGTGTCTCGATATTGTTTGTAAAAAAGAAATATCGGTCACTTAGGATGTGTATAGACTACCACCAATTGAACAAGGTCACTATAAAGAATAAGTATCCTCTTCCTAAAATTGAAGATTTCTTTGACCAACTCCAAGGGGCGAGTTACTTTTTGAAGATTGACTTAAGGTCGGGTTATCACCAACTTAGGGTGACAGGGGTGGACATTCCTAAAATGGCCTTCCGTACAAGATATGGTCACTATGAATTCCTAGTTATGTCTTTTGGTCTAACAAATGCCCCAACGGCGTTCATGGATTTTATGAATAGGGTTTTTAGACAATATCTTGATTTATTTGTGATCATCTTTATTGGAGTTATTTTGATCTATTCGAGGAGTGACAGTGATCATATGAAACATTTGAAGTTTGTATTGCAAGTCCTCAAAGACCAACAACTTTATGCTAAACTTAGCAAGTGCGAGTTTTGGCTAAGATTGGTTGCTTTTCTTGGTCACATTATGCATAGTGTGGGTATAGAGGTTGATCCAAATAAAACGGATGTAGTGAAGAGTTGGACCATACCCCTAAGTCCCACCGATATTCGAAGCTTTTTGGGTTTGGCCGGGTACTATAGGAAGTTTGTTGAGGGCTTCTCATCTATTGCTTCTCCATTAACGGCCTTGACCCAAAGGAAGACCAAATTTGAATGGTTGGAGGCTTGTGAAAAGAGCTTTCAAGAATTGAAAGATAGAATCACCTACACTCTGGTTTTGACTTTACCAGAGAGTACCGATGGATTCGTAGTATATTGTGATGCTTCGAGGATAGGGTTGGGGTGCGTTCTCATGCAACATGGTAAGGTAATCGCCTATGCTTCCAGGCAACTCAAGACTCATGAAAATAATTACCCGACCCATGACCTTAAACTAGTGGCAGTGGTTTTTGCCTTGAAAAAATAAAGACACTATCTCTATGGGGTTCATGTAGATGTGTTTACCGACCACAAGAGTTTTTAATATGTGTTTAGCCAAAAAGACTTAAATCTCCAACAAAGAAGGTGGTTAGAGCTTTTGAAGGATTATGACATGAGTGTCCTTTACCACCCCGGCAAAGCTAATGTGGTTGTGGATTCCCTAAGTAGATTGTCCGTGGGTAGTGTAGCTCAGGTAGAAGATGAGAAGAAGGAATTGGTTCGTGATGTACATAGGTTGGCCCGGTTAGTTGTCCAATTGGTGGATTCAACCAAGGGTTGGTTTATGGTTCATCATAGTTACGAATCCTCCTTTGTAGTTGATGTGAAGTCTAATTAACACCTTGATACTATTTTGATGGAGTTGAAAGAATTGGTTCTCAATAAGTCCGATGAGGCATTCTCCCATGGGGGAGATGGGGTACTTAGGTAACAAGGCAGATTATGTGTTCCGGATGTTGATGTCGTAATGGAGCAAATTTTAGAAGAGGCTCATGGTTTGCAATATTCCATTCATCTGGGAGCCACTAATATGTACCGTGATCTACGGGAAGTCTATTGGTGGAATGGCTTGAAAAAAAATATAGCGGGTTTTGTAGCCAAATGTCCGAATTGTCAACAAGTCAAGGCCGAACACCAAAAACCCAGAGGTTTCTCCCCAATATATAAAAATTCCTACTTAGAAATGAGAGGATGTTCATATGGACTTTGTGGTGGGGTTGCCTCATACTCGAAGGCAACATGATTCTACTTGGGTCATTATTGATAGGATGACCAAATCAGCCCATTTTATTTCGGTTAAGTCTTCATTTCCGGTGAAAGACTATTTCAAGTTGTACATCAATGAGATAGTGAAGTTGCATGGGGTTCCCTTATCTATTTCAGATAGGATGCCCAATTTACATCACACTTTTGCAAGGCATTCTAAAAGGGGCTTGGCACCAATGTTAAACTTAGTATCGCTTTCCACTCTCAAATGGATGGTCAAGCGGAAAGGACCATTCAAACCTTGGAGAACATGTTGAGAGAGTGTGTGGTTGATTTCAAGGGTAGTTAGGATGACCATCTCCCATTGATTGAATTTTCCTACAACAATAGTTACCACTCTAGCATTGCCTTGGCTCCATTTGAATCACCTTATGGGAGAAGATATAGATCTCTAGTTGGGTGGTTTGAAGTAGGTGAATTTTCTCTAATTGGTGCCGAACTAGTTTATGATGTTATTTAAAAAGTTTGACTTGTTAGAGATAGGTTGAAGATGGCCCATAGTCGGCAAAAGTCTTATGCCGACAATAGAAGGAGGGATCTAGAGTTTTAAATTGGTGATTGGGTCTACTTGAAGATTTCACCTATGAAAGGTGTTATCAGATTTGGCAAAAAGGGGAAGCTAGGTCCCCGATATGTGGCCATATATGAAGTCTTGAAACGTGTTGAAAAAGTGGCATATGAGTTAGACTTACCAAATGAGTTGGCTCTGATTCACCCGGTGTTTCATGTCTCCATGCTTAAGAAATGCATTGGTGATCCAGTGTCCATCCTCACTTTAGAGGGTTTAGGAGTTGATGAGAACCTTTCCTATGAAGAGGTACCGCTTGAGATTTTGGACCGGAAAGTGAAGAAGTTAAGGAACAAAGAAGTAGCTTCCGTTTAGGTTCTATGGAGGAATCACTTAGTTGAGGGTGCTACATGGGAGGCCGAGGCCGATATGATGTCCCGTTATCCTCATCTTTTTCCTTCTAGTCCTATTCAAAGTTGAGATAAGTAGTTCCTGTTGAGATTTTAGTGCTTTGGGAGTCATGTGTATTGTATGAGCTTTCCATGATTTCCTTATATGGTGCATGTTGTTGTGAGAATTCATGTTAGTATTAAATGAGTTTTCATGAATTATATGTTCCTCTTATTGAATTGCATTTTCGTATGATGATTGCATATTTGGCTTCATGAAGTGAAATGATGAACATGCTTAGTTATGTTTTGATGAAATGACATGTTGGCTTAAAATTGTTGTGTTGAATTTGCATCAGTTGGAGAGGCTAGTTCATCTTATGTTTCTGTAAATTGATGAGTGTCACGCATATTGGATTTGGTAGATATAGTTCTACTCCCTTATGTGTTATTGACTATGTCTGGTGATGGAGATGAAATTCCTCCTTCTGAATATTGCATAAGGTGAATAGTGCATTGGTGAGTTTTTACACATTTTTGATGTATCATTGATGAGTCCACAAATTGGATTCATATAGGGTTATATTTTGATTGAATTAGTGTCCTCAAATACATATTTTATCTCAATATCTGATGAAAATCCTTAAGTTTCAGGTATTTGAAGTTTGAGGGAAAGCATGGACATTACTTAGCAAAAACAGAACAAAAGCAGTTGAAAGAACAAAGAAATGAAACTTTGAGAATTGTCGAACCCATTCGACGAGTCGCCAAAAGGTCTTATCCTTGCCTTTTGTTCCAGTGTGCTAAGCCCGAAAAGAAAGGATTAAATCAGCGGTGAAAAGGAGCAATTGGCGTGTTGCCGAGCAGTTCTGCGAAACAGTACTATGTCGCCCAATGATCCAAAACATGACAATGTTGAAGGATAGAGCAAGACAGCGATGAAACCTACCAAAGGGCGGATCACCAAGATGATCGGCGATCTCGACTAACGACGCCAAATGATCCTCTATAGCAAAGATTTTTGAAAACTATAAATACTCGTTGAGAGTTGTAGCTTAATATCAAATTTTTAATATATAATTTTTAACATTGAATTTTGAGTTCTAAGTTTCGAGAGGGTTTAGAAGAACTTGAAGATTCAAAGGGTTTCAACTCCAAGAATTTGGACTTGGGTCTTGTGGATTCTTCACTCTTTGCTTGTTTTGAGAAACAAATCTTCATACCTATTTAAATGCAAACTCAAATTGGTATAAATTTCTATTTCATTTACATCTGTAGCTAAAACCCCAATTGTTGGGGTGTGATTTTGTGAATATGGGTTAGATTATCTATTAGGTCTTGTTCGTTGATGGTTTATTTATTGTGTAAATGTGATTTCGTTTAGTAGTTGTGGTGGAACTTAATAAAATTGTAGTTGCAAATACGATTTCACCTTTATGTTTTCGGCTTGATTGAGAGAGAGGTCGTAAAACTAAGACTACTAAAGTGATGGCCAGTAGGATTGGGTCGACATGAGGTTCAGCTCGAGAGAGTAAACTCTAGTCCTTCTCCCTCACACTCAGCTCCAGAGAGTAAGTGGGCTAAGGCAGAGGTTATTCATCATGCGGCAAGTAGGTGTCCGAGAGGAACCCATTTGATTCGTGGTAAGTTGCTCAAGAGAGAATTTACCCCCACTATAGTCTAGCCTAGTCACAAATACTCAACGGATTTACTATCATAAGCATATACCCAATAGTCTAGTCTAACCCATATTCCTATCATGTCCCAAGAATTCTCTCTCCTTGATTAGTACTCTTTGCATTTTTGTTGTTTTTGCTTACTTCTCACAAACCCCCCACTGATAATTGACGCTTGCATCACCCCTTAGATTTAACATGTTTATATTCGATAATTTTTTTATCTATGACTAAATAGAACTTAATTTTATTTTTCTATTAATTCTCAAGCCCACTCCCTTGGGACTCAACCCCAACCCTTGGTTGGCTTACTTTACTATTGTACGATCGTAGACACTTGCATTGGAAGTTGTGTCTTGATTACGCAAAATCAAAATGGTGCCGCTACCGGGGAGTGGTGTTAGTTGAGAATTCTTAGTTTAGTAAATGGTTTGCTCTTCTTAATTGTAGTTCACTTACTTTACTTTTAGTTTCATTTTACTTGTTTGTGTATTGAAGCAGAAACATGGATATGAAGGATCCTTATGGGTATCAAACAGATCACCCCCTCTTGAAACTGTTAAACCTTAGGGACAACCTCCTAACGTTCAAACAAGTAGGGGATGAAACCATTTAGGAAATGTGGCTGAAGTTTCAAGTAGTGCTAGAACAATGCCCATCTCATGGGATGACTGACAAAGCGCTACTGGAATGCTTCTATAGGGGTCTTGGACCCAGAAATAGAAGTATCGCGGATCAACTTTTCACAGGAGGTATGCTACACCAGCCCTATGAAGTAGTAGTAAATCTTCTTGATGGCATGGTTGAAACCAACAAGGAAGCCCAAAAGAAACACGAGTGGGATGCACTAGTAGCTCAAGTAGACATTTTGTCCAAACAAGTCATGGAGTTGGAAGCATGAGCCACAGAAAATGACAAGCACTTCTCCCTATGAGAGTGTAAAAATAGGAGGAAGCATGGGGGTGTGAAAAATGATGAAGTTCTCTTACTCATTTAACGGAAAATTGAAGCACAAGACAAGGTGCTACATGAGATGAAAGAGAATGTCGAAATGCTAAATTAAATGTCAACCTCTAACTCCATGAGAATTCAGCTCCAAGATGCCTAGATAGGCCATTTGATATCAAGTCGCTATCCACCGTTTGCCGAGGATTTTCCTAGTTAGACCATGGCCAACTCCAAGGATGAGGACTAGGCTTTAACTTGCATCGTGCCACAACGTTAACTAAGGCGTTGTTTCGGAGGCAACCCAAAACCCTTTATTACTTTATGTTGCTTTGATAAAATAATGGTGTGTTAATTGTGCAGAAAGAAGTGTGGAAAGCATTTGAAAAGAAAGAGATTGGCGAGGGAAATATCGGTTGGTGAGTCACCAAAGTATTAGGCGACCCTACTCACGCAGTCGTTTGATCCAACCTAGCTTGGGTCTAGGGTCTGTTAAACTTGGCGATCCTAAAGAATAATTGGAGAATCACCGATCAGCTCGGCGACCCTGATTTGTATTGCAGTTTGGATCCCCACATTAACTGGGGGATTCTGTAAAACTTGGTGAGGAAGGTGATTGTTCGGCGTGACGCCGAATGGTTCGGCTCTCACAATTAGTGTCGCCGAGTTGGCAAGAACTGGATGGTTTTTCAAGCCAAAGGTTTAAAAGTTTCAATTTCCTACACTCTTCCACATTTTCAAACTTTACAAACTCACACCTAGTTTTACTTTCAATATAGTTGCATCTCTATTGTATTTTGGTTAATTTGTGCTTGGAATTGGATTATCTTGCCGCCTAGCATTTCAATTATTTTGTAGTCAGCATAAAAGGACATTTTTCTATGCCTCGAATTTATTTTATTAAAATGTATGGTCAGTTGCAATAACCAGATCTTGTTGAAAGTATTTTGACCCTATCGGATATGACTAAATTGTTTACACGCATGCTTTAATTTGACAATCTTACTCGAGTATTTGAGATTGTTGAATTCCAGTAAATTGTATGCCTCAATCTAGATTAAAATTCAAATGGTTGTGTTTGGGTGCTATGGGTCATACCTTGATTGTACTAGTGCATACTTTGATTTTGTCTTCAGGGGTTACAAGGTTGAATTCGAGAAGATGCGTTGAAAATACGTATGTTGAGCCATCTCGCCGAACCACTCGGTGGTTCTCCTAACGTTCCCATCTCGCCTTTAATTTAATGATAAATGTGCTAGTAATTCTATAAATTTTGGTAAGAAGTTGAAGGTCACCAAATACTTTCAGCGATTCACCGAAAGACTCGCTTTACCCTTGTCAATTCCCCTGGATCTCTGTGCACTATAGCTTTAAGCAGACTAACTCTAGATCACCGAATAATATCAGCAACTCATTGAAAGAGTCGGCAAAGTTTATCAATGCTTTTGTCAAATATCTCTCTAACTTTTCTTCGAAATTTTGTAGATATGACTAAACCTAAAGCAGCTAAAAGAATAACTCCATCTCAAGAGAAGTCTAAAAAAATTGCGGTAAAGGAAGATTTAGTCATGTCAAAAGGAAAAGCTTCAAACCTACCCATAACTACTGGGAAAGGCAAAGGCAAGAGGCCCACTCCTGCCAGGAAAACCATCAACCTAGACCCTAATACTCAGACCATGGGATTTTGTAGAGTAGTGCATGTCGTTTCGGCAAACTCACAATCAATAGACGTTGGTGAAGCTGACACTGTTGTTCCCTCTTAGGTGACCTCAGGCCCTGATGCCCAGGCTCAGGGTAAGGCATTGGGCACTGAAGCCCAGACAGATGGAGCGACCGATTAGCCAGGATCCCCTTTTTATCTCCCTCTCTGTCTTTCTTTATTTTACATTTCAGATTCTGTGTTATTTGCATTTGAGGACAAATTGATTTTATTTATAGTAGGGTGACGCCCACCTTTCCATGCTATTGATGTTCGTACTTTGTTTATATTTGGGTTTTGTTTTTAAATCATCTTTACACTACTTTATGTGTATGTTTGAGCTTGTTTCTCCATTTATTTTAAATTGCAAAGTGATTTTAATCGTTTGAAAAAAATTCCACCTCTCGTGTGTTGAATGTGGCTATTCTTTTGCAAAATTTGAGTCTTGGTTCCAATCAATACCATTGACTTGAATAGTGCTCTCAATCGAACAAACATGAATGTGTGGCTACGATAAGGCCAAATAAAGTTACATAGACAATATGTGAACTCTTTGCATCTCATTATGACTAGCCTAGTATCGAATTGAGTCTCTTGTGATGATCATTGCACACTAGCAAAAGTGTGGAGTCTTGTTTGACTTATAGTGGCAATGCCTAGTGTGATGAGCTTACCTTTAAACTATGCATGATGGATCCTAGAATTTACCCCATTGGTCTGGTAAACTAAGTGATGCTATCTCTTGATATGATCTTAGGCAACTTCTAAAAGTGTGAACCAAATTGACATATACCTCTTTAGTGACCTACCTTGTGAGTGTGTGAACCTCTTTGTAACACCCCTTGAGCCTTACTTTCCTTTGGAAGAAACTTGATGAAAACTAGACCTTTCTTTATCCATCACCCATAATCCTCATAAAGTTGTGGTTAGTTGAATAGCCAACTTAGGCCAAAAGCCTAAGTTGGTGGTGTGGTGAAAAGATAAGGGCAAGTCAAGACGTGCAAGGAAAGTCTCCTCTTACCCATGGTTTTGAGAAAACTAGAACCCCTACATATAAACAAAAAAATTGAAAGAAAAGAGAAAGAAAAAGAATGAAAAAGAAACGTGTGGAATAAAGTACAAAAGAAATGGAGTTTCCAAACAATCCATGGAAAGTGAATAATAGGATGACTTATGAGCACTAAAGAAAATGATGAACGAAGAGGAAAAGAAGTGTTGTGAGTACCACAGTTCATGAGGATGAAAGTCACTCAACCTAAATGATCATACCTTTGCACTCTGCCCCATTACAAGCCTTGAGAAGACCTTTTTGATCGTGAGTGAGCTGAAACAAATGTTGATTAGAAAATACGGGCAAACCTATGGGTGAAATTATGCATTGTGTTCTTCTTTGTGAGTGTGAGCGTTGCATTTGATTCCGGACTTTAAATGGTTAAACCTTTGTGTGTGAATATCGAATCATTCCTTGTGTGAGGGAATTTGAAATTTTTGGTGGAGCTTAAACTTGCATTTGAAGCAAGTATTGTGAGCTTGAGATTCTTTGATATTGGTGAGTCACAACTTGAATTTTTGAGTGCACATTTGATCTTTGCATAAGTAAATTGAGTCATGTTGTGTGCATTAATGATTGAGTATTGTGTAGCACTGTTCGAGATACATGGTTGAACTTGAGTTTGCTTGAGGACAAGCAAAAGTTTAAGTTGGGAGTGTTGATAAGTCCACAAATTGGACTCATTTAGAGCTATATTTTGATAGAATTAATATCCTCAACTGCATATTTCATCTCAATATCTGATGAAAACCCTTAAGTTTAAGGTATTTGGAGTTTGACAGAAAGCATGGACACGACTTAGCAAAAAAGGAACAAAGGCAGCTCAAAGAACGAAGAAATAAAGATATGAAAATCACCGAACCCATTCGGCGAGTCACCAAAAGGTCTTATCCTCGTGTTTTGTTCTAGTGCTCTGAGACTTGAAAGAAAGGATCAAATCAGCGGTGAAAATTAACAGTCAGCGTGTCGTTGAGCAGTTCCGCAAAGTAGTACTATGTTGCCTAATGATCCAAAACATGACAATGTTGAAGGATAGAGCAAGATGGCGATGAACCCTACCAAAGGGAGGATCGCTAAGTTGATCGGCAATCTCGATTAACGATACCGAATGATCCGCTGTAGCACAGATTTTTTAAAACTATAAATACTCGTTGAGAGTTATAGCTTAATATCAGTTTTAATATATAATTTTTAATATAGAATTTTGAGTTCTGAGTTTGGAGAGGTTTTTGAAGAACTTGAAGATTCAAAGGGTTTCAACTCCAAGAATTTGGACTTGGGTCTTGTGGATTCTTCACTCTTTGTTTGGTTTGAGACTTAAATCTTTATACCTATTTGAATACAAACTCATTTTGGTATAAATTTCTATCTCTTTTACCTGTGTAGCTAAAACCCCAATTCTTGGGGTGTGATTTTGTGAATATGGGTTAGGTTATTTGTTGGGTCTTGCTCGTTGATGGTTTATTAGTTGTGTAAATGTTTTTTCGGCTTGCTCGAGAAAAAGGTCGTAAAATTAAGACTACTAAATGAATGGCCGGTGGGATTGGTGGACATGAGGTTCAGCTCGAGAGAGTGAACCCTAGTCCTTCTCCCACACACTCAGCTCCAGAGAGTGAGTGGGCGAAGGTAGAGTTTGTTCTTCATGCGGCAAGTGGGTGTCTGAGAGAAACCCATTTGATTCGGGGTTAGTTGCTCGAGAGAGAATTTACCCCCACTATAGTCTAGCCTAGTTACAAATACTCAACGGATTTACTATCAAAAGCATTTACCCAATAGTCTTGCCTAACCCGTATTCCTATAACATCCCATGAATTCTCTCTCCTTGATTAGTACTCTTTGCATTTTTGTTGTTTTTGCTTACTTGTCACAAACCCCTATTGATAATTGACGCTTGTGTCACCCCATAGATTTAACATGTTTACATTCGATAATGTTTTTAGCTATGACTAATTAGAACTTAATTTTATTTTTCTATTAATTCTCAAGCCCACTCCCTTAGGACTCGACCCCAACCCTTGGTTGAGTTACTTTACTATTGTATGATCGTAGACACTTGCATTGGAAGTTGTGTGTTTATTACGCAAACATCAATCATGCACATTGGGCTGCTAGTCTAGAGTTTCTAATTTAGTTGGGTGCCTAGATTGTCATTTGGGGACGAATGTTCCCAAGGGGGGGGGGGGATAAATTAATACCCCAAAAATCTGATGACCTAAGCTAGGGCCTAACATGTAGTCTGGGGTCCTAAAAGGGTTAACGTCTATATAATGATCGTAAATGACCTCCCTAAGTTAGTATTATAGTTTTTGGTCCCAAAACATCAAGGTATGGACTCACCAAGGAACCCCAGGAGCCTTTGAGGAGGGCCAAAGGGTCTGTTCAAAAGCTGCAAAATGCATGACCTACAATTGGCCACCCATGAACCGTGGGTAGGACCACTCTCTGTGGTTGGGAGGCATAGGTTGAGACTTAGTCTCCCCAAGCTCTCCCCCCAATCTAGCCTTTCTGACCCAAATGACGGGCCAACAGGACGAGGCGTCACCCCACCTACAGACCGTAGATGGGGGTCATGGTTGAGACTTAGTCTCCCCATCCCTTCCATGATCATCCACCCTCCCTGTCCAAAATGAAGACCCAACAGTACATCCCGTCACCCCACTTACGGACCGTAGGTCGGGGTCTCGTAGGTGGGGTCTGCAAAAGCTGGTTTGTGTCGGCCAAGCTAGGGTTGTTTTTGTAAATTCTATTTTAAGTAATTAAGGGTAGGGATGGTTGGTATTAGTTATTTTAATTATATTTAAGTACCTTTAAATATTAATAAACTCTTTTAACTCCTCACAACTCACAAACTCAAACTCAACCAACATCCCTCCCCAAAATATTCTCTCTCTAAACTCCATTGAAGAACTAGGTCAAAGCTCAAGCTAAGGGTTCAAGAACAAGTCATTCTTCTCCAAATTCGTTAGGAATTCAACTTAGGGTATGGATACTCTTCATTCTTTGGTAGCTATCCCCCAAGAAGTCCCTTCAAAGTGTGTGTTTAAGACTTCCTAAATCTAGTATTGATAGTTTTGATGAAAATCTCTCTCGGACTCATGGTTTCCCTTTCTTCCTAATTGTGAACTAAGATGTGACTTGATTGGCCATGGAAGTTGGTAGTTGATTATGTTTATGTTTAATTAATGATTGAATCATGAAATCTCTCTATCTAATGTTGTAATTCAAGAAGTTAGGGTTGATGTTGGTTCATGGCCTTGAAGGGCAATTGGCTAAAGTTGATATAAGTTGATGTTGATTCTATATGACTATGTGAATTACTTGGATTATAATGATCCTATAACTAATGTTGTGGTACTGATGTAAGATCCTTATTCCCTATACCTTATACACTTGATTATGTATGAAGTATGTATGAATGTTAATGACAAGTTTGTGGTATTGCTCGAAAGGACATTCTCATGATCAATACTACTATAATGTGAAAAGTTTACTCACATGCTAATGTTTGTAAGGTGAAAGGAGCATTCTCACTTAAAGAAACCTATGAGCTATTATGATGATATGTTGACATGAGTGTCTAATATGCTCTCTTATGACTATCAACTTAAGTAAGTGCTTAAATATGACTATTAAAGGGAGTTGTGTGTAGCACCGAGTGGATAGGAGTATGAGATGGGTTCCTTCACAATAGTAGTTGGGTTCCCAATATGGCGTCTCATGAGATGGAAACCTCCACATTAGTAGTTAAGGTTTCTAGTAGCAATCTCTCTATCCCATAACTATGTGCCCACATAGGACTTAGATAGCAGATCCTTCTAAATAGCTAAAATATATGTTCTACCTTAGGCAAGTAGGACACCTTTTTTCGGTGTAGGGGTAGAACACCGGATTCCATGTAGCTCACATGGTCTATGTCGGTTAATGCAAGTCTTCCCTAAATTAATATGAATGTGAACTATGGTAAGGACATGGAATTTAACTATGACCTCTTAAGGGGTACTACTTAGTGTGAGTGGGGGTATGGGACTTCACTTATGCATTGCACTAGTAGACTCTAAAAGGGGTTATTGTAAGGTTCTCTTATATTATGATGATTTATGAATGATACATGGGAGGTATGCATGGATGTTATAGACATGAATGTCTTCACTTTTGTGTATATTGTTGGTAACCTAAATGTGATACTTAACATTTGGTAGGGTTATGGGATCTTACCTTTGCATTGCATTTGTGTGGCTTTGGGTTGCTCATATGTTGAATTGGCTTATGTTTCTTTATGACTGTGCATAATGGTTTCTAAACTTGACCAAATGCATGATTTCAACTAATTGTCCCTTTTATGCATGTTTTAAGGATTTTGTGCATGGTATCCATACTTATTACAATTATTTGCGCTAACCCATATTTTGTACTTGACTATGAGTGTAGGTTCCTTTCATTGACACTTACTACTTCTTTCAAGGTGAAGATTGGGTCGACTATTCCCTAGGCTTGGTGAGTCCTCAAGTTCGAGGACAAGTTGTTATTGATTCTAGTTTCTAGTCTACTTCCTCTATTCAAGACTATATTGTATTTCCTATTTTTGGAGACCTCATTGATGTAAAGGGCTTAGACCCTATTAGCACTCTTATATTTAGATGGTGATTGAGACAAGTCTAGTTCTTATTTTCCTTTATGAAAAAGTTGACTTCTATTGTAAAAGTTTTAATTTTTTCGTATTTTTCTATGTCTTTATTTGATAGATGCTAAGGGATTGTATATGACCCCATCAGGGTCAATTACGCCATGTCATACCTAGGGAGTACTCTTGGGTCGTGACAGGAAGGGTACTGAGAACCAAATAACTGACCATTTGTGGAGTCTACAAGCTTTTTCCCATGTACATAAAGGGGAACAAATACGAGAAGAGTTTCTGGATGAACACTTGATTGTATCAGATATCTCTCAAGTGTCGTGGTATGTTGATATAGTAAATATATGGGTGAGTGGAGTGTATCCTCTAGGTTCAACTACCCAACAGAAGAAGAAGCAGACTCACAATGCTAAGTTCTACATCTGGGATGAACCGTTCTTGTTCAAACAAGGAATGGATCAAGTTTTGAGACGATGCATTCCAGAATATGAGGTCAAGCAAGTGCTTGAGAGTTGTCGTGCAAGCACCATGGAGGAGAGCGTATGATGCACAAGGTATTACAATCTGGCTTCTTTTGGCCTTCTTTGTTTAATGACTCTATTGCCTATGTGAAGGGATACAAATAATGTCAAAGGTTGGGTATCGTATCACGAATACATGAGATATCTCTAAACAATATTCTGGAGGTAGAAATCTTTGATTTGTGGGGTATTGACTTCATGTGTCCCTTCCCATCATCGAGTGAAAACTAATATATCCTAGTGGTGGTGGATGATGTGTCCAAATGGGTTGAGACTGTAGCTCTTACCATGAATAACTCAAGAGTGGTGATTAAATTCATCAAGAGTCATATGTTTACTTGGTTTGGGACTCCGAGAGCAATCATAAGTGATGAAGGTAAGCATTTCATTAACCATTTAGTGAAGTATCTTCTTGCTAAGTATGGTATAGCATAACATTGCTACATCTTACCATCCTCAAAGAAGTGGCCAAATGGAGGTGTCGAATAGAGAGGTAAAGAAAATCTTGCAGAAAACAATGAAGGCACAGAGAAAAGATTGGTCTGAGAAGATTGATGATGTGTTATGGGCATATAGGACTGCATATAAAAAACCTATAGGAAGTTAATTGGTCAATTGCACCAAATTGAGATTTCTTAATTTTAAGTCCTAAGTATAAGTTGAGTTCTCCCATCATACTTATCTCAAATTCAATGTTCATTATTTGTGCAAATTTGACTCCAAGTTCAGCATTTGTTCCTCCAAATATAATGTCATTTATATATACATGGACTATGAGTAAATATTTACCTTGTTTCCGAAGGAACATGGAATTATTTATCTTGCCTCTTGAGTACCCATGTGCAAGAAGGAAGCTATATAGTCGATCATATTATGCTCTTGGTGCTTGCTTTAAGCCATATAATGCTGTCTAGTTTGTACACAAACTCAGGACGGTCTGAACTTTTGAAACTAGGGGGCTAGGGGCTATTTTACATATACCTCTTCTTGAAAAAACCTGTTTAAGAAGGTATATTTGACGTCCATATGTTGGAGTTTAAACTCCATGTGAGCCGCTAATGCTAGTAGCATCCTAATTCCTTCCATTCTTACTATGGGGGCAAATGTTTTGTCATAGTCTATTCCTTTTTTTTATCGTATCCCTGTACTGCTAACCTGTCTTTGTTACGTGTGACTTGCCATAGATCATCTAGCTTGTTTCTGAATAGTCATCTTTTCATATCAATGATCTTTCATGTGGTCAAGGAACCAGATTACAGACCTTGCTTCGTTCAAACTGAATCAGTTCCTCCTGCATGAAAATAATCCACTCTAGATCTAAAAGAGCTTTTTAATTTTTTTTATTCAATCAAGGATAGATATGTTGAGAAGGCACACATATTCCTAAGTTTCGATCTTGTATGAATCATTGACTCTAAAGGAATAAGAACACTTTGTATTGGATGAGAACTCTAGTGTTTCTAGTTGTTAGGCTGATTTGTCTGTGTATTTACTGAAGACGATGGGACAGGTTCCATAGAACTTTCTCCATCAGTTGTATCTTTTGTTTCAAGAATGTTTGGAGTCAACTATGTATCTGGTTCATCTGGGAATCTTCATCCGATTTGCTTTCTCAAATTTGCTACTGATTTTTCATGCGTATATCATCTCGATCATCTTCGACATTCATTTCGATTGAGCTTTTTCCTTCATCAAAGATGATGTGAACTCTTTCATCTACACGATTTGTTCTTTTGTTAATTACCTTGTAGGCCTTGCATTGTGATGAGTATCCAAGAGCACTCCTTCATCACTCTTAGCGTCGAATTTTCCTAAAGCATCTTTCTCGTTGTTGTGTACATAGCAGGTACACCCAAATGGCCGGAGATGCGCCAAGTTTGGCTTCCTTCCCTTCAATAGTTCATATGGAGTCTTGTTTAGAATTGATCTGATCATACACCTATTGATATGGTTACATGAAGTATATACTGCCTCAGCCTAGTATGTTTTTAGGAGATTACTTGATATCAACATGGTTCAGGCAATATCTTCCAATGTTCTATTCTTGTGTTCAACTACACCATTTTGTTGTGGTGTTCTTGGTGCAGAGAAATTGTGATCAACACCATTTGTGGCACAAAAGTTGATGAATTTTATGTTTTCAAACTCTAACCCATGATCAAAGCGGATTTTGGTAAGTTCACTATTGAATTTCTTTTGAACCAATTTCACAAAGATTTCAAACATGTCATATATTTAATCTTTTGTTGCAAAGAATATAGCCCACGTTAATTTGGAGTAGTCATCTACAATCACAAAGGCATACCTTTTACCTCATCTACTTTGTATGCGCATTAGTCCACATAGATCCATGTGAAGCAGCTCTAGAGGTTTTGTTGTGCTTACCAACATTTTTGGTTTAAAGGAAAATTCTATCTGCTTCCCTTGAGCACATGCTCCACAAACTTGGTCACCATTGAATTTCTTTATAGGTAAGTCGTAGACTAAGTCTCTTGATATGAGCTTGTTGATTTTTGAAAAAACTAATGTGTCCCATTCTTTTGTGCCAGAGAAGGGAGCTGTCAGTAACATCGCTAAGACATGTTAGTGAGTTCTCTAGAGGGCTCATAATGTCGGTCTTGTATATATTCTTATGCCCTTTTTCGAGGAGGACCAGTTCCCTGAGTTTGAATTTATCACTCTACATTAATCGATGGGGAAAAACACATTGTTTCCTTTGTCACACATTTTGGATACACTCAAAAAATTATGTTGTTGTCCATTTACATTGTACACTTTATCTGTTATTTGAGTAAGGTTAGGACCAACCTTTCCAATTCATTGTATTTCTCCATTTTTCCCATTTCCAAAGGCTAGATTTCCACTTTTGAAGTTTCTCAGTGAAAGGAAGTTGTTTCTATAAATAGTCATGTGTCTAGAGCATGCGATGTCCATGTACCATTGCTTCAGCTTTCCTCTCCTTGATTCCTGCAATCATTATTCACAGGTTAGTTTTGTGTATCCAGATCCACTTGGGGTCCTGTTTATTAGAGAATGGATGAATAAGATTCTTCTTAACCAATCTTGGAAGAAATTTTGATCTAGGAACCAGTTTCATGACTCGTTTTCTATATGTTCCTTCTAGAAAATTCAGATTATTTTTATGAGCGGTTAATTTTTTTTTTGTTGCATGCATCGCTTTTATGTCTTGTCAATTCACAATGAGTGCACAAGCAATATATGTTAGGATTCTTAATGTCAGAAGAATTCCTGTCGAAACCTATTCCATGTCTAGTAGGAGATTGACTTTTTTGGATGCTATCGAGTAAGATGGAAGATCTGGTACATCGTATGTTATGCTCTGCTTCCATTTTAGTCATATGAAGTTTTTTTTGGAGATCTTCATTTCGTTTGATCATGGAGTGTAAGTTATTGCTTAATTCTTTTAACTTACTCTGAAGGCAATGATTTTGCTTCTCTAGGTTCTCATTCTCTTCTCGTAGGGATGCATAGTCTTCCATTATTAGCTCTCTTTTGGATCAGGTTGATTGATATGCATTCTCCATTATTATTTCTCTTTTGGATCAGGTTGAATGATATGCATTTATGAGAGTGTACAGTAGGGATTCTAGTTCTCGTTTTTAGTAAGAGTCAAGATTTTCTTTAATATGATGAAAGCTTACCTTGTCACACTTTCCTCCTCCTCCTCCTCATCCTTCTAATCGAGCCATTTGTGCCTGAATAATTTCTTGTGATTGACAGATGCTTCTTCCTTTGTCTAGTTCAGTTATGGCAACCAGTGCAAGAAAATCATATGTACATGTTTGCTCAATTGCAAGTAATGACTGATTTTTTGTTTCCTGTCCTCAAACTCTTCTTCTAACAAGTTCCCCATTACAACTAATGCTTTCTTCATTGAGATATATGTTTCTTGATTGGTCATCTGTCTATTTGTGGGAATGTATTTGTCACTCTTGATATCTTTTGCCTTCTTTGAATTACTCCTTTTGTGCTCCAGAGCCCAAAGTGGACAAAACTTAATAAAGTGATCTGGACTTCCACACTTATGGCATACTTGTTCTCTTGAATTTTCAATCTTTAGGGCTTCTCCTTTGAAATGCTTTTCCTCTTTTTAACATTCTAGAGAACCGGTCATTAGTGCAATATTCGCATCCTCAAAATCTTCTACTGTTGTTGCCTTCAGATCCAAGTTCTTCTCATTTCTCTTTTCTCCAATTTCCTTTTCTTGTTCTTTCTTAAGTTCATAAGTCATAAGATTTCCAATGAGTTCATCCATGGCTAGAACATCAAAGTCCCGTGCTTCAATGATAGCTTCTACCTAGGAGAACACTTAAGAGTTTTCTAACTGCCTTTTTATTTGGAATTATTTCTCCCAGGGAGTAAATTTCACTGATGATGGCGGTGAACCTCATATGCATGTCTTGTATTGTTTCACCCTCTGTCATTCGAAACAGCACATATTGCCTCTTTAGATTACCAATTTTGGACTTTTTTACCTAGTTTGTTCCCTCATGGACAGTCTGTAGAGTTTCCCATATTGCTTTAGCATCCTGGCATGATAAGGTTCAATTATACTCATCTGGACCTATACCACATATCAAGATTTTCTTAGCCGTTGCGTTGTTATGTATTGCTAGCTTGTCTACTAAATCTCATTCCTTCCTTTCTTTTTATACCTTGGTAAATCCATCAACTCCAGTCTTCATGGGTATGGTTGGTCCATTGAACAACACTCCCTATAGATCTGGATTTGCTGCGAATAGGTGATCCATCATGTGACTCTTAAACAATCCATAATACTTTATATTGAACAGTGGTGGTCGTGTTTGGGAAGCTCCTTCATATGGGATCAGTGGTACAACCATTGATCATTTTCAAGATGAAAGTCTTTTAATAAATAGACCTATTCTGATAGCAATTGAAGAAATCTTACCCCTGGTGCAAGAACCAGGTTCTTGTATGTTTGCCTAAGAAAGGGCTTAACACAATAAACAATAATTTCTCTTGAAAATCTTCCTCACACAAGGAAAGGAAACTACAGTTTTATTCTTGTTCAAACTTAATTCATGATTACAACTTAATAATCAACAAACTAACTCCATTCTACAAGATGTCAAACCCACTTCTTGATACAATTTTCTCAAACTCAACTCTCCAAGAAGTCAAACTCGCTTCCTGTTACAACTCTCTTTAAATCAACTCTCCAAAAAGTCAAACTCACTTGTTGTAACAAATTCTCTCAATAAATCTCTCTATTCTACTTACAAAAAGAATTCTAACTCTAGAACTTCTTTCTTCTTCATTGTGGATCTTGAGTAGTTCAGACCTCGCTCAAGATAACTCTTTTGATTTTTGAATTGGGAAAGACGAATTTGTTAGTTCTTCCTATAGAGACTGATTTTTGTGACGGATTTGTACAAGAAAAGAAACTAGTTTTCCTTGAATACTAATCCCTTTCCTTTTTGAACTCTTGTTCCTTTTTTCCTTATTTGTGTTGGACTCTTCCACTTTTAATGTTTTCCTCTTTTGACTCGAATTACTTTTTAAAACAAACACTTCCTTTTATATATCTACCTGAGTTCTTCTTCCTGCCTTTTACTTTTGAAGTCTCATAGATGTTATATGAACCTGGTTCATGTTTTCATCATCAAAATCTCTTTTTGATAGATATGACAAACCATCAATTTCCCCCTTTTTGATGATGACAAATATACTCCATTTCCTGTACCTAAATCAATATGAAAAACAAAATAAATAGGCTTTCCCCTTTTGGCATATGAAAAAGGAGAGTAAAGAATAATAACAGCAAAAGAATAACAACTTAGAGCCTAGAAAGGCCACACCCAGAAAAAACCATCATATATCAACATCAATCTGAAGATATTAGCCATCCAAACAATATACAGAAAATGCATCACAAAATCTGAAGTCTAAAGTCTGATACATGTTATATGAACCTGGTTTATGTTGTCATCATCAAAATCTCTTTTTGAAAGATTTGCCAAACCATCACATATTTTGCTCCTTTTTTCATCTATGCAATTACACAGGGATATAATGAATCATCACACGTTCTTTTATATACTTTGCAGCAACAATTATTGTCTTTGCTTGAAACTCTGAATGTAACTAAAACCCATGATATTCGATGTTTGGAGGCAAATAATCTGCTAAAGCCCTCTATCTTTGAGAATCACAATGCTCTGCAACAACTTTTCTGTGGGGTAAGGAAATGTGTTGATTTCTTTGCAAATTGGTGGCGTATATATGAATTGAATGTTTGTGCTCACTGCCTTTTCTTTTGTAGGGGGTGATGGAAGCAATAAGAATAAGTTGTTCTGGATATCCTACTCGGAGACCCTTTTATGAATCTTTAGACCACTTTGGCATCCTTTCGCCTGAAGTTTTAGATGGAAGGTACCTATTTACCTTGTACTATTTGATCAGATTGTCAATGTGTTGAGATTTTTTCTAACTAACTCATGACAGTACGAATGAGGTCACTGCATGCAAGCTCCTTTTACAGAAAGTTGTTCGTCAAGGATATCAGGTAATACATTGCTTTATTAGAAGTTATAGTTTAAACATGAAACAATTCAACCTTTTCCAGTTCGTTTCTGTAATTTTGGAGTCTCTTATTATTTCAGTTGATAACCTCACTTGACAAAAAGTCTGTTTTTATCTCTTTTCACTGATATTTATCTAGCACATTTTCGCACATTCTTCATTCAGTAAAATGTTTAAAGAATTTCAGTGGTTCCATTTTGCATTTGCTGCACACCTGAATCCTATCGGGCTTTTAGAAGGTTGGGTATTTGGTGAATAATAAATCTGTAAACTCTTTCGCCTTTCTGGTGGCCTCGTCTCATTGTTACGTGTACTTTCTTTCTTTCTTAGCATTTCTATATTCTAGGTATTATTGTCTAGATTGTTCGGTTGTATTATACGCTCATCTTTCTTGTTTTTTCTTGTAATTTCATGGATGCACTGTGAATTTTTTTAGTTTTTGAAATTTCTAGTTTTGAGTATTTACTGATCATGATAGTGTGTATCCCTTTTGTAAGTATAGTATTTTTCTCATGTTCTTCCCAGAGTTCTTTTGGTTCTTGTTTTATAATCATATGCAGAAGATGTTGGCTTTAAAAACTACAAGCATCATCTTTAATGTATGGACCATATTTCATACTTTCCTTGTCTTTTTACTTAAGTAAAATGTAGAATATTTCCTTCTTTTAATGATCTAAAAAAGGAAAAATAAATAAATAATCAAAATCCCTCTGGACTTCGTTTGTGAGATGTCTTCCATGTGGAGGAGGCTTCAGGAAAGCCAATCATTTGTCCATTTTGCCTTTACAAATTGGTAAAACAAAAGTGTTTCTAAAGGCTGGGCAAATGGCAGAGTTAGACCGTCGCAAGACAGAGGTGTTAGGGAGATCGGTGAGCATCATTCAGAGGAAAGTTCGTTCTCACATAACTCAAAGAAATTTTACATTGTTACGTCAGTTGGCAATAAGGATACAATAGATGTGCAGAGGTATTTCATTTGTTGTACGCTTTGCTTTTGGGTTCGTAGATTAAAATCTATCAGTGTTTTTATTTCTCAATGTTACAGGAGAACTTGCTCGGAGTGTATATGAGAGTTTGCAGAGAGAAGCATCTTATCTGAAGATCCAAACAGACATGCGCATGCATCTTGCTAAGAAGGGTTACAAAGAATTGTGCTCTGCTTCCTCAATTTAGATAGGAATGCGTGGGATGGCTGCACGCAATGAAGTACGATTCAGGAGGCAGAAAAAAGCTACCATTATCATTCAGGTAAACTTTTTGTATTGGAAGAATACAAGAAATACAAGAAAGCTGCTATTACCACTTAATGTGCTTGGAGAGCTAGAGTCGCTATTCTTCATCTCTTCTTTATTGATCCAGAGCTGCTACAGCCTCTGTTAGCATATGTATTCTGAGTTGAAATTTCTCTGAAATGTATTAGATTATTGTATGCTTAAATCCTGTAGCAACTAACTTCTCACTACTCATGCTTACATAAAATTTAGACCTCTAAATTCTCTGTGAATACTTTGAAGGGGATCAACATTATCTTCTAATAATCATTTACGTAACTGGACTGCCTTCAAGAACTTGCAAGCTATAGTACAAAACTGGAAATGTGTCTCTTAGTAAAAATTAGGGACTCATTTTTTGTAGCCAGTTCGAGTCTTTGAGTACATAAGTCGTAATGTCATGCTACTAGAGTTGCATTTTATAGAATTTCCCTATGGCCAAGTCGACTTTGCTTTTTAGATCCATGAATTGTTGTGCAAGACAGATAAGTTTTAATGATATTTTGTATATTCATCCAGATTTGATTTATCTCACCTTTCAGTGCCAGCTCATGTTACATTCAATAGTTAATATCTTCTAGGGAAATCCCAGTTTTATATTTATCGATACTAAAGGTGAGAAAGTCAAGTTTATGCATTTCATGCACCATGCTCAGTTTAAACAAACAATGTCATAGTCGGCCTGCTTAAGTCACCCTTTCTTTATTACTATACTCTTGATTGAATATCTATTGTTTGTTCTCAAACAATTTCATTTTTGTTCGGAGTTCCATTCTAACTTATTTCTGCATAGGCTGCAAGGAGACTGGTGCGCTTCAAGCTGCAATGAAGAAACTAGAGAAGCAAGTTAAAGAATTAACTTGGAGACTACACATGGAGAAACACATGTCTTCATCTTAAGATGTTGTTGTTCCCTATTCTTAAACCATAAAGGATTCAATCATCTAGAACATGCAATGCCCTAGAGGAACTCAATCTTGAAATAATGTTGTATGAGGGACTTAGTGAAAGCTTTTAAGTGAGTGAGAATGAATCTAATACTGTAAATCCTCATATGAGTCCATGTTGATCTATTAAGCTATGGAACCTTTTAACTAGAGTCATGTTTTTCAAAGAAAACCTTAAGAGCAGGAATAGGTACATAATACATGCAATTTTGTAATCATATTCGACCAAGGAAACACAAACAAAACCACTACTGATTTAGGAATATGGTGACTTTTTTTTGGTTGTGTCTCACAAGTCATAACCTTGTCAACACGACCTTTGTGAGATTGGAATCACATATTTTAGGGAGTCGAACTTGTAGCGTGAAGTAAAATGGACCATAATTTATTGATGGACCTAGTTGACTAGAATATAGTATTTGCTTCTGTCAAAGTGGAATAGGAATTATGAAAATAGTACAAGAATAAGCTAATTTCGTCTTTACCACTGTATGCTTTTAAGTGTCAACAATATAATTCTGTTTTTGTAGGCTAACATGGAAGAAGCAAAAACAGAAGAAAATGCAAAACTGCAATCAGCTTTGCAAGAAGTTCAGCTTCAGTTCAAGGAAATAAAAGAAATGTTTGTCAAAGAAGGTGAAACTACAAAAAGGGCGGCAGAGGAAGCTCTTGTTGTTGATCATGAAAATGAATGAAAAAACTTAGTGTTGAAAATGAGAAACTAAAGGTAGGTTTGTTGAAACAAGGGAGTTTTAAGTGTAAATGACTTTCTTGTATTCAGGGGAGCTACTTGCATTCAGCTTGTGATGCTTTGATTTCAGTCTTTGGTAAGATCTCTAGAACAAAAAAAATAGGAAGAGACGAGCAAACTTAGTGAGGAGAGGTTAAGGCAGGTGTAGGATGCAGAGTCTACAATTGTTCAGTTGAAGACAGACTACTAAGCAAAGGTTTAATTATCAAAATATAGTTTTTCAATTACGTAATTGCAAACTTCCTTAGATATGGTATTCTATTCAGGTTTTTCTTATTCATCTCTTTCTATCATTTCGTACTACTCCAAATCTTGAAGTGGAAACTTAGATACATTGGCAAAATAGTACATAGGACATAATCAACATAATATGACACACTTGCCTTAGTACCACAGTGCCTACTTAAGCAAAGCGAATCGAATCGAAAAAAGTAATAGGTTTATCAATAATGAGTTATTGGTTTTAATAATGGTTTTGCTTTTTTTTTTTTGTCATTTCTTCATAGCAGTTTGAGGTTTTTTTCTTAACGGGTTAGCATATCTACAAAGTGATAACCAATAAGTCAAACTGATAAACTTCAAAATCGGACCAAACCAAATGATACGCCTAAACTGCGTGTTCTTTTTCATGTCCCTATATTTTGTCCTTAATATTATCAAATTATATTAAAAACTATTAAACTTGACCGCATCACTTACATTTTTATTTACATATAAATAATGAAAATAGAAAAAAATATACGAAAACAGAACAACAAAACGAATGAATAATTAATGACGAAGAAATATCATTTTTTTAAATTTTAAAATGCGCCCTTTTTAAAAAAAAAAAAAAGACAGGCATATGTCAGTATAAGCCTTGTACATACAATTTAACGACGTTGGCCTCTCCATTCAAATGTTATTCTTTTGGTTTCATACTCAATTTTGTTGTCATTTCTTTGGAAATTTTGCTCATTTTTTGTGTTTTTGGCTTAAAATTCTTTAATATTGTCTTTGTAAGATAGTCTTCAATTCTTTGAGTTTTTTTATTAAGCATTTCAACCTCAAACTAATTAGATTATCAAATAATTAATTTTTAAAAAATATTATGTTAACTTTGAATGTTTTCTAATCACTTTAATACTGATTTTTGTAGTTAAAAGTATTACGAAAAAAGTAATGGGTTTATCAATAATGAGTTATTGGTTTTAATAATGGTTTTGCTTTTCTTTTTGTCATTTCTTCATAGCAGTTTGAGGTTTTTTTCTTAACGGGTTAGCATATCTACAAAGTGATAACCAATAAGTCAAACTGATAAACTTCAAAATTGGACCAAACCAAATGATATGCCTAAACTGCGTGTTCTTTTTCATGTCCCTATATTTTGTCCTTAATATTATCAAATTATATTAAAAACTATTAAACTTGACCGCATCACTTACATTTTTATTTACATATAAATAGTGAAAATAGAAAAAAAAATATACGAAAACAGAACAACAAAACGAATGAATAATTAATGACGAAGAAATATCATTTTTTTAAATTTTAAAATGCGCCCTTTTTTTTAACAAAAAGACAGGCATATGTCAGTATAAGCCTTGTACATACAATTTAACGTCATTTGCCTCTCCATTCAAATGTTATTCTTTTGGTTTCATACTCAATTTTGTTGTCATTTTTTTGGAAATTTTGCTCTTTTTTTGCGTTTTTGGCTTAAGATTCTTTCATTTCGGCTTTGTAAGATAGTCTTCAATTCTTTGAGTTGTTTTATTAAGCATTTCAAGCTCAAACTAATTATATTATCAAATATTTAAAAAAATATTATGTTAACTTTGAATGCTTTCTAATCACTTTAATATTGATTTTTGTAGTTAAAAGTACTACAAAATATTATAATAAGTAATAAAAATGACTCCAATTTACATTTTCAATGAAGTGAAGTCTTAATTTTATTTTTAAACACTTTTAGAATAATTTTGATGGTTTAGGTAATAATTGATAATATTGAAAAAAAAATCAAAAATATAATCAATAAGAGAGATTTAAACATTTGTTTTGTTATGTATCATACAATAGTTTATATATGTGTATTCTTGTCTTACAAAATATTACAATCAATTGACAAAGTAAAAGTAATTATTAAATTATAATCCATTAAAATATTTTCTTTAAAATTTATGAAAAAACATATATATAAGCAAATAATGTAAACTATTGGCAGTGACTTTCTCTTATTCTGAAGCTTTAAAATATGTGATGTTCTCTCTGATACACTAATATATGGTTTTCTCTCTAATACTGAAGGTTTAAGAAATATTATGTAGCAGTATTACTTTATAATAGTTTTAAAGTATGGAGGGAGAATATGTTTTTCGACTAAGGGTGTCCAATTGGACTCCCTGTAAACAACGTGTCTCTGCCCATGAGTACACCTCCATCACCTCGGAGGTCAACACGTTTATATGTAGAGGCAAAGGTTGGTTGAGACACAGGCTGCTAACATGGTACGACGACATTGAAGTCTGAGAGAATGGAAACGAAATGAAATCTGAGATTAGCCTAAGACTAACGCTGAGCAAGTAGATGCTGCATGATTGGACGCCTATATATCTCACCACGTTCCCCTACTCCTATAAAGGCCTGCGGAAGGATGATGATGACATAGCTTGACATAGAGGAGAGAAAGAAGGGAAAGAGAAACATATGGATGATTGATGAAATGTTTCTTTTAGTCTTCTTCAAATACCAATCTCACCACTTTTCAACATACAAAAGAATTCAATCCCAATGAACTCTATAGATATCTACATTTTGTGTTCTTTTAGTTTTCACTAGCAATATTCAAGAATAAAAGATTGTTTAGGCAAGAAGTGGTTTGGATAAAATTCTCTGTAGACTGTTGGGCTTAAATGTAGTAGAAATAAAATGCTTGTCTTTTTGAAATGAGAAAGTGTTTACAGAGTTTTTAGAATATTCTGTTAAATGCAAAAATGTTTTTTTTTGGTAGATAAGAGCTTTCAACAGCTCTTTTAAGCACATCAAAGTCAAGGAGTCACTTTTGCTTAAGAATGAAATTTCTGAAATTTAGCTTAACATACATAAGACTCATATATAGTAGTTAACAGCAGGTGTGAATAACTAGCACAAAACAGATGTAGTAGACAAGACAAATCTGTTGATAGACTATCAGGACCCTGCCTTATCAATTCAATGTCCCACATATGTAGAAAGCTATAGCGGCCGAATAGCTTTTGGACAAAAACATGTGAATAGGAATAATCTAGCAATAAAGTGCTTTGCCAACGATTCTCCCCAAAAACTCGATCATCTAAATTCCATTGTCCAAAAATCTTGCAGCTGTATTAGGAATTAGATGTCTATCTGAAGTCAAGGTTTGTGTGAACAGCCCATACCTTACAAAACAGAACCAATTACAAAGTTGTCAAGTCATTTCTAAGAGCAAAAAATGAGCAAAGGCAACTCACTTAGGTGAGAAGGCTACTTTGGCTATTTCTGTCAAGAATTCCTTGGATAACACACCGTAATCCAAGCCATTTTCTGGAAGACCAGACTCATTTACTTCACGAAAGAGACCATCTTTCTCCAACACTAAAAGTTCCATCAGATGCCTCTGCAGCCAAACAAGCCCATGTTTAAGGATCAACAAAACTTTTGTCACCTTGAACTTGTTCGTTCTCCTTTCTCACCCATCCAGCCCTTTCAATCAGAGACAATGATTTCTCTGCCACCATAATCACTACATGGTCTAAGTTACTGATTTCACTGCCTGTAGCAAGGTATATAAAATTTTGAAGAGCTCAACCAACTGGTTCTTATCTGACATATCCTTTAAAATTTGCTCCTTTGACATCAGTTTGATCAGTCCCTTGGCATTCTAATATCCATAACTGCATTAGAAATAACACAAAGTATGGATGCGGTATCAGTACAAAAATTTTCACAAACTAATTAATGAAATTTCTAAGTGTTAATAATGTAGGCTACCTCAGAAATTTAGAAAGTGAGAGTCAAGGAATAATACATAAAAACTTATCGAAATTGTAACTTACACACCTAAACTATGAAGTAATTATATTACCCCCTGAACTTCCTTTTTCTTTTTTTACCTATCTATTAACACCTTGAAGTACCAAGTGGAATAGAGTGGTTTCAACTCAATCTTGTTTAGCGCATGCATGAGAGCAAAAAAAGAAATATACACTCAAATAGTTAGTTGCAACAATTCTCTTTACTATGCCAAACTTACCAATAGTATCCTCAAGCAAGCTAAGGTAAGGTATTAGTTGATAACACAGACTTGTGTTTCAAAGGAGGAATCAACACCACTGGTAACTGTTGAGCACACCAAGCTAAGGTATTGTGAGTAGATAAATATAGTATTGCTCAGCAGCACTGTGAACTTGTTGTAAATCTTTTGTATTATCCGCAACTTGAAATGGCCGTAGTGCTGAAGTAACTGCACTTGCCGTTATCAATAACTAGGAACTTCAAGTTTACAGATGTACAAAATTGTATATTGCTATTGCTGGGGCATTTCCAACCTTGCCAAGCGCATTCTAATGACAAGATTATCATGTTTGCAATACAAAAGATTACAGATACCGAGTGTCTGATAATTGTTCTTTCTAGTTCATTGTGATAGGATATAATTCAAGCTTCAATTTTACTTTGAAGTTCATCCAAATGCATATCAAATTTTAAATCGACCATAAAGAACTTAGGCAAATAGTCTTTCCTCTTTTTCCCATTATCAATACATAGGCAAAAATATGGATCTTTTTGATATTTTCTTTCACAAAAATAAATTGTAAGCATTCAACCTGGTCTCTTGAGATATTTTTAGTTAGGACTAGGATCATAAAAGTAGTCTTAAAGATTGAACAATTAAGTTAATTTGAAATATGAAAAAATGTCTCAACAATTCAATTATTTCGAAATGATGGGACTAAGTGCTTATTTTGTTTCAGTTTATGTGACACATAAATGAAATTTAGATAGTCAATCATTTTTTTTATATACTACCTTCGTCCACTTTTAATTGTCATAGTTTCCTTTTTTAGACTGAAAAAGGCATAAATTCCCCCATTGAACTTATCCTGAAAAGTTAGTTTCACTTTAAACTATCATAGTGACCTATTACACACCTATACTATTCAAAAGTCAATTTTCTTACCCCCTAAAACTGACATGGAAAAAAAATAAAACAAAAAAAATATAGGCGCGTCAGTTTGAAATTAAAGTAAACAAAAAAGTTATTAATCCTCTTTTCCACCCCCGACAGCTCTTCTTCTTCAAATCCCACCCATTGTCCTCTTCTTCTTCATTCTTTATTTTCATCACACTTTTTTGATTCTTTATCACAATCTTAAAGCACAATTTTTTTTTATTCGCAATTAGGTTAATTCTCATAGATTTGTTACTGAATAATTGTATTTTATCTAGAAAATTTTTTATTGATTGTTTCTATCTTTTTCATTTTTTTATCACAATCTTAAAGCACAATTTTTTTTAATCCTCAATTAGGTTAATTCCCATAGATCTATTAGTGAATAATTGTATTTTATCTAGAAAAATTTTGATTGATTGTTTCTATCTTTTTAATTTTTTTTTACTTTGTTAAAGAAATTTTGATTGTTAATCAATTTTTGGTTTTGGTGGTAATAGCAACTTTATGGGTTTGGTGGTGATGGGTGGCGGGTCACAAACATTAAAATAGATAATTGAAGATGGTGAAGAAGAAAAAATCGATATTGATAATGGTGGTGGTGATATTTGGTGTTGGGTGACAAAGAAGAAGAAGAACTAAAGGTGATATAGTGGTGGTGAAGAACAAAATCAATAGTGAAGGTGGGGCCGAATATAATTTTCCGATGAAATGAGAATTGAAAATGGGTGGGATTAGTGATGAAGAAGATACAATTATTAGAGAATTAAAACAATTAATTAGAGATTAGTTAGAGTAAAATATAGTTAATAAAAGAAAATTTAATTAGTAAAGAAAAGAAAAGAAAATATTATAATTTATGACATAACATTGACGTAGCGCTGATGTGGCAACGAGTGTATTACACCACATAATGTAAGAGTGGTGTTACACGTCTCAGGGTGGTAATAAATTCTCTTTTGAGTAGTTAAGGTGTGTAATAGGTTATCATGATAGTTTAAGCGTGTAACTGACTTTTCGAGATAAGTTCAAGAGGGAATTTATGCCTTTTCCCTTTTTAGAGTCAAACTATAAAAACTTTGACTAACATTTTACAGTGTATTTTTTTCATCATATTTATATGCAAAAAATTGCAATTTATAGTACTTTCCACATAGTTTTTGAATATCTAAATTTTTTATTTAAAATATCGATATTTTTTTATCATATGCAAAAAATTGTAATTTTTTGAACAGCTATCAAAATTTCCTCTCGAGAATGGTTTCAAAAGAAGAAAGATTGACAACACTCTATTCTTGAAGTCAAAAGGAAAGGAGCTTCTTATAGTGCAAGTTTATGTGGATGATATAATATTCGGAGCTACATCAGCTCCACTTTGTAAACAATTTGCATCACTGATGGGAAGTGAATTTGAGATGAGTATGATGGGCGAGCTCACCTTCTTCCTATGACTGAAGATCTGACAGCCTCTGTAACTCCCGAAAAACTAGTAGATAAAACTAGAGCTTTACGTGAGATTTTTAGAGGTTGAGGTGTGGGTTAGAATCGTAAAATGGCTTCCCATACTTAGGATGAAGTGTTTAGGGGTTAAACGTCAAGGTACTACTCCCCGAGGACCAACCAAAGGGGTCCTTGAGGAGGACACTAAAATAGTCCCCAAAATAGTCCAAAAGTGTGAGCTACAAATGGGACCTACGGAGCATAGGTCCATCCACGCCACGTGGGAAAGGCTCGTGGATCAAGACCCCAAGTGGACTATTATAGAACATGACCTACAGACCTGCAGGATGGCTAGTAGACCCACCTACGACTCATAGGTCCTAAGTTGTGGGTAATGCCCGCAGGTCTGTCCAAGTTTGGCCAAAGTGAGGGTAATTAGGTAAATTCCTAGGTTAGTTAGTTAAGTGTGAAGTCATTTTATATTGTTTATTTAGATCTATGTAAGACTTTTAAGCCTTGAACCACCTCATATACTTCATAAATCCCAAACCCAAAATCATAACCAACTTAACTCTTTCCAAAAATCTTCTCTCTAAAACTCCATAGAAGAAGAAGAAGAAGAAGATCAAGTAAGGGCTTGAAGAAGGAGTCTATTTCCCACGATTTTGTTGGATTTATTCACCTAAGCTATGGTAGTGTTGATTCATGGATAGCTTTCTTCCATGGAGTCCTCAACCTCTCAATTTCAAAGTAGGATATTTTCCAAAACCTAGGGTTTTCACTCCAAGTCATGAATTCTTTCTAAAACGTTTTCAATGATTTAATTATCTTATATTTTGATTGAATTGCTGTTTTATGGTGGTTTTATGATAAAATCTCCTATGAATCCATGAATTCCTCATAACCCTAATTTATGTCTTTGTAATATGGGTGAATTGTAGTACGGTGAATACTATGAAATTGTACTTGTAGTAGTTTAGTTATTTGAATCATGTTATTACCCATGCCTAATTGTAGTAATTCTAGGTGTGTTGGTGAATTATGATTCATAGTCCTTGAAGGGAAAATTATGAGATTTTGTATAATCATAATGTTTGTGTACATGCTTTGTGAATACTTTGAAAGTAATGTGATCATGACTATAATGTAATTGTGGTGTTGTTGAAATGCTATTCTCAATTATACACTTGTGAATGATGATGGCATGTTGTAAAGGGCTTTCTCAATGTATAATATACCTTGAATTGGTAGGCTTAGGGCATCTTCTTCATGTGTAATTAAAAGTGATCTTGATTGATGTACCTTGAATTGTTAGGTTTAGGGCATCCTCTTCTTGTGTAACTAAAAGTATCTTGACATAGTGAACCTTGAATTGATAGGCCAATTGCATTCCTTTCACAAATGACTAATGAAGTATTTTAAGGCTTTGTCTTGAATCGGTAGGCCTAAGACATTCCTTTCATGAGTGATTAATGATCAACCTTGAATCGATAGGCCAATGGTACCCCTTTCATGAGGAGTCAATGAACAAATATAATGATGAACCTTGAATCGGTAGGCCTAAGGCATTCCTTTCATAAGTGACTAATAATGAACCTTGAATCGATAGGCAAATGGTACCCCTTTCCTTAGGATTCAATGAGCTATCCTAATAATGTACCTTGAATCGATAGGCCAATGGAATTCCTTTCATGGGTAATAATGTTAAAAGAGAATTTACTACTCTATGAGAATTTAATGCTTAGCACCGAGAGGATATTGTGGGGTGGAAGCTCTCCCTATGTTAGGCCGTGTTTCTTGTAAAAACCTCCTTATCCCATAACTATGTGCCCACATAGTTTATTAGCTAGTGGATCCACCTAAGCTAAAATATTACCGGTTCTACCTTAGGCAAGTAGACCAACTCTTTTCGGTATGAGACATGACGCTAGATTCCATGCTTTGCTCACATGGTCTATGTCGGTTAGGGATTATTCCCATCATGTGAGTTATGTACTATGGTTACTCAAGAAGTTCTATGAAGTGTGGGTGGGGGTATGGGACTTCATCCATGCATTGCACGAGTAGGCTTTGAGAGTGACTATGGTGTGTTCCTCAAATGTCATAATGTCATAATGTCTAATGAAATGCATATACTTATAATGATGCTATTGAGAATATTTACATAAAGGCTAAATCTAATGAGGAATGCTTAACTTGGATTGTTGCTATGAGTTGCTTTCCTTGACATGACTTATTAAATGTGAATGTTCCTTGTCTATGAGTACTAACTAAGGATGGGATCAAATAATGGTAAACATGACTATGGTGGCCTTAAAGGGATACTTAGTATGAGTGGTATTATGGGAAGACATTTATACATTGCATAAGTATAACTTAGGGTTACCTAAGAGATGATGCTATTATGTTATAATAATTTATATGACGAACATGCTTGTGACTTATGCTTTTATACTAAAGTTCATGATGTTTCTCAAACTTGGCAAATAGCATGGTTTTCAACTAAAATGTCATTTTTAGCATGATTTTGTGCATGGCTATCATACTTAGTGCATTTTTTGTACTAACCCATATTTCTTCTACATTTTTCACAAAGTGTAGGTTCCAGTTTGTAAGGTGATCTTATTTTGGATTCAAGCATGGATCGACTATTCTCCTAGCTTGTGGTGATTCCTTAAGATTCGAGGATTTAGTCATTAGTAGTTTCTTTTCTTGTCATTTTATGTTTCGGACTATATTGAAGGGCTGTGACCCTATTGTTGATTCAAATATTGTATTAGATGGCTAATTGAGACAAGTTAGACTTCCGCTTGCTTTTATAAAAGACTTCATTGTTTGGATAAAAGTTTTTAAATTCCATACCATTTTTTATTATATTGTGTTATGATATGCTATGAGGCTTGAATGAGACTATTCAGAGTCTTGTATGTCGTGTCACATCTAGGGGTTACTCCTGGGTCATGACAAACATGGTATCAGAGCATAAGATTTTGGGATGATTTTAGGATGATGTCTCATAAGCCATGTCTAGTAGAGTCTTGTTCATGAGTATGAAGCGCGCCACATTTATGAATGAGAGACTATAAGATGTTAGGAAACTACACTTTTTTCATTACTCTTTAGTCGTGTGATAGAGCTTAACTCTATAAGGTCCTTCTTCTAATCCTTATTCGGTGGTCTAGGACATGACTACTCAAAGAGCTTTCACTGGTGGATTTAAAGGAGGCAAGCTTGATCAAGGAGCTCCTCCTCTGGCTCCTCAAGTTCCGATTGACTTAATGACTAATGAGAAGATTAGATATGGCTTTCAATTATTGACTTAAGACGGAATAGAAACTCCGCAATTTTATGGGTCAAAGATGGAGCAAGATCCTCATAAGTGTATAGATGAGGTCTCTAAGGTGTTGAACTTTTTGAGGCTGACTTCGGTAGAAAAAGCAGAATTTGCTGCTTACCAATTGAAGGATGTTTCTCAAATGTGGTTTAGTCAATGGAAAGAAGTGAGGCCGGTAGAAATGGCCCCATGGAATGGGAAAGATTTAAGAATGGGTTTCGTGATAGGTTTTGTCCTTTAGAGAGGAGACAAGCTAAGATACTTGCATTTACTAACCTTCGGCAAGGTAGGATGAGTGTTCAGGAATATACTCGGATGTTCACTATGTTGTCAAGATATGTTCCACCTATATTGGACGACTCTAGGTCGATAATGAGTAAGTTTCTGTCGGGGGTGTCTGACTTGATAGCAAAAGAATGTAGTATGCTTATGCTTGAGAATGGTATGAATATTAATCGTCGTGTGATTCGTACTCAAAGGATTGAAAAAGAGAATATTGAAGAATGGTTGAGGGAGAAAAAGAGGTTTAGGATTGATGAGAGTAATTCTTCTCTTGAAAGGTCTTCCGGACAAGATCCTCCTAGGTTTTCCTTAAAATTGATTGAAGAGAAGGTGTCTAACCCTAAGTCTCAAGGCAAGAAAAGAAGACCCATATTTCCTACTTGTGCTAGATGTGATAAAAGACATAAGGGTGAATGTTTGGCCAGTATGAAGAGTTGTCATGGTTGTGGTAAGAGTGGCCACAAAATAAGAGATTGCCCAGTACTTATCGCTAGGGGAAGAGAGAAGAAGAATATTAGGTCCTATGCCCTCCAAACTAGAGATGAATAAGGGAATTCTCCGAATGTTACCCCCCGATATGTGTTTTATGCTTATTTAGATTTCGGTGTTGCTTGTGTATTGTGACTTGATAGATTTGATATGCTGGACCTTAATGTTAGCCTTAGTAGGGGTTTACTCCTAAGGGGGAGATGGTATGCTTAGAAAGTAAGATTTTGAGAGTTCCGATATCTGATGTTTGCATAATCAAGACACAACTTCCAATGCAAGTGTCTACGATCGTACAAAAGTAAAGTAACCCAACCAAAGGTTGGGGTCTAGTCCCAAGGGAGTGGTTTTGAAAATTAATAGAAAAATAAAATTTAGTCCTAACTAGTCATAGCTAAAAACATTATCAAATAAGAACATGTTAAATCTAAGGGGTGACACAAGAGTGTCAATTAACAATGGGGGTTTGTCACAAGTAAACAAAAATTAGCGAAAATATAAGGAGTACTAATCAAGGAGATGGGGTCCTTGGGATGTGATAGGAATACTAGATAAACTAAACTATTGGGTACATGCTTTTGATAATAAATTCGTTGAATATTTGTGACTAGGATAGACTATAGTGGAGGTAAATTCTCTCTCGAGCAACTTACCCCGAATCAACTGGGTTTCTCTCGAACACCGAGTTGCCACATGAAGAACAACCTCTGCCTTAACTCACTCACTCTCTCGAGCTGAGTGTGTGGGAGAAGGACTAGGGTTCAGTCTCTTGAGCTGAACCTCATGTCGACCCAATCCCACCGGCCATCAATTTAGTAGTCATAGTTTTACGACCTCTCTCTCGAGAAAGCTAAAAATACAAAGATGAAATCGTATTTGCTACTACAATTTCATTAAGTTCCACCACAACTACTAAACAAAATCACATCTAAGCAACAAATAAATCATCAACAAGCAATACCCAACAGATAATCTAACCCATATTCACAAAAATCACACCCCAAGAATTGGGATTTTAGCTAGATATGTAAAAGAGATAGAAATTTATACCAATATGAATTTGCATTCAAATGGGTATGAAGATTTAAGTCTCAAAACAACCAAAGAGTGAAGAATCCTCAAGACTCAAGTCCAAAATATTGAAGTTGAAACCCTTTGAATCTTCAAGTTCTTCAAAACCCTCTCCAAACTTAGAACTCAAAATTCTATGTTAAAAATTCTAAATTTAAAATCTGATATTAAGCTACAACTCTCAACGACCATTTATAGTTTTTAAAAATCTGTGTTGCAGCAGATCATTCAGCGTTGTTAGTCGAAATCGCCGATCAACTCGGTGATCCACCCTTTGGTAGGTTTCATCGCCGTCTTGCTCTATCCTTCAGCATCATCGTGCTTTGGATCATTGGGCGACATAGTACTGCTTCATGGAACTGCTCGACGACACACAAACTGCTTCTTTCACCGCTGATTTGATCCTTTCTTTCAAGGCTCAGCACACTGGAACAGAAGGCAAGGATAAGACCTTTTGGCGACTCACCGAACGGGTTTGACAATTCTCAGATCTTCATTTCTTCGTTCTTTCAGCTGCCTTTGTTCCTTTTTACTAAGTAGTGTCCATGCTTTCCCTCCAACTCCAAATACCTCAAATTTATGGGTTTTCATCAGATGTTGAGACAAAATTTGCATTTGATGACACTAATTTTATCAATATACAGCCCTAAATGAGTCAAATTTGTGGACTCATCAACACCCCTAACTTAAACTTTTGATGTCCTCAAGCAAACTCGAGTTCGGCTATTCAAAAAGGGTGTCTCAAATAGTGCTATACAAGAATCAATTATAAATGTACACAACAAGACTTAACTTACTCATGCAAGGATCAAATGTGCACTCAAAGTTTCAAGTTGTGACATATCATTATCAAAAAATCTCGAGCTCACAATACTTGATTCAAAGGCAAGTTCAAGCTCAACTATTGTGTTCAAATGCCCTCACACAAAGAATGATTCCATATTCACACAATGGTTCACAGTTTAAAACTTCGGAATCAGATGCAACGCTCACACTCCCAAAGAAGAACTTAATGCATAATTTCATCCATAGGTTTACCCATATTTTCCAATCAACACTTGCTTCAGCTCACTCAAGATAAAAAAAAAGAAGGTCTTTTCAAGGCTTATAATGGAGCTGAGTGCAAAGATATGGTCATTTAGGCTCAGTGACTTTCATCCTCATGAAATGTGGCACTCACAACACTTCCTTTCCTCTTCCTTTCTTCTTCCTTCATCATTTTCTTTAGTGCTCATAAGTCATTCTATTATTCACATTCCATGGATTGTTTGGAAATCCCATTTCTTTTGTACTTTATTTCACAACTTTCTTTTTCATTCTTTTTCTTTTTTCTCTCTTCTTCTTTTTTTATATGGAGGGGTTCCATTTTTATCAACACCATGGGTTAAAGGAGACTTTCCTTGCACTTCTTGACTTTCCCTTTTCTTTTCACCACACCCCCAACTTAGGCTTTTGGCCAAAGTTGGCTATTCAATCAACCACAAATCAAGAGGATTATAGGTAGTGAATTAAGAGAGGTCTAGTTTTCATCAAGTTTCTTCCAAAGAAAGGTAAGGCTCAAGGGGTGTTCAAAACCGGTTCACAGACTCACAAGGTAGGCCACAAAAGAGGTATATATCAAATTGGCTCACACTCTTAGAAGTTGCCTATGATCATGTCAAGAGATAGCATCATTTAGTTGACCGGACCAACGTGGCAAATTCTATGATCCATCATGCATAGTTCACAGGTAAGCTCATTACACAAGGCATTGACAATATAAGTCAAACAAGACTCCACACTTTCGGTAGTGTGCAATGATCATCACAAGAGACTCGATTTGATCATTTGCTAGTCACAACGAGATGCAAAGAGTTCATATATTGTCTATGCAACTTTATTTGGCCACATTTTAGCTACACATTCATGTTTGTTCGATTATAAGCACTATCTAAGTCATCGATATTGATCGGAACCGATACTCAAATTTGCAAAGGAACAACCACATTCAACATAGAAGGGGTGGCAAAAAAAATTCGGAAGGGTCAAAATTATTTTGCAATTTTAAACACGAAGCCACAAGTTCAAACCTTCCACGAAAGCAGTATTTAACACAATTATAGCTTACAACCCAAATACATAAACAAAACACAATTCACGAATGGTACACAAAGGTGGGCCTCACCCAACCACAAATAAAAGCAATTTGTCATCAAATGCAATTAACATAATATCCAAGATTTAGAATAAAGAAAGACAAAGAGGAAGGTAGAGAAAAATCATGTCTACACAGTCGCTCCATCTTCCTGGGCACAACTACCCGTTGTGTCAGCCTAGGCTTGAATAATAGTCCCTAGAGCTACTTCAGAAGGTTCAGCGGCAACTGGCCTGCTGAAATTGTCCAGGTCATGAGCCGCCAAGAAGGAATGTATAGCTGTGCAGAACCCATGACTCCACAAAGGGACAGTGGGATCTCGGGGGATAGATCTTTTGCTGTAACTAGGCTTTTATCTCTCACTTCCCATCTTAGGAGGATCCGCTTCACTTGTACCTTTCCTGAAATTTTTCGCTCTTATCTGTAGGGGTGGCCTATTTCTTCCACCTACTTTTGGTCTAGCTATATCTGCAAAACTTTGGGAAAGAGTTAGAAAATATCTCAACAAAAACATAAAAGTTCAGCTGCAAAAAAACTCTGCCGAACCAGAACTAGGGTGTTTAGCTACTCATGCTATTAGAAAATAAGAAAATACAATAGTTCATGCAATTTCCGAAAAATAAAAGAGTTAAAGGATTAAAACCTATTACAAACTTGAATTCTTACTCTTGCACACTAAATCAAACGTCCAACCCCAATAATGGAGCCCTAAGGATCTATTTATAATAGTAGGAAAAGTTGGGAACAAATACTACCCAAATTAAGAATCCTAGTTATTGTTAAAAACTTGGAAAAGTCGGCAAAAGAGGGACATGTCGCGCCTCCATCGCGCTTGGCAACAAGCTCAGACCTTTGCATTATCGCACAACGCATCTTGCAGAGCACCTGAAAATTGGCGCAGACCTTAGTTGCAGGCGCGAGGTGCCTCTCAGTGCGCCTCTTGTGTGCCCTCAGAACTTTTAGGGCTGGCGCGTCGCACCAATCAGTACTCCCCAGAAGTCTTGCAGAACTTTGCAAGCTGGTGCGATGCGCCTCTCAGTACGCCAAGCCCTGGGGTCTTCACACCTAGTCAATTTCTTGCGCATCTTTTCTCCTTCTTTCTTCGTTCCAACTCCAATTCCTTCGAGAGTTCCTGAAACAACTAATTATGTGTGTATGTGCACAATCATCATAAGTATAACAAAAAATCAAGCTAATAGACTCAAGATCATTCCTCAATTCAAGCAATTTATGGGCAATTATTGACAACTTAGGCATATAAATATGCCTACCATCACCACCCCACACTTAGACTTTTGTTTGTCCTCAGTCAATCTCTAAACTATCAACTCTTTTTTTTCAACCCTTGGACTTATCAACCCACCTTAAAATCAACCAAACATTTTTAATCATGATCTTGTAGTTCACATTGGATGCAACATTTCACGCATTTACATCAAGTTACCACACATGCTCGAAGAATGACTCTTTTATTATTTTTTCGAGCTAATGCAAACTCATACAAACACATCAATTTGATAATCTCACACATGCCATGAATGCCATCACTTGTTCTTGTTTAGTAAACCTTTCACTCAAGTAATTTGCAATATCAACAAGGCCTATTTTTTAAACAATCAACTCACCCTCACAAAGGAAGTTCTTACTTTTCTCAACATACCATAAGTTTGCCAATTGTTTATTATTACTTTCGCACATATTTCTCAAGGAATCAAGAGGACTTTCATTTGGTTGTAATGTCTGCTTAAGGTAAGGGAAGGAATAATTAGGAATCATTTTAGTGACTACACCTCCCTAATGCATATGTCATTATTTTGCCAACATTCTCCTTTATAGCTTTTCTTTCCTCCTAGTACACACTTCATGACTATTTACCCCTTTTGTTGCTCCATATTCCCCTTTATTTCCTTTTCATCATTTTTTTTTCATGCCTTTGCACTAGCCATCCAAACTCTAGATTTTAACATCCGAGTAAGATACACATTATCCTTGATAGTATCAGGGCCAATGTTTCAAGCATAGTTCTAAATTAGCCACCCTTACTTTTAGTCGAGGTGCACATTGTCACTAAGGACTAGAGCCAAAATAGAATTCTCTTTTCCACACAATGTAGCATTTCACCCTTAGCTAAATCAACCAACAATTTTCAACCCGTATTCTTTAACATAGTGCATTAAGGATTTTCATAGGATCAAAAGGCTTGGTATCAACAAATGGGTTTGGGCTTATCATGTGGTTTATCAATAAACAAGGCTAAAGGCTCAATGGGGATTCACTAGGGATAACTTCAATGGTAGGCATACAAGTAGAGTTAAGAATTGGTTATTTCAAAGAAACGCCTCAATCACATTCCCTAAGTCATACAAGATACTAATTCAACACACACAAGGCATGTTCTAGCTATCAAGTTAAGCAAAAACAAATGAATTCTCACCACTCATAACATCATGACTCATATAAGGATATATCAACTAACATGCTCCTACAACATGCATTACAGTATCATTACACAATTAAGCCCATTTATTTTTAATGTTGAATCAAAACTAAGAACGCATGCTTGTTACAAGTTTAACACTCTATTTCACTCTTCTAGTTGTGACTACCTAAGACATTTGGCTAACTTTTTTCAGACATAGTTTCAAAAGGCCAATGTTGGTTTCTCAATCCTACTCTTCTAAGTGACTAATTTTCCCTTAAGACGGTTGTCATCCATCCATCATTAGAAACTGTCACTCCTATGACGACTCTGAGACTCAATAAAGCAAGAAACTAGTCCTAGTCAGTTCAAAGGGACAATCCTCAGTAAAAGTACCGAAAACAAATGTTGAGGAACCCAAAATATAAAAAAATAAAAAACTTAACAAAAACCTAAAACTAGACACGATAAAGCAATAAACAGCTATATACAACAGACATATATTACCCTACCCCACACTTTAAAAATAAGCATTGTCCTCAGTGCACAATTAAAGCAAAATATAGAGTTAGGAATACTCCCTCGAGCCTCTAGGCCTCGTCATCACCATGATCAAACACCATCAAGGCATTCACCTCCTCATCCACAGCATCATCCTCCTCATCATTCATAGCCTCGTCAGCAGTAGCCACATCATCATCCAAAGGCTCTAAGAATGCAGGACCAGACCTACACATAAAGGTTGCACTCTCGATTAATGGATAATGATCCGCCAAGGTCTCCATCTCCCCGTTAGTTATCGGACGTCCACCAATCTGCAATTGCAACTCAGCCATCCCAAACATCCTAGCCATGAAACTATCATCACAGGCTTGCCTTTCCTGGGCAGACAGAACCGGTCCATGTGATGTGTCAAGTGCCTTAGTCCTCATCACATCAACTAGCTTACTCGTTAGATCCGGGTGAAAAGCAATAGTTAGATCACATGCCTCCTCCTCTATTCCCTGGGACCGCAGATAATAGGTAATCAACCCCCTATAGCAAAACCGCCACAGCATATTGTTCCTGAATTTCATCATGTGCTGCCTCAGGATCTCCCCAACATTAATGGGCATTCCCTTCATCAGCATGTATACTAGCACTACTCTATCCCTCATTACCTTAAATAAATGTTTCATAGGAAGCAATATACTACAAACAATCTTCAACCATACCCTATTAACCAAATTGAAATTCGCAAAATGGAGGGTGTTATGCCTCTCGGTGTCCTTGCTACACCCCCACCTAGCCGTGGACTTAACCGCACATAATGTATGCCTAATATCTCTATACAGAGGGGTCTCTTTCAGTCTACTAAACTCGTTGGCGTCACAATTGGGGGTGCCCAACAACTCATTAAAAACCCAAGCCAAATATCTCACATCCCTGGCTCAAATAGGCACATGTTTAATTTGTGTTTCCGTGAGCCAATTAGCATAAAACTCACGTACCAACGTCAGATTACAATCACCCAAATGATCAAAAATAAATTTTAGCCCCAACTCCACAATAGTCCTATATATAGCCGGAAATTGAGTTTGCAACCTTACCTCATCGACATACTTATTTCCCATGTATTTAGGCTCTCGCTGGCAGTCAAACCACAACAACCCATATGCTTTCACCGCCTTTTTCCTGAACTTTTGGGTTGGTTCCCTATTACCAGACCCGGATGCTTCACCCTTTTGACTCCGCTTAGACCCCGCCACATTTTTCGCCTTAGGCGCCATTAGAACCTGTTAAGAGGAGAAAACTAGAGAAAAGGAAGAAAGAAATAAGAAAAAATTAGAAAACTTTTGGAGGGGGGGGCGTCAGTTTTGGGCAGTGAGAGGTGAGGGAAGAAGAGTTGAAAATTTTGTTTGAAAAAGAGAGGGAAGAAATTTGGAGAGGTGGAAGTACTTATAATGGAGTTGTGGGAGAAGGAAAGGTTGAAGAAAAGGGGGAAGTGTGTGGGAAAAGAGGAAGCAGAGGTGGGTTAATGGAGGAATTTGGAGAGGGAAGAAGAAGAAGAGAAAATAGTGGGAGAAACTTTGGGGTTGGGGTCGGTGGAACTAGGGGAAGAATATGGGATTTGGGGGTTTTATTTGTTGTGGGTTGGGTGAAATTCGGGTAAAAACCCTAATTAAAAAAAATTGGGGAGTGGCCCGTTGAGCGCGCGAGGCACCAGTGGCATGCCCCAACTTCGGCGCGGAACTTTCATGTCAGGTGCAGTGTGCCTGGATTTAGGTATTTTTTATTTTATTTTTTACTATTACAAGCTAGGTTACAAATAATAATTAAAAATCCTATCTAGCTAAAACTAACCTATATTCTAAAAATTGAAACTAAGCTACTAATTTTTTTTTCAAGAATTCAAAGACGATAAACCTATCTATTACATATTGTTCATGGGTTGCCTCCCATGTAGTGCTTCATTTAACATCGCGGCATGCGGTAACTTGGATTATTCATCATTTAGCTCAAGAGCTTCCCGATCACGATCCGAATCTTCACCAAAATAGTGTTTCACTCTTTGCCCATTGACAAAGAACGGAAGGCCAGTCTTACCTTTAAGTTCAACAACCCCATGTTGTGTCATTCTGACAACTTCTAAAGGACCACTCCACTTCAACCTTAGTTTTCCAGGGAATAACCTTAGTCTAGAGTTAAAGAGTAGTACCTTATCTCTCGGCTTGAAGGTACGAGCTACTATTTGCTTGTCATGCCACCTTTTTGTCTTTTCTTTGTATAGCTTGACATTCTCATATGCGTGGAGCCTAACTCCTCAAGTTCATGCAGCTGATTCTCTCTCTTTTTACCGGCTAGCTCGGGGTGTAAGTTTAGCTTCTTGATAGCCCAATATGCTTGATGTTCTAATTCTGTCAAAAGGTGACATGCTTTCCCAAATTCTATGAGATAGGGAAAAGTCCCTATTGGTGTCTTATATGCAGTCCTATATGTCCACAATGCATCATCTAATTTCTCAGATGAATCTTTCCTTTGCGCATTCACCATTTTCTGCAAAAATTTGCTTCACCTCTCTATTTGAAACCTCCACTTGGCCACTCATTTGAGGATGGTAAGTTATAGCAACCTTATAACGAATACCATACTTAGCAAGAAGATTCTTAACAAGATGGTTAATGAAATGCTTACCTCCATCACTTATAATTGCCCTTGGAGCTCCAAAGCAAGTGAAGATATGCTTCTTTATGAACTTTATCACCACCCTTGAATCATTGGAAGGAAGAGCGACCGCCTCAACCCATTTACTAATATAATCCACCGCCACAAGAATGTATTGGTTTCCACTAGATGGTGGGAATGGACCCATGAAGTCAATACCCCACACATCAAAGATTTCCACCTCCAAAATGTTACTTAGCAGCATCTCATGTCTTCTTGAAATAGTACCCAACCTTTGGCATTTATCACAACCCTTCACAAAAGAAATAGAATCTTTAAATAATGAGGGCCAAAAGAAACTAGATTGTAGTACCTTATGAGCAGTGCGCTCTCCTCCATGGTGACCACCATATGGGCTAGCATGACAACTTTTTAGCACTTTGTGAACCTCAAATTCTGAAATGCACCTTCTCACTATTCGGTCTACACCTTGCTTGAACAAGAATGGTTCATCCCAAATATAGAATTTGGCATTATAATTGAGATTTTTCTTTTATTGGGTGGTTGCACTCGAAGGATAATCACCACTTACTATCAAATTCACAATGTCTGCATACCATGGCACTTGAGAGATATCCAATGCCATCAATTGTTCATCCAGAAAATCTTCCCGGATTTGCTTTCCTTCATTCACATGTGAAAAATCCTCCAACCTAGATAAGTGATCAGCTATTTGATTCTCAGTACCTTTCTTATCTTTGATCTCAAGGTCAAATTCTTGGAGAAGCAATATCCATCGAATATGTCTTGGTTTAGCATCCTTCTTGTTGAATAAGTACCTAATAGCTGCATGGTCAGTAAAAACAATCACTTTAGTACCTACCAAATATGATCTAAACTTGTCGAAGGCGAACACTAGAGCGAACATCTCCTTCTCAGTCACTGTGTAATTAGCTTGTGTAGAGTTAAGGGTCTTGCTTGCATAATAGATCGAGTGGAACACTTTATTCTTTCTTTGTCTCAACACTGCACCCACTTCTACGTCACTGGCATCACACATGAGTTCAAATGGTAATCCCCAATCAGGAGCGATTAAGATAGGAGCCTCAATTAAGTTCCTCTTCTTTATCTCAAAAGCTTTCAAACACATCTTATCAAAGTCAAACTTCACCTCATTCTCCAACAGATTGCACATAGGCTTGGCAATCTTGGATAAAATCCTTGATGAATCATTTGTAAAAACCTGCATGACCAAGAAAACTACGCACACCTTTTACAGAAATGGGAGAGGATAATTTCTCAATAACTTCTACCTTAGCCTTATCAACTTCCAAACCAGATTTAGACACCTTGTGTCCCAACACTATCCCCTCTCTTACCAAAAAATGACACTTTTCCCAGTTTAGAACTATGTTAGTGTCTTCACATCTAGCAAGTACTTTATCTAGATTTCGGAGACATACCTCAAAAGACTTCCCAAAGAAGAAAAAATCATCCATGGACACCTCAATAAAGTCTTCCACCATATCATGAAAAATGGCCATCATACACCTTTGAAAACTCGCCGGTGCATTGCAAAGTCCGAATGGCATGCGCTTGAAAGCATATGTGCCATAAGGACAAGTGAATGTAGTCTTTTCCTGATCCTCGGGTGCAATCAAGATTTGGTCGTAACCGGAATATCCATCTAAGAAACAATAGTAATCTTGCCCTGCTAGTCGGTCAAGCATTAGATCAATGAAGGGAACGGGATAGTGTTCTTTCCGGGTAGCATTATTTAGTTTCCGATAATCCATGCAAATTCTCCACCCGGTCACTGTTCTAGTAGGAATCAACTCATTCTTTTCATTCCTTACCACTGTCATACATCCCTTCTTGGGAATACATTATACCGAACTTACCCACTTACTATCAGAGATTGGGTACCCAATTCCAGCATCTAGCCACTTTATGACTTCCTTTCTTACCACATCTTTCATCACAATATTCAGTCGACGTTGATGTTGTGCTTTGGGTTTGTGATCCTCTTCTATGTAAATTATGTGCATGCATAACGCCGGACTAATCCCATGAATATCAGCCATCTACCATCCAATTGCTTTCCTCTTCCATTTTAAAATCCCCAATGCCGTATCAACCTGTAAGTCTGACAATTTTGCAAAAAGTATAACAGGCAAAGTTTCATTAGTACCCAAATAAGCATACCTTAGGTGAGCCAGCAGAGTTTTTAGTTCCAACGTAGGGATTTCTTCTATTGATGGCTTTGGTGGGGGCCCCAACTCGTAATCTAGTGACTCCACTTGAGTCCTACGAGTGTCTACTAGTGCTAGATTTAAGCATGATTCAATCTCTTGAGCTTCAGTGTCTCCCTCTATCTCATGACCCACTAACACTCTTTCTAAAGGATCTTCGGGCACAACTACTTGTGATTATACTATGCGATCAACCACAATAATAGCAGACAACTCTTCATAAATAGAAGGTAATTTTAAAGCGCGGTAAACATCAAACACTTCAACCTTATCATGTGCCCTCATAGTTAGTTGACTAGCTGCTACACCAATCAATGCCCTGCCCATGGACAAGAAAGGTCATCCCAAAATGAATGGAACTTCAGAATCGGGTTCAAAGTCTTAGACCACAAAATCTACCAGAAAAATCAATGAACCTACTTGCATTAACACATCTTATACCACCCCCTCTGGCCTAGCAATGGATATATCTGCAAGTTGGAGGATAAAAGCGGTTCGTTTTGGACTACCCAACCCAAGCTTTTGATACAAAGATAAGGGCATCAAATTTATACTTGCCCCCAAATCACACAACCCCCGGGTATGAACACTTTGCCCAATTGTAATCTGCACAATAAAACTACCATGATCTTTTAAATTTTTGGGCAGTCTATTTTGGATCCTTGTGCTACACTCCTCATTAAGTGCTACAGTTTCATATTTCGTGACCCTCCTCTTGCTAGCCGCAATGTCCTTCACGTATTTAGCATACTTCGAGATACCCTACAAAATGTCAAGCAAAGGTAGATTAATGTGAACTTGTTTAAGGAGAGTGAGAAACTTACCAAAGCATTCATCTTCATTCTGCTTTTTCAGCCTTTGGGGAAATGGAGGTGGTAATTTCTTTTGATGAACGGGTACCTCAACATTGGAACTTTTTACTACCTCTTCCACCTTCTTTTCTTTGTTACTTACCTCAGTGTCTCTCTTTTTTGGAGCTAGTTCTTCTAGTTGCAACCCACTTCTAGTACTTACCACATGCAATTTTTTTGGGTTGGGCTTAGTATCACCGGGCAGCCCACCTTGGGGATGCAAGTTCAAAAAATTAGAAACTTGTGCAACTTGATTCTATAAACTCATTCAGGACATCTGGATGTTTTGAATGTTCTCATCCTGCTTATCTATTGTAGCATTTAATTTGATCCTTATTTCAGTCATGATCTTTTAGAGTAGCTCTTCATTGGTCATCCCCACTTTTGGTGCACTAGTATTTGAGCCTTGGTTATGATTGTAGTATTGTTGCCCAGCCCCTTGAGAATGGTATTGGTTAACCCCTTGCGCCTAATTTTGGTTTTGGTTACCACCCCATGAGAAGTTATGATGGTTCTTCCAACTAGGGTCGTAAGTATGACCATAATTTTATTGCACTCCACCCCTTTGCACATTAACCACATAGTTTATGGAATCCGGGTTTGCCTCGCATTACTCGATTTCATAAGTTCCACTACCACATACCTCACACCAATTTGTTGCATGTTGTACCACGTTTATCGATACCTGATTTAGAGCCATTTGTTTAAAATGTAAGGTCATGTTATGTTGCATTGCATCTAATTTGGCATTTATGGCAATGGCTTAGTCTACATCTAAGATCCTCGCAGCCTTTTGGGTTGGGGTTCTAGACATTTTCCCCCTCATACCCTTGGTTCCCTTTAGAATGTTTATCGAGTAAGGTGAAGAACTCTTCACTTGTTATGGATTGGGCATGTCTACCTGCTGCATTATTAAGAAGAGCACAAGCATTATAGGTCTAAGCCCTCAAAGAAAGTGTGAGCAAGTACCTCATTGGTTTGCATATGGTGTGGGCAAGCATTCAACATTTGTTTGAAACGCGCCCATGCTTGGTACATGTCATCCCCTTTCTTTTGAACAAAGTTTATTATCTCACCCCTTAGCTTAGAGGTTTTCTTGGATGGGAAAAATCGACTCAGGAACTTTTTTGCTAGATTATCCCAAGTAGTGATGGAGTTTGATGGCTTAGAATCTAACCAACGCCTTGCAGCTCCTAACAATGAGTGCGGGAACAAGGTCAGCCTCACATAGTCCGATGAGACTCCAATTGGGATGTATGTATTGGTAATATCTATGAAGGTCCTAAGATGGATTTGAGGATCCTCATGGAGGAGACTAGTGAATTGCCCATTAGAATGGAGGATCTGTACCATGCTCTGCTTTAGTTCAAATCTAAACCCCGGTGCAGGTTTCCTAATGCTAGATGCCAAATTGGTTTTGAGTGGGACTGCCACATCACGGACTAGTCTTGCGGGTACGACAGGCGGTACTCCTTGGTTATTCAGGTTTCTTTTGTTATTCACGTTTTCTGGGTTATTCAAGTTGTCTTGATTATCATCATCAATGTTTCCCGGAAGACCTAACCCCAATTCTCCATTTCTTCCTTGATTCTCCATTTCCTGCGCTAGCGTAAAACTCTTTTAGGTTCGTTGTAAGGTTCAACAAGATCTCCTTTCTGAGCCAGACCTAAAAATCAAGTGCATGTAGTAGCAAGCTAAGATCAAGTAATTACTACTAGAATATTTTAATTATAGACTTAAGAAGTTTGAATATAAATCAATTTCTAAATCCCCGGCAGCTGCGCCAAAAACTTGTTACTCCCCAATATACAAGCAAGTGTATGTGGTCGCGCAAGTAATACAGATTCTTAAAGAAACGAGTTATCGTTCCTAGGGGACTTATGATCAACTTATATTCACTTAATTCTACAACTAAAAGTAAAAAGTAACCTTTTCAAGAGTTGATGATTTATTGTTTATCTACTAATAATTATGCACTAATTGAAAGTAACTAATTGTGAACGACTTTGATATAATGTTTCAAGCAAATTAAAAGCAATTCCATGGCAGCAACATGTAATGAATATCATGTATCACATTATTGGCTTAGAACTAATTTCAGTTGTCAAGTTACTGGTTTATAGGGTTGATGATATGATCCGGGTTATATGCCTCTCGTCGCCTACCCCAGTTAGCTATCTAACTACATCGTTGAGCAGGGATAAATAAACTAACTGGCGATTATTTATATTTCATCCTATTTCATAACCAAGCAAGGTGTACGTCTGGGCATCACTCTTGAACACTAATCACCAAAAATTAATGGGTGGACTGAGCTCTTTATATTCTCTGGTCGATCTAACCTCTCCTCTCCCAATTTTAAGATTAGATAATAGGTTTATCTTATGGTGCGCAAGCATAAAATACTCAAACAAGAATATAGAAGTAACTTGTATTGACAGCAAAAATTAATTCAACAACCTCAAATAATCAACAATCAATTGTAGCTACAACCCCAGAACTAGGGCGTTTAGCTACTCATGCTATTAGAAAACTAGAAAATACAATAGTTCATGCAATTTCCAGAAAATAGAAGAGTTGAAGGATTAAAACCTATTACAAACTTGAATTCTTGCTCTTGCACACTGAATCAAACGTCCAACCACAATAATGGAGCCCTAATGATCTATTTATAATAGTAGGAAAAGTTGGGAACAAATCCTACCCAAAATAGGAATCCTAGTTAATGTTAAAACCTTGAAAAAGTCGGTAAAAGAGGGACGTGTCGCACCTCCATCGCGTCTGGCAACGCGGTTAGACCTTTCCATTGTAGCGCGGTGCGTCTTGCAGAGTGCCTGAAAATTGGTGCAGACCTTGGTTGCTGGCGCGAGGCACCTCGCAGTGCGCCGCATATGTTCCCTCAGTACTTCTGGGGCTGGCGCGTCGTGCTAAGTAGTATGGCCCAGAAGTCTTGCAAAATTTTTCGAGCTGGTGCGATGTGCCTCTCAATACGCCAAGCCCTTGGGTCTTCACACTTAGTCAATTTCTTACGCGTCTTTTCTCCTTCTTTCTTCGTTCCAACTCCAATTCCTTCGAGAGTTCCTGAAATAACTAATCATGTGTGTAAGTGCACAAGTATAACAAAAAATCAAGCTAATAGACTCAAGATCATTCCTTAATTCAAGCACTTTTTGGGCAATTATTGACAACTTAGGCATATAAATATACCTACCATCATCACGCATAGATCGGTTCTCGATCTTTTGTTCAACATCATTAGTGGTGAGTCCTCATTCTTTGAGGACAATTGAAATGATTATCTTTCTTTGCTTTTTAATCTTTAGTTTGTAGTATTTCCTAGATCTAGCTGGGGCATGTCCCAGCATTTCTAGTTAGTAGAGGCTTTATTTCAGACATAGTTAGAATCAACTTTAGTATTTGAGTTTGACTTTTTAGTAGTTGTTAAACTCTCAGTATTTTGTATACTCTGATTTAGTATGGGTATTCCCCATTTAGTATGGGTATTCCCCATCATTTCATATTTTTTCATGATTTGCTTCTGCACGGTATTTATGCATTCAATTTATTTTTAGTATGCTTATGATATGCCAGCAGGGTTAGCTTGGGGTCACTCGTGATCCTAGGTCCTGTATCCGCGTCATGAGGTAGCTTTAGAGTGTGACAAACTTGGTATCAGAGCCCTAGGTTTAAGTATCCTAGGGTGTCTGTAAAGCCACACTAGTAGAGTCCTTTTCATAGGTGAGAAGAGCACCACATCTAATGAGAAGGAGGCTACGAAGTGTTTTAGAAAAACTTCATTTTCATTTTACTCTTATCGTGCGTAAGGTATGATCTAATTTCTCGTTCTAACTTGACGTTATGCGCTTTTAGATAATGCCTCCTTATAGAGATTATGGAAGGAATGCAAATGCACGCAACGCTAACACAGCTCCTCCAGTCCCAAATCAGGAAGTTTCGAATGCAGACTTTTGGAACGCTATTCTACTTTTGGCTCAGAGTGTGACCAACCAGAACAACCAGCAGGTTCCAGTTCCTTCAAATGCTAATGGTAAATCAGTTGCAGCCAGGGTTCATGATTTTGTTAGGATGAATCCTCTTGTGTTCTTAGGATTGCAGATTGTTGAGAATCCCCAAAACTTCATAGATAAGGTCAAGAAGATCTTTGGAGTGATACAAATAATAGGTAATGATAGGGTAGAGTTGGCATCCTATCAGCTTAAGTATGTAACTCATATCTGGTATACTCAATGGAAGGAGAAAAATGGTACAGATCCAGCTCCTATCACTTGGGAATGCTTTAGTGAGACTTTTTCGGACATGTTCTTCCCAAGAGAGTTGATGGAGGCAAAAGCTCAAGAGTTCATGAATTTGAGGCAAGGTAACATGACAGTCCAAGAGTATGGACTCAAGTTCACCCAACTCTCCAGGTATACTCCTCACAAGTTTGCCAATTGCAGGGCTCAAATGAACAAGTGTATGTATGTGGTGTCCGACTTAGTGAAAACAAAGCCTAGGAATGCTATGTTGCTAGAAAATATAAAAATCTCTAGGCTCATGACTCATGCTCAACAGGTTCAGGGAGATAAGCTTAGGGAACAGGCTAAGGAGAATAAGAAGGCTAGAACAAGAAACAATGACTCTTCTCAACAGAAATCTGGTGGTGGAAATTTCTCGTAGTTCAGCAGAAGTCTCCTACTCCCACACCTTCATCAGTTAGTGTTCCATCCTCTAAGTTTCGATAGGATCAGAAAGATAGGGCATCAGGCTCTAAGTCTAAGGGGAGTATTTCAGGCACCAGAACCTACCCAACTTTTCCAAATTGTGGTAAGAACCATCCGGATGAAAGGAAGTCTCCTGCTCCAGCACCTTCTTGCATGAAAGGAAGAATACTTTGGGTGTGGCCAGTTTGGTCACAGGTTGAGAGATTGTCTTTCTGCTAAGCAGGGTCAAGGGGGTGGTAATAATGGTAGAGCTCAGTCCACAACTTCAACAGCACCAGCGGGTTACCAGACTGAGCAGGGTAACTCTTCTAGTACAGGTGGTAGTCAGCGCCAAAACAGGTTTTATGCTCTCCAGGCTCACCAGGATCAGGAAGATTCTCCTGATGTAATCACCGGTATGTTACGAGTTTTTGACTTAGATGTTTATTCTTTGTTAGATCCAGGGGGTACTCTTTCCTTAGTAACTCCTTATATAGCTGTCAACTTCGATGTTAGTCCAGAAACTTTTTCAGAACCCTTCTCAGTCTCTAACCCAGTCGGTTACCCAGTTATAGATAAATGGGTATACAGAAAATACCCTGTCATGGTCTCTCAGAATGTCACCTTAGCAGATCTTGTAGAATTAGAAATGGTAGATTTTGATATCATTCTAGGATTGGATTAGCTATATTCCTGTTATACCTTAATTAATTGTAGAACTAGGATTGTTCATTGTCAGTTTCCTGACGAACTAATCTTAGAATGAAAGGGTAGTAGCTTAGCGCATATGGATCGATTCATTTCTTACCTTAAGGCTAGAAAGATGATCTCTAAGGGGTATTTCTATCATCTAGTTTGGGTTAAGGATTCCAGCTCTAAAACCCAAACTCTCGAGTCAGTTCCAATAGTTAATGAGTTCTCAGAAGTGTTTCTAGAAGATCTTCTCGGAGTTCCTCCCAAAAGTTTAATAGACTTTGGAATTGATCTTCCCATATACCCAATATATTTTTATTCCTCCTTACAAAATGGCTCCATCTAAGCTTAAGGAATTGAAAGAGTAGTTGAAAAACCTTCTAGATAAGGGCTTCATCAGACCTAGTATTTCCCCATGGGGTACACCAGTGTTGTTCGTGAAAAAGAAAAATAGTTCTCTCAGGATGTGAATTGACTATCGTTAGTCGAACAAAGTCATAATCAAGAATAAATACCCTATTCCAAGGATTGATGACTTGTTTGACTAACTTCAGGATGCTAGCCATTTCTCAAAGATAGACCTTAGATCCAGTTATCATTAGCTCAGAGTCAGAGACATTGACATCTCAAAAACAACCTTTAGAACTCGATATGGTCAATATGAATTTTTAGTTATGTCATTTATACTAACTAATGCTCATGCAACTTTCCCTTATTTGATGAACAAAGTGTTAAAGCAGTATTTGGACTTGTTCGTTATCGTCTTTATTGATTATATCCTTATTTATTTAGGAATAAAGAAGACCATGTGAATAATTTGAGGGTTGTCCTGCAAACTCTCAAAGATCACTAGTTATTCACTAAGTTTAACAAATGTGAGTTTTGGTTGTAATCTATTTCTTTCCTTGGGCATATTGTGTCTATTGATGGATCTGAGTGGATTCTCAGAAAATTGAATCAGTAAAACAATGGTCCAAACCTACATCTCCTATAGATATTAGAATTTTCTTGGGTTTGGCTGGTTATTACAGAAGGTTCATGGAAGAATTTTCATTTGTAGCCTCTTCATTGACTAAGTTGACTTAGAAGAAGGTTAAGTTCCAATGGTCAGATGATTGTGGGAAAAATTTTACAGAACTGAAAACTAGGTTGACTACATGGTCAGATGATTGTGAGAAAAGCTTTGTAGAACTGCAAACTAGGTTGACTACAACTCCTGATTTGACTCTACCAGAGGGTTCAAACGATTATGTGATCTATTGTGATGCATCCAGAGTCGACCTAGGTTGTGTGTTGATGTAGTGAGGTAAGGTTATAGCTCGTGCTTCTAAACAGCTTAAGGTGTATGAGAAGAACTATCCAACTTATGGTCTCGAGTTGCAGCAGTGGTGTTTGCACTCAAGATTTGGAGACATTACCTGTATGGTATTCATATAGACGTGTTTACAGACCATAAGAGACTTTAGTATGTGTTCACCCAAAAAGAGTTGAATCTTCACTAGAGGAGATGGCTTGAGTTCCTCAAAGATTATGATATGAGTGTGCATTAACATCCTGGTAAGGCAAATGTAGTAGCATATGCTCTTAGCTGACTATCTATAGGTAGTGTAACACATGCTGAGGAAGAGAGAAAAGATCTAGCAAAAGATGTTCACATGCTTGCTCGCTTGGGAGTTCTCCTTATGAGAATATTAGATGGTGGTGTAACAGTTCAAATGGGTCAGAATCTTCATCAGTAGCGGAGGTTAAGGAAAAGCAAGACAATGATCCTATATTGCTTCAACTAACAGGTGTAGTCCATCAGCAGAGAGTTGAGGTTTTCTCCTAAAAGAGAAATGGTGTGCTTCGCTATCAGGGTCGATTATGTGTTCCTAAGGTGTAATGCCCCGAAAACTAGTAGACTAAAATAGGGCCTTAAGTTAGGGTTCTAGAGTGTGATGTTGAGAATTAGAGTCATAGACTAGACTTTACATGCTTTGAATAAGGGGCTTAGTAGTTGAACGTCAAGACACGTGTTAGACCCTCAAGTTTACAAGACTATTTAGAGATTGATTGAGCATGGGAAAGACAAGTGCCAAGGCAAAAGGGCAAGCCTAAGCCAAGGGGCCAAGGCCGCCCAACCTTGGCAAGCTACTGCCTAAGGGGTTCACGACCACCTTCATGACCAGTGGTGTTGACCACGGTCCGTGAAGACCCCTTAGACTTGTGGGAGGTCATGCCTTGAGGCAAGGCTACTCCCTAAGGGGTCACAACCATCACCACGGCCCATTGGCTTGACCACAGACCGTGGGAGGTCTCGTGGACTTCCCTTAGCCTCAAGGGAGGTTGCCAAGCTAGGAAGGGTCACTGGTCAAGGGACCACAGGCACCACCATGGGCCATGGTGCCCTTGATGGTCCGTACAAGTGGGTGTGACCCCTGGCAATAGGCTGCCTAGTCGAGGAGTTTTTGGTAAATTCCGTTTTAAGTGATATTAAGTAGGGGTCATTTTATATGTGTTTTATACACCTATATATATTATTTTAAGTCTTTAGCCCCAAAATTTAAGTCACTTTACACAAGACCCAAATCAAAACCCCAAATCACTCCTCTCTCAAATAATTCTCTCTCTAGAAAGACCCCCATTGAAGAAGAAGCTAGAGCTTGAAGTTAAGGTCAAGAACAAAGGAATCATTGTTGAAGGCTTGTACTAGGTCATTGATTAAGGTATGTTTAGATTTTCATCTATGGGTTCTTTCACCCATAGAACCCCCTTAGTAATCCCCTAATTTGTGAAGAAGAACCCCAATCTAAGTTGGGGTTACTTCCAGTGTATGGATATAGTTGGGTATGATTCCAAAAGGTTGGATAATACTTATTTATGGTTGATTTAGAATTGAATTGTGATATAATGATGAAATCATGTGAATTTTAAGATTAGCCCTAGTTTTTCTGATGAGTTACATGTTTGGTGGGCTGATGTCATTAGAGGTGAAATTGAAGGTTCATGAGTAATTTTCCTAAATCAATGTTATGTGTAGTAATTGATCAAAGTTAGGATCATATAATTATGAATTGAACTACACCTTGTTGGATATGGTTGGTCTTGACTTGTAAAGCTAAAATTGAAGCTTTATGATCAATTAAGACTAGAATCTCCTAATAATGAAAGATGTGATCAAAGTACCTTGAAATCTAGATATAAAGAAGAGATTAAGAAATAAACCTTGAGGGTAAGGTTTGTGATCATGATAGCTAGGGCTTTAAGGTAAAGCTAATGTGACCAACTATTGATGTAAAGGCTTTGAGAGTAAAGTCTAAAAGAGAATAGAAGTCTAATAGGTTGGATTATGGTGAAAGGCCTATACCCACCTAACCTACCCTATGAATGCTTCAAGTATGAAGTGATAGAATCACTTGAACATGATCTGGTTGTCAAGGACATCCTTCGATAAGTTATGGGTGTTAAGAAAGGCTTAACAAGTAAATCTTGAGGTGTATGCTTGGCCTCAACTGTATATTGAAGATGAGATGCAGTGTCACAGAAGGTAGGGTCCAGGCTCCATGTAGAAAAGAGAACCACACCTAGTTGATGTGAGGACTATCCAAGTTAAAGGAGGAACTCTTACGTAGTAGAGTGTGGGTTTTCCCAAAGTTAGGTCTCATGAGATGGAAGCCTTCACATAGTTGAGTTAAGGTTTCTAGTAGCAATCTCCATATCCAATGAACTAAGACATGCTTAAAGAAGCATCTCATAGTGTTCTAAAGCATAATTGAACTAAGACTTACTTAATGAAGTACATCATAGTGTTCAAGAGTATGAATGGACTTTGGCATGCTTAAGATAGTATCTCATAGGGTCTATATGAGTAGGGAACTTAGACCTAAAAGGAGTATCTCTTAGGGTTCAACCTAATAATGAACTTATATGTTCTTAAAGAGTACCTCATAGTGTTCTAAAGTTATATAATTGGGATAGGATTGTGCCATAGTTGCCTTCCTTGCTATAGTTAACTAAAGGTGAGATATTCTCTTAGTCATGAGAGTTAAGCTAATAATGAGACTAAAGGGGGATGAGTATGACTAAGATGACTTCAAGGCTATGCCTGGTGTGAAGGGTAGTATGGGATGCCTTTCATGCATTGCACAAGTGTGTCGTAGGAGTATATGTGCCCTTATGACATGAAAACCTAGGTTTTGATTATGAATGTGGACTATGCCCAAGAATGACCAAAAAGAGGAACTTAGCTTGCATAGTATTATGGGATGCTATCCTTGCTTTGCACAAGTATGCTTGGAGGTAGCTTGTGAAGTAGTTCACTTGTAATATGAAAGACCAAAGGTTGAAGTATGTAAATATGAAAGACTAAGTTAAGACTATGCCATGAATATGATTTAGCTCCTATGCTCAATTATTATGTCTTATGTTGACTTATGTTTATATGGATCTTATGTTTGATACCATGCTATGATTATGATGTTTATGCTATGAATATGTTATTATCTCTTATGCTTATGTCTTACGATTGACTAACTATTTTTCAGATGCTCTTATGTTGTGTTAGCTTTCATACTTGGTACATTTTGTACTAATGCATATTGCCTACATTCTAATCAAATGTGGGGTGTTGGAGGTTGAGTTTATTTGGAGGCTAGGTTTCTAAGGTGCAAGAAGAGTTGAAGAATTGGTGAGTCCTCATAGCTTCAAGGACAAACCTTTATGTTTCCCTTATGTCATTTCCTTATGTTTTAGACATTTATGTGGGCTATGTCCCAAATCTTTTATTCAAGAGTTGTAATAGATGGGTTGAGACAAAAAGTTAGTAAAGGCTTCCGTTTTGCTTATGAAAATGTTTTCAATTTATTGGTTCTAAAGAAAGTTTTAAATTTTCCAATACTTTTCTAGTATCTTATGTTATGATCATGCTAATGGTTTTTATGAGACCCTTCGGGGTCAAGTACGCCATGTTACGTCTAGAGGGCACCCCTGGGTCATGACAAACTCGGTAATCATATCAAAAGGTTTAGAATAGTTCTAGGATTTTCTCAAACCACATCTAGTAGGGTCTTGTTCATAAATGTGAAGCGCACCAAATTTTATGAATATGAGGCTATTGGATGCTTAGGAAAAGTCTCACTTCTTCATTTTCTTAGTCGTGCCATAGAGTTTGTCTTTAGTAGGCCTTTCTTCTAATCTGTGCCTTTGGTTTTTCAAGGTATTGCAAAATACAAGGGCTAATGCTAGGACAGTTGAGAAAGGTGATAAGGAGAAAAGATGTTCCTCTTCAAGTTCCAAACCAAGTCCGTCCACAAGCTCCTCCTCATGTTCCAAATGACCCTCCAATTGGGAATTTCACTCTTACGGAGTTTAGGGCTTCTGTGCAATTATTGGCTCAAGCCTTGACGGTGCAAGCCAATAGAGAGGTGGTGGCTTTGGCAAACCCAATAAGGGGGATGGCTTCTTATAGGGTGAGAGAGTTTTTGAGGATGTACCCTCTATAGTTCTATGGCTCCAAGGTGGAGGAAGATCCTCAAGGTTTTGTAGATGAGGTGTCTAAGGTGCTTGCCATCATGGGCTTGACTTCGGTAGAGAAAGCAAATCTAGCTGCTTACCAATTGAGGGATGTAGCACAAATTTGGCATGAGAAATGGAAAGATAGTAGACCTATAATAGAGGGACCAATAGAGTGGGAAGAGTTCAAAATGGAGTTCCTTGATAGGTTCTTTCCTCTAGAGTTGAGAGAGCTAAAGATGCAAAAATTCATAAATCTTAAGCAAGGGGCTATGAGTGTGAAAGAGTATTCCCTTAAGTTCACCCAACTATCCAAATATGCTCCAAATATAGTGGGGGATTCAAGGGCCAAGATGAATAAGTTTGTGATGGGAGTGTCCAAATTAGTGGTCAATGAATGTCGTTCGGCAATGCTTATCCGTAGTATGAATATTTCCCGTCTCATGATACATGCTCAACAAATTGAGGAGCAAAAGCTTAAGAAACTGAATAGGGAGGTGAAAAGAGCTAGAACCGATGATGGGAACTTTTCTAATGCTAAGTCTGATGGACAAGGTAAGCCTAGGACTAAACCAAGGTATTCCGGTCAAGATTCTTCCAACACCCCTAGGTTTGACCAGGAGAAGGGTAGTGGGTCTCCATTTCCCAAGTCTACTTTCTCCAAGTGTTGGAGGAGTTACTGTGGTAAGTGCCTAGCCAGCATGGATGGTTTCTATGGGTGTGGTAAGGAAGGGCACAAGATGAGAGATTGCTCGGTTCTTAAGACTAAGGGAAGGGAGGATAAGAAAGTTACCCCTAGTGGTTCGGATGATAGTGCTCAAAATAAGAATAGGTTTTATGCTCTCCAATCTAGAGAAGATTAAGAATGATCTCCTCATGTCCCTTCCGGTATGTGTTTCATGTTTTAGTGAATTTCCAGATTTCTTGTCTTTTGTGAGTTGTTATGATGGGCTTGAAGTTGTCTTTAATATGTATGATGCTTCATTGTTGCCTTATGTTATGAATTATATTTAGAAGAACTTGTGTAGGCTTACTCCCAAGGGGTAGATAGTGTGCCTATTTAGTAAGGGTATTGTGTGTTTATGTGTTGCCATGATATCCTTATATGCATGTTCATGAAAATGCTTAGGTCTTGTTAGAAATTACTTATATGCATTATTTTCCTCATGTTGTAGTGCATTTGAGTAGAGTTGCATATAGACATCATGAGATGAGTATTCAAGCATGCTTTAGTTTTTGGAGTTGAAAGATTCCTCCTTGAAATAAATGTTTTTAAGAATAAATTGTGTATAGGAACCATGAGAGTATGTTAAGCATGTTATGACTAGGAGATGGTAGGTTCTCCTTGAATATGACTACTTATGAGAATGTCATGCATAAATAGGTTGTTGATGAAGTTCCTACTTCCTTTTATTGCATTGAGTATGTTTGGTAGGAATTGAGCTTATCCTCCTTTATTATCTGCATTAGATATGTTGCATGCATGATGGGCTGCTAGTCTAGAGTTACTTCATTTAAGAAGTGTTTAGAATCGTCATTCGAGGATGAATGTTCCAAAGGGGGAGATATTGTAACGCCCCAGAAACTAGTAGACTAAACTAGGGACTTAAGTTAAGGTTCTAGAGTGTGATGTTGAGAATTAGAATCGTAGATGAGACTTTACATGCTTGAAATGAGGGGATTAGTAGTTGGACATCAAGGAACGTGTTAGACCCCATAGTTTAAAAGACTATTTCGAGTTTGGTTGAGTATGGGAAGGGAAAGTGCCAAGGTCAAGAACAAAGGAACCATTGTTGAATGCTTGTGCTAGGGCATTGATTAAGGTATGTTTAGATTTTCATCTATGGGCTCTTCCACCCATAGAGCCCCCTTAGTAATCCCTTAATTTGTGAAGAAGAACCCCAATCTAAGCTAGGGTTACTTCCAATGTGTGGGTATAGTTGGGTATGATGCCAAAGGGTTGGATAATTATTTATGGTTGATTTAGCATTGAATTGTGATATTATGATGAAATCATGTGAATACTATGATTAACCCAAGTTTTCTTGATGAGATACATGTTTTGTGAGTTGATGCCATTAGAGGTAAAATGCAAGGTTCATGAGTAACCTTCCTAAATCAATGTTTTTTGTAGTAATTGATCGAAGTTAGGATCATATAATTATGAATTGAACTACACCTTGTTGGATATAATTGATCTTGACTTGTAAAGCTAGAATTGAACCTTTATGATCAATTAAGACAAGAATCACCTAGTAATGAAAAATGTGATCAAAGTACCTTGAAATCTAGGTATAAAGAGGAGATTAAGAGAGAAACCTTGATAGTAAGGTTTGTGATCATGACAGCTAGGGCTTTAGGGTGAAGCTAATGTGACCAAATATTGATGTAAATACTTTGAGAGTAAAGTCTAAAAGAGATTAGAAGTCTAATAGGTTGGATTATGGTGAAAGGCATATACCCACCTAACCTACATTATGAATGCTTGAAGTATGAAGTGATAGAATCACTTGAACATGGTTTGGTTGTCAAGGACATCCTTCGATAAGTTATGAGTGTTAAACAAGGCTTAACAAGTAAATCTTGAGGTGTATGCTTGACCTTAAGTGGATACTGAAGATGAGATGCAGTGTCACACAAGGTAGGGTCCAGGCTCCAAGTAGAAAAGAGAACACACCTAGTTGATGTGAGGACTATCCAAGTTAAAGGGGGAACTCTTACGTAGTAGAGTGTGGGTTTCCCAAAGTTAGGTCTTATGAGATAGAAGCCTTCACATAGTTGAGTTAAGGTTTCTAGTAGCAATCTCCATATCCAATGAACTAAGAAATGCTTAAAGATGCATCCCATAGTGTTCTAAAGCAAAATTGAACTAAGACTTACTTAATGAAGTACCTCATAGTGTTCAAGAGTATGAATGGATTTAGACATGCTTAAGATAGTATCTCATAGGGTCCATATGAGTAAGGAACATAGACCTAAAAGGAGTATCTCTTAGGGTTCAACCTAATAATGAACTTAGATGTGCTTAAAAGAGTACCTCATAGTGTTCTAAAGTTATAGAGAGGAACTAGGTTCCAAACCAAGTAGAAATAGTAATAGGACCTAAAAGTGGTGCTTAGCATGATTAGTATTATGGGATGCTATGATTGCATTGCACAAGTATGACTTAGAGTTACTAAAGAGATGAGTTGAGATAAGACTGTTCCATAGTTTCCTTCCTTGCTATAGTTGACTAAAGGTGAGACATTCTCTTAGTCATGAAAGTTAATCTAATAATGAAACTAAAGAAGGGTGAGTATGACTAAGATGACTTCAAGTCTATGCTTGGTGTGAACGGTAGTATGGGATCCCTTTCATGCATTGCACAAGTGTGTCTTGAGGTTACTTAGTAGTATATGTGTCCTTATGACATGAAAACCTAGGTTTTGATTACGAATGTGGACTATGCCCAAGAATGACCAAAAAGAGGTACTTAGATTGCATAGTATTATGGGATGCTATCCTTACCTTGCACAAATATGCTTGGATGTAGCTTGTGAAGTAGTTCACTTGTAATATGAAAGACCAAAGGTTGAAGTATGTAAATATGCAAGTCTAAGTTAAGACTATGCCATGAATATGATTTAGTTCATATTCTCAATTATTATGTCTTATGTTGACTTATGTTTATATGGAGCTTATGTTGGAGATCAGCTATGATTATGATGTTTATGCTATGAATATGTTATTATCTCTTATGTTTATTTCTTATCATTAACTAACCATTTTGAAATGCTCTTATGATGTTGAGTTAGCTTTCGTACTTGGTACTTTTTGTACTAATGCATATTGCCTACATTCTAATCAAATGTAGGGTGTTGGAGATTGAGTTGCTTTAGAGGCTAGGTTTCTAAGGTGCAAGAAGAGTTGAAGAATTGGCGAGTCCTCATAGTTTTGAGGACAAACCCCTTATGTTTCCTTTATGTCATTTCCTTATGTTTTAGACATTTATGTGGGTTGCGTCCCACATCTTCTATTCAAGAGTTGTAATAGATGGATTGAGACAAAGAGTTAGTAAAAGCTTCCATTTGCTTCTGAAAATAGTTTCAATTGATTGGTTGTAAAGAAAGTTTCAAATTTTCCCATACTTTTCTAGTATGTTATGTTATGATTATGCTAAGGGTTTGTATGAAACCCTTTCGGGTCAAGTACGCCATGTTACCTCTAGGGGTACCCCTGAGTCGTGACATAGGGTGGGTAAGTTAAGATAGCAGATTCTTGCAGAAGCCCATAACTCGAGGTATTCTATTCATCCAGGTGCCTCTAAGATGTACCGTGATCTGCGGGAACTCTATTGTTGGAATAGCATGAAAAGGGATATAGCGAATTTTGTGGCTAAGTGCCCTAATTGTCAACAAGTGAAGGTAGAACATCAGAAACAAAGAGGTATGACTCAAGAGATTAACATTCCTACTTGGAAGTGGGAAGTGATCAGCATGGACTTCATCACAGGTTTACCTCGTACTCCTAGACAATATGACTCCATTTGGGTGATAGTTGATAGAATCACTAAGTTTGCACGCTTTTTGGCATTTAAGACATTAAATTCGGTGGAGGACTATGCCAAGCTCTGCATTAATAAGATAGTCAGGTTGCATGGGTTCCTTTGTCTATCATCTCAGATAGAGGTCCTTAGTTTACCTCTCATTTCTGGAAGTCATTTCAAAAAGGTCTTGGTACTAAGGTTAATCTTAGTACAACATTTCATCCTCAGACAGATGGTCAAGTAGAGCGCACCATTCACACCTTGGATGACATGTCGAGAGCTTGCGTAATCGAATTCAAGGGTAGTTGGGATTATCACCTTCCTCTTATAGAGTTCGCCTACAATAATAGTTACCATTCCAGCATTCAGATGGCCCTTTATGAGGCATTGTATGGGCATAGATGTAAATCTCCAGTTTGTTGGTTTGAAGTAGGTGAAGTAGCCTTGATAGGACCAGATTCAGTTCACGATGCTATGGAGAAAGTGTAGCTCATTAGAGATAGACTTAAGATATCCCATATTCGCCAGAAGTCCTATGCAGATGTAAGGAGAAAGGACTTAGAGTTTCAAGTTGATGATTGGGTATTTCTAAAAGTGTCACTTATGAAGGGGGTGATGAGATTTGGCAAGAAAAGGAAGCTCAGTCCTAGATATGTAGACCCTTACAAGATCTTGAAAAGAGTTGGTAAAGTGGCTTTTGAGTTAGAGTTGCCAACAGAACTAGCAGCAGTGCATCCGATTTTTCACATTTCGTTGTTGAAGAAGTGTGTGGGTGATCCATCATCTATAGTACCCTTAGAAGGTGTGGCTGTGAACGATAGTCTCACTTATGAAGAGGTACAAATTGATATTCTTGATCGTTAGGTTCTAAGGTTGAGAAACAAAAAAGTCACTTCAGTTAAGGTTTTGTGGAGGAGTTAGTCTGGAGAAGGAGCTACTTGGGAAGAAAAAGCAACCATGCAGGCCAATTATCCTCATCTCTTTCCTTCTGATTCCACTCCAACTAGAGGTAATAGTTCCTCTTCAGGTTTTTAGTCAGTCATGCATAGTTTCAGTCTCAGTATCATGTTCCTTCAGTTTGTACTTGTATTTTCAGGATATTTGCATGTTCTTGGAACTTAGTTCAGTAAGAAATCAGTTCTAGAAATTAGTGCTAGGGTTTGTAGTTCTTTCCTTCCCTAACCAACCGGTTTAGACTTTATTTAAGGATGAATGTTCCCAAGAGAGAGACATTGTAACACCTCCGAACTCAGACATAGAAAATGCAGCAGAAAAACTCCAGGACCAGTGAACCACGATAGGGTTCAAGGACCATGAAAGGGATAACAGTTCATTGACCTGCCCGTGGTCTCAGCACTCTCCTAACATAGGTGGACCACGGAGCCCTTCACGGGTAGTGGACCACCTCACGGTCTGTGAAGGTGCTCATGAAAATCAGATGGAATCCACGAAGCTCAAACGTCAGACCATAGGGCCCTTCACAAATTGTAGTCTTGTCGATAAGTTGTGGTGGCTCCTGTAGAATTGGACCAGTGCAGCCCTTAGCCTAGGTGAAGGACCACGAGGACCTTACGGTCCGTGATCCTTCACAAGTGTAACCCCCTAAGGATAACCCATGGACAAGGACAAGGACGCAGACATGGGACCTAGGATCATGAGTGACTCCAAGCTAACCCTACTGGCATATCATAAGAATACTAAAGCAAACTAAATCAATAAATGTTGTGCAGAAGCTAAATCATATAAATATTCTGAAATGATGGGGAATATCCATATACTAAATTTGAATATATCAGAACTGAGAGTTTGTATACAAATGAATAATCAAACTCCAACACTATAGCTGAATCCAATGATGTCTAAAATAAGCCTCTAAACTGACTAGAAATAATGGGACATACCCCAACTAAATCTAGCAAACACTAAAACTAAGACTAAAATGCAAAGATAGCATGTCAACTATCCTCGAAGAATGAGGACTCACCAATGATGCTTCTGAACTGAAGATCGGGAACCAATCTATGTGTGATCTGAATGCTGGGGACCTGAACCTGCATCACGAGAAGATGTAGCACAAAGTATGCATCAGTACTTGAAAGGTACTTAGCATGTAAGATAGAATAAAGCTGAAAAATAACATAATTGAACAAGAAATAAAGCAATGATATAATCTGAACATGATAAGGATACTGAACATGACTAAACTTAATGTAATGACCAAGTTTATAACATGCTAAGACTGAATACTGAACTGTACTGATAACATGGTCAATGCAATAGGATCTGACTGAACTGTGGGAGCTACTAATAACCGACATAAACCACATGAGATAAATATGGAGTCCGATATATATGCCCCATCAAGAGGACCCAATCTACCCTGCAAGAGGTATAGAGGCATGCTGGCGTGATCACCAAAATGATGCCCACTGAGTGGACTTACAACCTCTTGGGCACATAGTTCTAGGACTTGAGGGTGACTGACCCTAGTCCACTTGGTATTAAGCTTCTCCCAATTAATTAGGTAATTGACATTTTATGAATAAAATGTTGTAATACTGGATAGCTCAAAATACTAACATGCTAACTAAAAATGCAACATTAATAAGCTAATAATGAAACATTTAAATCTGAGGCCTGTATAACTGAAATATGTTACCTAACATGTGTAATTCATGAACTAAAAGCTAGGTTTCTGAATTTATGAAGGTATCTACGCAAAACCATAATAAAATCACGATAATCTGATTAGGAACATTAACCCAACTAATTATAATAATATGCTGAAATTATAGAAACCCTAGGTCTAGATAATATTAAGTGAATCGAGAATCTGGCTGAATTATGTGGACCTAATAGGCGAAAGAAACTCATTAGTGAAATCCCAAATACCTGGTGACAAATTTCACGGAGATATCTTTTGATTTCGGGGTTGAAACTGATGAAAACTACAACGGTCTTGGACTAGGGCTTGGTCGACTCTTTCTCGTTCTGCGTTCTAATTTTTCTAAGTTTTTGGTGAATGATTTGCTTAGGGTAGATTCTAGTTAAGTTACTAGGCTCAATCTAACCAAAACGATGTAGTTTAGGGGTTAAATGATGTAGTTTAAGGGTCAAATGCATAAGGAAAAGACCAAAATATGACTTAACTGTTGTTGGGGCCAACCAACGGACTAGACCCATGAACCGTGGATCGACGGACGATCTGTGCTGGTCAACCATCGATTAGTGACTTGGATTGAAATCTGGGGCCACAATCCATGAATCAGGACCACGGTCCTTGGCCTAGCGTACGGTCCGTAGGTTCGGCTATGGGTCGACAGTTCACCAAAATTTCAGAGGGTTCTAGGGAAAGGATCGCAGTTGGTGAACCATGAACCTGTAGGACAATCGTGGGTCCTCCTATGATCCATGGGTGGCGTCCATCGATGCTACCTACAACTCCTGAAATCTGCACTTGGTATGTTCTAGCATATGGGATGTTACATTATCTCTCCCTTGGGAACATTCATTCTCGAATGAAGACTAAACTAGCTAAAATGGAGGGAGAGAGCTACAACCCCTACCACTAAAACTGGAAACTGATTTCTATATGAACTAAGTTTCTAGTACATGCAAATACGCTAAAAGTGCAAGTACAAACTGAAGGAACATGATGCTAAGACTGAAATTGCGCATGAATGACTAAAAACTAAAGAGGAACTATTACCTCAAGCTAGAATGGAATGGGAAGGAAAGAAGTGAGAATACTTGGCATTCATGTCTGCTTCTGCTTCCCAAGTAGCTCCCTCTTTGGACTAACTCCTCCAGAAAACCTTGACTGAAGCAACTTCTTTGTTTCTCAACCTTCAAACCTGATAATCAAAGATTTCAACTGGTACCTCTTCATAAGTGAGACTATCCTTCACAGTCACACATTTTAAAGGTACAATAGATGTTAGATCACCCACACACTTCTTCAACAACGAAATGTGAAAAATAGGATGCACTACTGCTAGTTCTGTTGGCAACTCTAACTCATAAGCCACTTTACCAACCCTTTTCAAAATCTTGTAAGGGCCTACATATCTAGGACTGAGCTTCCCTTTCTTGCCAAATCTCATCACCCTTTTCACAGGCGACACTCTCAGGAAAACCCAATCCTCAACTTGGAACTCTAACTCCCTTCTCCTTACATCTGCATAGGATTTCTATCTACTATGGGTTGTCTTAAGTCTATCTCTAATGAGTTGCACTTTCTCCATAGCATCATGAACTGAATCTGGCCCTATCACGATTGCTTCACCTACTTCAAACCAACCAACTAGAGATTTGCATCTACGCCCATACAATACCTCATAAGGGGCAATCTGAATACTAGAATGGTAACTGTTATTATAGGTGAACTCTATAAGAGGAACGTGATCATCCCAACTACCCTTGAAATCGATCACACAAGCTTTCAACATGTCCTGTAAAGTCTGAATGTTACGCTCTGCCTGCCTATCTTTCCGTGGATGAAATGTTATGTTAAGATTAACCTAAGTACCAAGACCTTTCTGAAATGACTTCCAAAAATGAGAGGTAAACTGAGGACCTCTATCTTAGATGATAGAGAAAGGAACCCCATGCAACCCTCTATCTCATTAATGTAAAGTTTTTCATAGTCCTCCACCGAATCTATAGTCTTGATAGCCAAAAAGTGTGCATACTTAGTAACTCTATCAACTATCACCCAAATGGAGTCATGTTGTCTACAAGTATGAGGTAAACCTATAATGTAGTCCATGTTGATCACTTCCCACTTCCAAGTAGGAATGTTGATCTCTTGATTCATACCTTCTGGTTTCTGATTGCTACCTTGACTTGCTGACAATTGGGGCACTTAGCCACAAAATTTGCTATATCCCTCTTCATACCATTCCACCAAAAGACTTCCCGAAGATCATGGTACATCTTTGTGGCTCCTAGATGAATAGAATATCTAGAGTTATAGGCTTTTGCAAGAATCTATTCTCTCAACTAGCCCACCTTAGGAACACATAATCGACCCTAATAATGAAGCACACCATTTCCCCCTTGGGAGAAATCCTCAACTCTCTGATGATAGACTGCACCCTTTAGTTAAAGCAATATAGGATCAATGTCTTGCTTTTCCTTAACCTCTACTACCAATGAAGACTCTGACCCATTCTGCACTGTTACACCACCAAATGATATGCTCATAAGATGAACTCCTAAGAGAACAAGCGTGTGAACATTCTTTGCTAGTTCCTTTCTTTCTTTCTCTACATGTGCCACACTACCCATCGATAGTCTGCTAAGAGCATCTGCTACAACATTGGCCTTACCAGGATGGTAATGCACACTCATATCATAATCCTTGAGGAACTCAAGCCATCTCCTCTGGAAAAAAGATTCAACTCTTTCTAGGTGAACACATACTAAAGGCTCTTATGGTCTGTGAACACATCCATGTGAACACCATACAAGTATTGTCTCCAAATCTTAAGTGCAAACACTATTGTTGCTTGCTCGATGTCATGAGTCGGATAGTTCTTCTCATGTACCTTAAGTTGTCTAGAAGCATAACCTATAACCTTACCTTGCTGCATCAACACACAACCTAGGACGACTCTAGATGCATCGCAGTAGATAACATAATCGTATGTACCCTCTGGTAGAGTCAAAACAAGAGTTGTAGTCAACTTAGTTTTCAATTTTGTGAAGCTCTTCTCATATTCATCTAATCACTAAAAATTAACCTTTTTCTAAGTCAACTTAGTCAATGGAGAGGATATGGATGAAAATCCTACCACGAACCTTTTGTAATAGCCAGCCAAACCCAAGATATTTCTGATATCTGTAAGAAAGGTAGGTTTGAGACATTGTTTCACTGCTTTTATTTTCTGAGAATCCACTCAGATCTTATTGCTAGACACTATATGCCCAAGGAAAGAAACTAACTGCAACCAAAACTCACACTTGCTGAACTTAGCAAATAACTGGAGATCTTTGAGAGTCCGCAGGACAAGCCTCAAATGATTCACATGTTCTTTCTCATTCCTAGAGTAAATGAGGATATCATCAATAAAGACGATAACAAATAATTCCAAATACTACTTGAACACTCTGTTTATCAAATCCATGAGAGCTGCAGGAACATTGGTTAGTCCAAATGACACAACTACAAATTTATAATGACCATACCAACTTCTGAAGGTTTTTTTTAGAATGTCACTATCTCTAACTCTGAGCTGATGATAACCAAATGTAAGGTCTATTTTTTAGGAATTACTAGCACCCTGAAGTTGGTCAAACAAGTCATTAATCCTGGGTATGGGATACTTATTCTTGATTGTGACTTTGTTCAACTTCCTATAATCGATGCACATTCTGAGAGAACCATCTTTATTTTTCATGAACAACATTAGTGCACCCCATGGGGAAATACTAGGTCTGATAAAGCTCTTATCTAGAAGGTATTTAAACTACTCTTTCAATTCCTTAAGCTCAGTTAGAGCCATCTTGTAAAGAGGAATAGAAATAGGTTGGGTATCTGGAAAGAGATCATTTCCAAAGTCGATTTCTCATTCGGGAGGAACTCCAAGAAGATCTTCTGGAAACACTTCTGGGAACTCATTTACAATTGGAACTGACTCAAGAGTTGGTGTTTCAGAGCTTGAATCCTTAACCCGAATTAGATGATAGATATACCCCTTACAAATCATTTTTCTGGCCTTAAGGTAAGAAATGAATCGACCCATAGGTGCTAAGATACTACCCATCCATTCTAAGATTAGTTCATCTGGAGACTGAAAACGAACAATCCTAGTTCTACATTTCTGTAAGGCCTAACACCAATGTAACCAATCCATGCCTAGAATGATATCAAAGTCTACCATTTCTAGTTCTGTAAGATCTGCTGAGGTGACTTTCTTAAAGACTGTGATAGGGCAATTTTTGTATACCCATCTAGCTATGATTGGGTCACTGACTGGAATAGAAACTGAGAAGGGTTCTGAGACAGTTTCTATACTAACACTAAAGTTGACTGCTATATAAGGAGTTACAAAGGAAAGAGTAGCCACTGTATCTAACAATGCATAAAAATCTAAGTCAAAGACTCGTAATGTACTAGTGACCACATAAGAGGAATCTTCCTAATCCTGGCGATACTGGAGAGCATACAACCTGTTTTGGCGCTAACCGGCACCCGTACCAGATGAGTTACCCTGCTGAGTTGGGTGACCTGCTGGTGCTGCTGAATTTGTGGACTGAGCTCTATCATTGTTACCTCCTTGACCCTATTTAGAACGACAATCTTTCAACCTATGACAAGACTGACCACACTCAAACCATCATTCCTTTCCTACACGACACTCGCCCGGATAGTTCTTACAATACTTTGGACATGTTGGGTAGGTTCTGGTGCCTGAAACACTTATCTGAGAATTAGAGCCCGATGCCCTACCTTTCTGATCATTTCGGAACTTAGAGGATGGAACACTAGCTGATGAAGGTGTTAGAGCTGAAGATTTTTGTTAGAATTGCGAGCTATTTCCACCACCTGATTTATGTTGAGAATAATCATAGTTTCCTGTCCTAACCTTATTATTCTCCTTGGCGTGTTCCCTTAGCTTATCACCCTCAACCTGTTGAGCATGACCCATGAGCCTAGAGATGTTCATATCTTCAAGCAACATAGCATTCCTACACTCTTGTTTCACTAGATCGGATACCCCATACATGAACTTGTTCATTTGAGACCTGGAGTCGTCCACCATATAAGGAGAATACCTGGGGAGTTGGGTGAACTTGAGTCCATCCTGTTGGACTATTATAGAACCCTATATCAAATTCATAAACTCTTGAGATTTTGCCTCCCTCAACTCTCTTGGGAAGAACCTATCCAGAAAGGTACTAAAGCATTCCCAAGTGATAGGAGTTGCATCATTTGTACCCCTATTCTCTTTCCACTGAGTATACCAGATGTGAACTACATCCCTAAGCTAATAAGATGCTTATCAATGAAGTTCGGGGATCCTCCAGTTACCTGCATCACTCCAAAGATATTCTTGACCTCATCAATGAAGTTAGGGGATCCTCACCAATCTGCGATCCTAAGAACTCATGTGGATTTATCCTAACAAAATCCCAAACTCTAGCTGAAGTTGACCCAACATTAGCATTTTCCAGAACTGGAATCAGCTGGTTGTTCTGGTTGGTTGCACTTTGAGCCAACAACTGGATAGTGTTCCGAAATTCAACATTTGAAACTTTCGGATCTAGGACTGGAGGAGCTATATTTGCATTCCTAGCATTCTCATTCCTTGCATAAGCTCTACAAGGAGGCATGATCTGAAATACACAATGAAGGATTAGAACGAGAAGTTGGATCATACCTCACGCACGGTAAGAGTAACAAGGAAATAATGATTTTCCTACAACACCTTGTAGCCTCCCTCTCATTAGATGTGGTGCATTTCACACCCATGAAAAAGACTCTACTTAGTGCAGCTTTTCAGACATCCTAGGACTCCTAAACCTAATGCTCTGATACCAAGTTATTCACACCCCGAGGATATCCCCTAGACGTGGACACGGGACCTAGAATCACGGTGACCCCAAGCTAACCCTGTTGGCATATCATAAACATACTAAAGCAAACTGAATCAATAAATAGTGTGCGGAAACTAAATCATATAAATAATCTAAAACGATGGGGAATACCCATACACTAAATCTAAATATATGAAAACTGAGAGTTTGAATACAAATGAAAATTCAAACTCTAACACTATAGCTGAATCTAACTATGTTTGAAATAAGCCTCTAAACTGACTAGAAGTACTGGGACATGCCCCAACTAAATCTAGCAAAAACTAAAACTAAGACTAAAATGGAAAGATATCATGTCAACTGTCCTCAAAGAATGGGGACTCACCATTGATGCAACTGAACTGAAGATCGAAAACCGATCTATGGGTGATCTGACAGCTGGGGACCTGAACCTACATCATGAGAAGATGTAGCGCATAGTATGCATCAGTATTTGAAAGGTACTGAGCATGCAGGATAGAATAAAGGTGAACAATAGCATAACTAAACAAGCAATAAAGCAATGATTTAATCTAAACATGATAAGGATACCGAAAATACTGAACATGACCAAACTGAATATAATGAACAAGTTTATAACATACTGAGGCTAAATACTGAACTATACTGATAACTTGGTCAATGCGATAGGATCTGATTGAACTTTGGTAGCTACTAATAACCAACATTAAACCACATAAGCTAAATGTGGAGTCTGATGTATACTACCCATCGAGATGACATAATATACCCTGCCATAGGTATAGAGGCATTCTGGCGTGATCATTAAAATGATGCCCACAGAGGGGACTTACAACCTATGGGACACATAGTTCTGGGACTTGAGGGTGACTGACCCTAGTCCACTCGATATTATGATTCTCCCAATTGATTAGGTAATTAACATTTTATGACTGAAATGTTGTAATACCGAAAAGCTCAAAATACTAACATGCAAACTGAAAATGCAACATTAATATGCTGATAATGAAACATTTAAATCTGAGTCATGTATAACTGGAATATTTGACCTATCATGTGTAATTCATGAACTAAAAAAACTACATAGCTAGGGTTCTGAATTTATGAAGGTATCTATGCAAACCATATTGAAATCATGATAATCTGATTTGGAACTTTAAACCAACTAATTCATAATCATCTGCTGATATTCTAGAAACCCTAGGTCTAGAGAATATTAAGGGAATCAAGAATTTGACTGAATTCTAGGGACCTATGGGCGAAAGGAACACATTAGTGAAATCCCACATACCTGGTGACAAATTTCACGGAGAAATCTTTCTATTTCGGGGCTGAAACTGATGAAAACCTGTTGTGTTCTTGAACTAGGGCTTGGTTGACTCTTTCTCCTTCTGCATTCTAATTTTTCTAAGTTTTTGGTGAATGATTTGCTTAGGGTAGATTCTAGTTAAGTTACTAGGCTAAAACTAAGCAAAACTACTTAGTTTAGGGGTTAAACGACGTAGTTTATGGGTTCAACACATAAAGAAAAGACCAAAAGACCCCTGTCTTAACTGCTATAGGGCCAACCGACGGACCAGACTCATGGACCGTGGATCGATCAATGGTCCGTGCAGGTCAATCGTCGATCGGTGACTGGGACTGGAATTTGGGGACTCGATCCAAGGACCAGGACCACGGTCTTTGGCCTGGCCTACGACCACTTGGTCTGTTCTAGCATACATGTGTTACAACAAGGTGTGTGAAATGGATTGTAGTAGGGCGACCCAGATCCAGTAGCTACTGGACCAAGGTTCACGACTGGCTTTACGGTCAGTGGTCCCTTTGACGGCCCGTCATAAGGGCCATGGTCAGCCTGTCATACCTTTAAGTCAGAGGTCATTTGGTATTTTCCCCTATGTGTTAGACACCTAAACTACGTCATTTAACCCCTAAACTACGTGGTTTTGGTCAATTTTAGCCTAGTAAACAAATTAGAACCTAACCTAATCAATTATTCACCAAAAACTCATCAATCGTAAAGAAAAATAGAGGAGTAAAGTCTAGGAGCCCTAGTTCAAGAACGCAATGAGTTTTCATCAGTTCCAGCCCCAAAATTGAAAGATTTCTCTGTAGAATTTGTCACCATGTATGTGGGATTTAACTAGTGGGGTCCTTTCACCCATTAGGTCCCTAGAATTCAGTCAGATTCTTTATTCCCTTAATATTATCTAGACCTAGGGTTTGTAGAATTTCAACAGATCATTTTGAATTAGTTACATTAATGTTCCTAATCAGATTACCATGATTTTAGTATTGTTTTGCGTAGATTCCTTCCTAAATTCAGAACCCTAGCCACGTAGTTCTTTTAATTCATGAATTACACATGCTAGGTCAGATATTACAGATATGCATGCCTCAAATTCGAATGTTTCAGTATCAGTACATTAATGTTACATTTTAAGTTAGCATGTCAGTATTTTGAGCATTCAATATTACAGAAATTTAGTTATAAATTGTTAATTACATAATCTATTGGGAGCAGCTTAATACCGAGTGGACTAGGGTTAGTCACCCTCAAGTCCAGAATTACGTACCCCGTAGGTTGTAAGTCCCCTATGTGGGCATCATTTTAGTGATCACGCCTATTAATCCTCTATACCTCTGGCAGGGTATATTAGGTCCTCTTAATTGGGCGAATACATCGGACTCCACATTTAGCTCATGTGGTTTTATGTCGGTTATTATTAGCTCCTTTATAGTCAGATTCTATTTCGCTGACCACATTATCAGTCACAGTTCAGTATTCAGTCTCACCATGTCATAAACTTAGTCATTGCATTCAGTCATTTCATGTTCAGTATTCTCAGTTTAGTATCATGCATATCTATTATCATTGCTCATATATATGCTTTGGTTCAATTATGTTTATTGTTCAGCTTTACTCTATATTGAATGCTTAGTACCTTTCAAGTACTGATGCATACTCTGGGCTACATCTTCTCGTGATATAGGTTCAGGTTCTCAGCTTCCAAATCACACATAGATCAGTTCTCGATCTTCAATTCAGTAGCATCAGTGGTGAGTACTCATTCTTTGAGGACGATTGACATGACTATCTTTTTTTCTTTTTAGTCTTTAGTTTTTAGTATTTGCTAGATCTAGCTGGGGCATGTCCTAACATTTCTAGTCAGTAGAGGCTTTATTTCAGACATAGTTAAAATCAACATTAGTATTTGAGTTTGACTTTTTTGTGGTTGTTAAACTCTCAGTATTGTATATACTCAAATTTAGTATGGGTATTCCCCATCATTTAAGATTATTTCATGATTTTCTTCCATATAGTATTTATTGATTCAGTTTATCTTTAGTATGCTTATTATATGCTAGCAGGGTTAGCTTTGGGTCACTCGTGATCCTAGGTCCCGTGTCCGCGTCTTGGGGGGTAGTTTCGGGGTGTAACGGTGATTTTTCCATCTCCATGATATCTGGAATACTTATATTCCAAGTTCCATTCTTTATTTTTTTTTCCTTTTTGATGCTGTGTTTTAACCTGTAAGAGTTTATTGTTTATCACTAAAACCTTGTGCTAACAATCTCCCTTTTTTTTATGATGACAATATATAGTAGAGGTACTTCCATGTTTGTATGGTCAACTGACAGATCTGATATCGTATTTGCTCCCCCTGAATGTCGTGAAATTGTAATCGGCTAGTAGAGCTGAGTTTCTTACTTGCTCCGCCCTGAAGACATGTTGTTATTTCTCTGTTTGTGTAAAGGCTTCACCTTAATATATTAATATTTATAACCAACAAGCTTTTGGCAATACATATTACGAATTATCGCAACAATATAATCAATATTTATGAAGGGCTAAAGAGAATATAAGCAATGCATAATCAGAAGCTTAGATAATCTACATTAGATAAGCAAAATAATTGATAGTCATTCTCCCCCTTTGGCATCAACAAAAAGGAAAGAAGAAAGAGTTCAGCAAAAGATAAAAGAACCACATAGTCTTAAAATGAGCAACAAAGCCCATTATACAACACGGTAGCAAACAAAAGCAAGAGCAAGATAGCATGTTAACGAGGTCGCAAGAAGTAGGTAAAAGTATTGACAATAGTGGTGGACATTTCCTCAAATCTGGAGGACAAAGAGGTAGAGATAGCTTTAGAGCTAGCTTGCACCTTAGCAGCAATCTTGATGGCTTCTTTCATGATTTGGTCAAGCCTTAGGAGAATGTGGGCCACATTAGCACTTGTTTCCTTCGTAACATCCTTCACATTGTCGATTTTGAAGTGAGCAGCAAGTGGGAGGTCCTTAAGAGAGTCCACTTGTTCACCCATTACAGTCAACTTAGTCATGAGATCACTTACCTGAGTACAGAGATGGTCACAACATCCAGCTTACCATTTATCTCAGCAAGATTTTGCAGAGCAATATTGAGCTTAGCAGTAGAATCAGAGGTGGAAGAGGATGGTTTGGACTTCATATTCTTTGAAGTCACATCTTCAAGAAAATTCAACAGAGGAAAACTAATCCATCTCTTAAGTAAAAAACAAAATTGACCTATCCATTGGTCTACAAAACCTCTACTTATAGGATAACAATATCTACATTGGGACATGACCCCCGACATACTACAAAAACCAAAGGAAAGACTGGTAAAAGAAAAGTCCGCTTTCTGGAAGATGGAAAGCTCAACACAATGGTGACTGTTATTCCTCAATGATCTACTATTGCCCAGAAGTACGAGCATGTGTCTCCGATCCTACATCATGAAATGATGTAGCGTCCGAGGACTGTTAGTACGGTGAGTACTAGCATGCAACCTAGGGGAAAGTATAAACAATATACACATATATAACAAAACCATAAAGAAAAGATAAGAATCATAAGTGCAGACCCAAAACATTTAGAAAAAGACCTCTACAAAATTATTAATGTTGAGTAAGGTAGTGTTCACTAACATAATGCGACCCACAAACTATATGGGTTAGGTCTCCACCTGACCAAGGACTCCAATCCATGTATGCCGCATGGGTTTGAGAAATATAAGAATATGGTGAACTAAACTCTCCCAAAGTAATGGCTATAGAGGTTGCTCCGATTAACAACCTATAGTGGCCATGCATATTTTAGGACAAGGACCTCCCATGTTGGCAAACACAGTTACGGGTGATGAGTCACAAGGACTTTACACCTTCTCAATGATACTATCAAACTCTCATTAAGACCCCATTAAAACCTTTACAAGTTTGCATTTATTAAGAGTTATCCGAATAAGGTATCCCCATTGGTATCGTCATACCAAGACTTGCAAACCATTATAACCCCAACTTCAAGTTAGTTAATTAAAACTCTTAACTCGGCCTTTGAAAACCAAATACTCATCTATGTTGAAACATTCCATTCAATGCCAACATCCATTACTTTCCAAGTTATATATAAGACAAACATATAAAATGCAAAATCATTAGCATTTAACCGAGACAGAAAATTACCCTTTGTTCATTATTTAAACAAAAATAATTAGAAGACTCTTAGATTCCCAAATCCATTAATTATAGGAAAAACCCTTTTCAAAATCATATGAGGAAATTCACCCATTCAAAACCAACAATCCAAATTCCGAAATCATAGAAAAGTAATTTGAAAACAATTAACAAGAGAGGAACATTTGTAATCAATTTTTGAGAAATTATCTCTCAACCCTTACCTCAATTCGTAATTTAGAAAATACGAATAATAAAATAAAATATGAATCTTGTATGAGTAGTTTGAAGTAGGAATGTTCAAACATACCTTTTGACGAAGAACTTAAGAAAGGGACCTTGAGAATTAACCTTAGATCTTTCTTCTTGAAGTGTTGGGGAAGAAGAGGATAAACATTTATCGTAACTTATCGAATCTCCTACAATATGACTTTTTGGGGAAGTTCATAGTCATGGGTTGGGGTTATGCGATTAGGAAAGGAAAAAAACACCCCTCTTGAAACACGAAGAGAAGAGAGGACTTAAACAGTTTCGGAGTCAATGCATGGTCACGCAACTGGAGTTAAGCTCTAAATTTATAGGCTCAAAAAATCAAAATATCCAAGTTGATTAGTTTGAAATTGAACTGAAGAAATTCGATCCAATCCAATGTTGTTTGGATTTAATTTGAATTGTATTCTTCAATCCAAAAGCATAAAATCCTAACGAAATTTTTATATCCACTACGAACTATTGAAACTTCCAACCTTAGTCACAAGACAGCTTGTTATAAAGAAAAGTGTATTGAAATATCAAAATATTTGGTCATCATCTCTTTATATTGTTTGTCTTAGAAATTCTGTTTATATAAAGATGCTTAATTAGTATATTACCAATAAAAAAGAGCACGGTTATAAGGGGTAATTTTACAAAGACTCTTCTAACTAATTGTAATTGAATTCAATTGAATGTACAATACTCCATTTTTGAATTATTTTGAGGAGAGCCAAAAAAAAATCAAAGATCTCAACGATCGATCAAAGATCTCGGCGATCGATCAAAGATCTTGGCGATCAATCCTTTTCTCGGGTAAGAACTTAGGAAGATCCAAATTCACTTTTGATTCATGGATTCATGTGCTTCTAATCATTGCTAGGGTTTAATATCATGCTAAAATTATTTAAAATAAAATTGAGTTCGAATTTTGGCAAAAAAAAAAGTGCAAGTGATTCTAATTCTTTTTTCATGTTTTCAAAGGTGCGCTTAAAGTGCTCTTAAGCCCAGAGACGAGGCTCAAAATGTGTTGAGCACTCCACCTTACTTTATGTGCACTTCACTGTCGTCATCAAAGTTCACAGGCATTCTTTCCCTTGTCAATATGCCTCTTCTAAAGAGGTGACACTAAACAATTGATATTTCAGTTTTATCATAATTTTTTTTTTCAGTTTCTTTGGTCATATAGTTGTCATTCATGTTTGTAATTATTATTGTCTTGGACTAAATATATATATATATATATATTTCATTTTTCTCTCTTTGCACCTTTTTTTATTAAAGCCCACCATTTATTTGCGGTTCACGCTTAAAGCCACAATGTACCTTAGAGCTTTTTAAGATTTTCGCCTTTGATAACACTGATTCTTTTTGTACAAAATGAATAAGTTAAATATCCCCCTAATCTAATTTTGTGAGTTTTGTACCTAAACTAGTTGACATGATACATAAACATGACTCTTAACTTGTGTGTTCGGAAAAATTAGATTTGGGGGATATTTAACTTATTCATTCTATACAAAAAAAAAAATCAATGTTATCAAAGGCGAAATGCTCAAAAAGCTCTAAGGTACGCTAGGGCTTTAAGCGTGAAGCGCAAATAAAGTGTGCATTTTAAAAGTGAAATATCAATTGTTTAGTGTCACCTCTTTAAAAGAGGCTTATTGGCAAGGAAAAGAATGTCTTAGAACTTTTATGACAACAATGAAGCACACATAAAGTAAGGTGGAGTGCTCAACACATTTTGAGTCTCGTCTCAGGGTTTAAGCACACTTTAAGCGCGCCTTTGACAACACTAAAAAAGACTTAGAATCACTTGCACTTCTCTTTTTGCAAAAATTCAAACTCAATTTTACTTTAAAGAATTTTAGAACGATATTAAACCCTAGCAACGATAAGAAGAACATAAATCCATGAATCAAAGCTTTATTGGGAACTTCCTGTGTGCTTACCCGAGAAAAGGATTGATCACCAAGATCTTTATCGATCGCCAAGATCTTTAATCAATCGCCGAGATCTTTGATCAATCGTTGAGATCTTTGAATTTTTTTGGATCTCCTCAAAGTATTTTGAAAATGGAGTAATGTATGTTCAACTGAATTCAACTACAATTAGTTATAAGACTCTTTGTAAAATTACCCCTTATAATCCTGCTCTTTTTTTGGTAATATACTAATTAATCATCTTTCTATAAACAAAATTTCTAAGATCAACAATATAAAGAGATTTTGACCAAATATTTTGATACTTCAATACACTTTTTGGCTTTATACCAAGTTGTCTTGTGACCAAGGTTGGAAGTTCAAATAATTCGGAGTGGATATTAAAATTTCAATTGGGATTTTAGGTTTTTGGATTGAAGAATACAATTCAAACCCGATCCAAACAACCTTGGATTGGATTGGATTTCTTCAGTTCACTTTCAAACTAATCAACTTGGATATTTTGAATTTTTGAGCCTACAAGTTGAGAGCTTTATTCCAGTCAAATGTCTTAGTAATTCCTCATTCCCACCACTATCATCCAAATAAAATATTATGCAAGCAATGGTACCACATTATCCAGGAAATGCAACAGGAAAGCATAAATAAAGCATTAAAAATATTAAGTACAACATTGTAAAATTATGTTGAAGTCTTGAGTCAAGGGTCTATGAGAAAGAATTTCTCTACCTCACCTCTAAGGTAGAGGTAAGGTCTGTGCATACTCTACTCTACCAAAGCCCCACTGCGTGCGACTACAATGGGTATGTTGTTGTATAGTAAAATTATGTCGCAACAAAAAGTATTCTAATAGGTCATAATAATTACAATTGGATATATCAATTAATATCTAGTTAGTAGGGTGTTGGACTTATTAGTAATCAGCATATGGATAATAGGCTCATGCTTAAAGGGTATGGATAAAAATAAGGTATAAAAGTTTCAGATTTTCAGATATCCAAAGATCCAAATTCCCAAATTCGAAATCCAATTCGAAATCTTAATATTTAAACAATTGAATCTGCAATCCAATCCGTACTTAAAATTCAAACCAAAAAAAGAAGAAGACAGATTTAGATTTTCCCCAACTTTGCCCACCCCTACCTATGATATGCCTGATTTGTTTTCAGAATAAAGCTAGCTTGAGCAACTAAGGGAAGATTGATTTAGAGCATATATATATATATATATATATGTATATGTAACATGGACTCACAATAAAAGAAAATCAAATGCATTGTGTAATCAACCTATCATTCTTTGTTTATGAACTACAAATACAACAACAACATACCCGGGAGGGCCTTCTACGTAGACCTTACCCCTAACTCTTGAGGGGTAGAGAAGTTGTTTCTGGAAAACTCATATCAAGAAAAGTGATTTTCAAACACTATTCATGAACTAAAGATATCTACCAAAAAAATTGAAACGGAGAGCAAAAAGTTTAGATAACAACAAGACTACTAGAATCTCAATCGGAAATGTAAAACTGGGTAGACTAATAAGTAAATTTTACCTTGCCAATGTTATTGTCAAAGAATCTAACAGCAAAGGGAGTAGTAAACTGTTAGCACAAGATTTTAATGATAAACAATTAACTCTTACAGGTCAAAACACAACATCAAAAAAGGAAAGAACCAAGAATGTAACTTGGAATATAAGTATTCCAGATATCATGGAGATGGAGATCTCACAAAGATCAAAAGAGATTCAATAAAGCATACAAACAGACAAACTGAAGAATACCAATCAATGTTCATCAATCAAGGAAAAAGACACAACGGCAGAATTGATCTAAATCAAAGAAATCAAGTTACGAAGCCAAGGCAAGGATAATCAAGAAAAGAAAATTCAACGGCTATATATCTCAATCAAGGAAGTTGAGATCAGAAGTGAATCAAGTCTAAATCTAGAAGGAAACTAAAGATTTTCCTTGACGTTATTCTTGGAAAATAAGGATCCCCTACCTTCTATTCCAAGGATCAAATCTCTTGGGTTTCCATCTCTTCAAAGGAAAGATTCAAGTCTCAAGCACTATAAAAAATAACTCCTCTGTCATTGGAGAAATATGCAGCGTATCTGAATCATCTTACATTCTCTATTCTACTTTTAACAAGCATTGTATTACCTAGATCTGCTGTGTAAACAAAAAGGAGAGGAGAGAAAAATATTGTTGGTAAGGTTTTGTATAAGAAAAAAAAAAGTGAAAACAATCTGAGTGTTTATAATGAAAAATTACACTCACCTCTGTAGTCACATGATATGTTACAAAGTCTAGAAGAGAATACCCTTGCAACCCAAACGTACTAGACGTAAGATCCATTTTTGGATCCCAACGAGTATAAAACATTTCGTGTCAAGTTTACCTTACACACTTTCCAGCTTTCAGTATACTTCTTGGAAAACAATAGTCGACTAAGGATCTTCACAAGTAGGCTACTCAAAAAAAACCAATTTACCCCCCCCCCCTTCCTGCACTTTCGATTGGTATCAGAACCTCGTCTTAAAAAAATTTGTCTAACAATAGGTGAGAAAAGGATCATGGCTCAACAAATCATGGGAGCGCTATTTCAAGAAGGAACCTCTCAAACAAGACCTTCATATTTTAATTGAAAACTCTTTTCTCACTGGAGAGTTAGAATGGAAAGCTTCATAAAATCGTATAATGTGAAAGTCTGGAGAGTGATCAAGCTTGGTGATATTCCTATTCCCACTACAAAAGGTTCAGACGAAACTCAATCCTCCAACATCCCATGTTTGGAGAACTACACGATTTAACAAATGGAGATTATTCAAATAAAAACTAAAGCAAAAAGTGTTTTATATAACGCTATCAATGGCAAGGAATATAAAACAATTTATTGTTGTGATACTACCAAGGAAATGTGGGATAAAATAGAGGTCACGTACTAAGGAATTGAGAAAGTCAAAGAAATCATCAATTTTCAAGTATACGAATACAAACTCTTTCAAATGAAAGAAGGAGAAACAATCAAAAACATGTTTGCACGATTGAGTAAGATAATTGGAGAACTAAAAGCCTCGGGAAAAAACATATCCTCCCATTGATCATATATGAAGAGTTCTCAGAAGTCTACCACCTCAATGGCATGCCAAAGTAGTTTATCTTTAAATTAAATCCTAGATCAAATCCTAGCCACTTATCTAATTTTAATCCTACGGTTGAGATCGAATCCTCCTATTTCCTATTATAAAACTGAAGACTCCAAAAGAAACCCTTAAAAAAAAACTTTCATTGATCCTCTTCCTCTCAACTCTCTCTAAGCGCCGCACCTCCCTCCTCCACGCCATTTTTTCCGGCGAAAGCCATTGGAGGCAGACCCTCTCTCTCCCTTCTCTTCTTTCTCTCTTTCTCCCCCTCCTCACTTTCCTTTCGGACGAAGCAAGCAGCGAAGGCTGCTGTCCGACCAGCAGCTGCAGGCATCCAATTCGGCGCCTCCTCTCTATCTTCTTTCTAGCGAGGACCACCACCAACAACACTAGCTCCAAACAACAACAGTTCCAACCAGCCACCAGGCAAGACCACGGCGAGTAGCAGTAGCTTCGATCGGTGAAACCACTGGGCAGCAGCAAACAGCTCCATCGTTTCTCTGACAAAAATAACGAACAGCCAGCCACAGTCGAGCTCCAACAGCAGCAACCGGTGAAGGTGAGCAAAAGTCGGTAAAATGGATAGCAATGGCGAGCATTGGCGAAAGTTCTGGCGAGGCCAGCAGCCACTGGCTGCCTCTACTTCTCTCTTCTCCAGCAAAATGACGCCACCAGCAGCAGCAGCCTGCAACAACAGCTCCGGACAGCAGTTGTAATGAGAACAAAAAACAACTAGGCGATTTCCATTCTTCTCAGCCCCGATGAAGTTCGGGTTCGAAGGCGGATCTTAACAGATTAATCCAGGTTTTTTTTTCTTCCAGTTTATTATTATTCATCTCCTAATATTCTTAATTGTTCGTTTTCGATCTGCTCGTAATTTCTATGTAGAAATTTTATGCATGTTTACTTTACATAAAAATTACTAAGTGTTATGAAGTTCATCTTAGCATGAACTATATGGGTATCTTAAGCATGCTTTCTGTGTGATTTTATAATTTCTTGAAATTGATCTAGAATGTCAACATATCACTACATTATCTTCTATTAGCATATCTTTGATTTTAGAGTCATTGTTCTTGATTTTGCTAAGTTAATTGATAAATAACAGATTTTTCCAATTCTTTTGCTAATATTCAGTTTGAAAATATTCCTTTAATTGATTCAGCTTACTGTGCAAATTGCATTGACTTTTGGTATGTTTCTTGATCTATATACTAATAGAATAGAGGTCAAAATCTTGCTACAAATCTAGCTTTGGTAAGGTAAACTTTGTTGAATTATTTTGCTTACTTTGCTAATTGATTCTCGGTAACTTATTTGATTTAGTTGTACTATTTCTACTAATTGATTCTTGGTACCTTATTTGATTTTAGAAGGATTATTTCTTGTTTTACTACGGTAAAATTAGTTAATGTTGATTCCGTGTCCTCACCTTAAATTTGATTCCCAACACTAATTTTGCCTAATTATGGCAACCAGGAAATTTCTTCTTTTATATTTGTATGTCTAGGTGTTCTATTTAAGGGTATATCCATGTGATTTATGCATTATTCTCCGTTACTTTGGTAAGTATATTATTGACAGCTTTTCCTATATATTCCTGCTCTTCTGTATATTTTAATTAAAGTAGTGACTCCTTAATTGATTTATTTACCTTAGTTAATTGAAAACCAGCAAGCATGCGTATTTGTGGGCTAATTTAGTTTCTCCTTAATTTAAGAAAAAGACATTTTAATTGTTCCCAAATTATTCATTTCCTTATATTTTATGCCCTCCCTCCCCTTCACTATAAAAGAAGCATACTCTCATTATTTTAAGGCATCCGGGCACCTCTACATATTCACACGTTGCTCTCACATTGATATAGTTGAATACTTTAAAAAATATTACTATCTACTTACAAGAAAGATTCCGGTGAACATTAAAGGTGCTATCATTAATCGGTTTTTGCTGTGTTCGGGTCTAATAGTGGATTAAGTTTATCTTCATTGCTGATAATTAATTCTGCATAACTGGTTAGTGTTTGCCTTACTTTCATTTTTGTTTTGCATTATGCATTTGTGGTATGCTTGAATGAAATAAAGGAAGCACCCAGGTCTGTTTCCTATCCCACTTCCTCCCGTTGTGTGCTTTGATATGACTATGTGTTTGCTTCATAATTCTGCCCATATAATTGATCTTATATATTATTTGCTTTGGTTATGTTTATGTGTATTCGTAGTATTCCTTTCTTTTGGTTTAGCAGGATTGAACATAGAGTTCAAGACATGAAGAGTCGCCAGAGGGAATAGATGAATTGATTCTATTTATGTTTTGTATATTATTATTGTTGGAATAATTTGTAAACTCTTAACTCTTGATATATGAAATATATTTGGGGATCACCTAGGGGGGAGGGAATTATGAGCTACTTGTTTATTTATTTCTATTGTAACTTATTTGTGTCTGAAGGCGTGCTTATAGGATTGCAATTTGTTTGATAGTTCGTATTTTAACAAATCTGTTTAGATCAAACTAAAATAAAACAAAACATGATATTGTAATTAATCATCTATTTAGTCTTTTATTTATAGTTCAAAAGATTCGTGTCTTAATTGCTCGTTATAATATGCTTTTGAATTGACATTTAACAACTTCTTAATTATTAACAAATAAAAATGATACATGTCTGCTCCTTGTTCCATTTAATTCAACTAGTCCATTGTATATAATAAATGAATAAAATTGTGAATTTTGTCATAATCCATTTAAAATATATTTTCTGCCATTTTTTAGAAACCATATTTATATGTTTAAATAACTAAATAATGATTCATGTGTTCTCAAATTTTATTTTATTTTACAATAAATTTGTTATAGAATTCATGCTCATAGGACCTTCAAATAATAAAATTTGTATGTAAATTAGAATTTATATGCTGATTTTTAATTTGGTAATTGTTTTTTTTTATGTTATATGAAATTTCGAAATCGTGCCTATAGGAGCTATAATATTTTCAATCTTTTAAACATGTAGAAATCATGTCTAGGATATAATAAAATCAAATTATTCAGCTTATTAAAATCACTCATAATTTTCAGCATGTTTAATTAATCACACTAAGCACTTTAAGCATGTTAATCATTTAATTAGCATATTTATAGGCTTCTAATAAATTTCCAATATGTTTTTTTTGGTCTGCTATGAATATTCTCTATCAAAAAATAAATAATTTCTACTTAAAATAAATCAATATCTTCTCCTGCATGTTAACTGTGATATTAAATTTGTCTACCATTTAAAAATAGAGTTATTAAATCACTCTCTTGCAATATTAATATTTCTGTCTTTTTTTTATCAGTTGGTAACTGAAATTGACTTTCTGTAATAATTTTTGCAACCCTTTAAAGTTAGTCTAGTAAACTGTTGCCACTTGAAATAAACATTTTCAGCATTAATAATTTGCTATTGCTTTCAAATACTTTTGTCCATTTGCATTATTAAAGTCCCCATTTTAAATTCATAACTAATTAAATCAGTCTAATAAGCCCTTTTTTTACACTTGTAAATTTTTCTGCCCTCTAAATTTAGTAATTATATTGTCAATGTTTTGTATGCCACACGCTTAAGCATGAGACCTTTCACTTGTGTTTGCCAACAACGTTTAATTAAAATTTGAAGGCCAATATGAGACCCTATGTTCTAAATGCTCGTTCAAATTATTTGACTTGGTGTCTAGGTGGGCCTATTATATTTTATCTTTGTCTAAACTCTTCCTAACAGTAGTTCAATGCCTCTTGGACCTTAAGCGGGGATGATAGACACCATTTAGAAACGAAAAACATGCGGTGGTGGGGTAGGGGTAGTTTAGGCCCTACGGAGATGATGACATTGACTCGAAATTAATGACAAACTTTGGTTTTGTCTATCCCTACGAGAAGCTGACCGAAATAAAAAAGTCAAGTGCTGATCCATAAAGTCCTTCAGAGTCTCCCAGTCCTTTTATTCCTTTATGTGTTTATAATTATTTTGGGTAGCTTAAATAAAATAAAATAAAATTGGTTTGCCTATTTACTTGTGCAATTTCTGTCTCCTTGCTCATCCTTTTATTAATTGTGTAATATTTATTTAGTATTATGTTATCACTTAGTCTTGCATGCTTAACTAAATTAAAATAATTTAAGTGATCTTAATTGTTTAATGTTAATAATCACCTAGTTATCATGCTAATTAAAATAATAAATGAAGTGACCTTAAATGCTACTTGTAACCCCTACATAAAATGCATGAAATACGGTCGGAACCCACATTTGTGGACCTCGAGGGATGCCTAACACCTTCCCCTCGAGGTAACTTGAACCCTTACTCTGATCTCTGGTTTGTTGACCTTAGCTAGACTTAGTTAGGTTAAATAGGTGCCCTAACGCGCCTTAATTAGTTAGGTGGCTACTCTTCAATCGCCCAAAAACCAAAAAGAGTTGTTAGGTCGTGCACCAAAACCCATTTTTGAGAAAAAATAGGGCGCGACAGAATGACGACTCTGCTGAGGATATTATGTTTTAACCATTACATGTTTTATGCTTATGTGTGGTTTACTTGGTTATTTCGTTGTCCATTTGGTTATTAGAATGTTAAGGTGTTATTAGTTTTTCTTGTTTACTTGTTTTCTTATTTATTGTTTGTTTTCCATATTTCACCCCTTTCTCTCTCCCTTATTTATTTATTTCCATGTTTCACCCTCTCCTTTTTCCCTTATTTGATTATTTTCATGCTTAACCCCATACCCTCTTTCCTTATTTGTTTAATTCTCAAATGGGTTAGTATGTTTATTTCCTTTTATTTATGTATGCATTTACTTACTTGTTTATTTATTTACTGTTTTTCATAAAACTGCCAATGTGTTACTGTTTTCCATCTAAGTGCTAAATGTTACTGTTTTGATAAACTGACATTCCGCTCATACTTCCCCCAATTGGGACCCTCTTCCTTTTTTTATTTTGTTACCGTGATGTTGTGCCTTTGCACCTCTCACAGCTACTCTTTTTCTCTTCAAACACCCAATTATAGAGAGTCGACATATGCGTGGACGAAACGGATAGTTTTACTATCGGGAAACCACGAGCCTTCTCGCATAGAATCCCTTCCAAGTCCGTGTCAAGCCAACTCTTAGAAATTCTACTTAGGTCATACATGATGCATAAACCCTAGGTGGTTTGACCCTTGGTATCAATCCACATAATTAGTAGCCACCTTATTGACTAAAGGGCCCCAACACCCTTTAGACAAATTGCATAATTATGTGTCAATGTGGTCATAATAATTAAATTAAGCCAAATTTGCCAAAATGGAGTTTAAAAATCGTTTGTTGTTTTGTTTGCAGAGTCATGGACACTTTCAACTCTCCAAACCCGCAAATGGTCGTAGAGGTAAACTACAAGCTAAAAAGTTGGTGGATTGATATTAAAAGAGACCGCGAAAGAGAGATCCGTCAGCTGTTGGGCGGTCTTACCTACCTTATGTTTGTCATACCAAACTCTCACCTGATTAGGGCCTTGCTGGAGTTTTGGGACCCTGTGAGGATGGCCTTCAAATTTCTAGATTTTGACTTGGCACCAACGATTGAAGAGATAAGTGGTTTCATTGACCTGCCATACCACAAGTGTGAAATGATAGTACCCTATAATCCATCATCGAGGGAGTTTCTAAAAAGTCTAGGAATGAAGTTAAATCCAACCTTGCCTTCTCTAGACCTTGGGTGGATTCATTTCGACTTTCTGTATTCACACTTTGGCCGAGATGATAGTTATTACTCTTTTATTGATGAGTTTGAATGCTCCGTCAAGGAATGGGAAACATATCACCTAAATGCCTTTGCCATTGCCCTATTAGGATCTCTGGTTTTTCCTAAGATAAGGGGAAGGATTGACACATGCTTAGGTTATGTGGTTCGAGATTTAGCTCAAAGAGAGGGCGAACCTAGAAAAACCATAGTGCCCATAATCCTAGCAGAAATAATGAGGAGTCTGTCAGCATGCGTCAACGGTAGAATGTTTTTTGAAGGATGCAACATTTTGCTGCAATTATGGGCTATTGAACACTTCTACCTACGGTCTGATGTGGTAGACATCTTTCTTGGTAATGACAACAAAATTGATAATTATCCAAGAAGAATAGTTGTTTTCAACGCCCCTGTAGGATTCGTAGACTGGCAGATATTTTTGACAGAGCTCGAGAGCTGTCGTATCCAATGAAAGCTCCATTGGTTGTCCACCCCTCATGCAATAGTAAAAGGTGATGACCGATACTTCATTGAGCTTATTGGCTTAAAGGGCGTTCAACCATACACTCATCTTCGAGTACTCCGCCAATTTGGGCGAACTCAAGTAATACCACTCCGATCTGACATGGAGCAGTTCAAGTATGAATTTGGACTAGATAAACCGCAAGTCCACATTATACTTCGAAGATGGGAGCGAGTTTTAACCATTCCTATGGGTGCACGACAGGCCTTATGCACACGTGAATATTACATATGGATCCTAAAAGAGGTCAAAGACAGAGAAGTGAGTAGGGAAGGATACCATGGGCTCACTGATGAAAGGGAAAACATATGGGCACGCAACGTGTTGAAGATCAAGAATGAAGTCACTCCCTATACAAGAAGTCAATTGGCACCAAGCTCTTGGAACCAATATCTTCAAGATTTTCAGAATTTAGGATGAATTTCCCATTGTTACCCCTATTTCCCTTAGTTTGTTTCAGTTTTTGTATTTCAATTATGATGTATTGTTCGAATTTTATTATAAATAAAGATTGCTTTTATTTCTCTAACTCTAAACTCCAATTGGCAAACAAGGCTTGAATTAATTATTGTGCATTACTTATATGTCGTCTTAGGCCTACCTCTGGCTCAACGAGGCTCCTTGCATTTAGGGCGTTTATCTTAAAACAGTGTGCTTGCTATCTCAATTAATGCAACGCTCTAACTTGGGTTTTCTTTTGTTTTTACTTTTATTTTTTACCTTTCCCCAACGGTTGATCTGTAGACCATGGTTTACCATACGCAATCAAAGGAAGCTCTTCCTTCTCTTCCAAATGAGAACCACAAAGGGAAGAGGAAAGCGACTAATACGAAGGTTATGAGTAAGACTATTAACAAGAAGCATCATTCAGACAAGTTGGTCTCAAGCTTGAAAAAGAAAATAAAGGAATTAGAAGAAGAAGTGTCTGATATGCGCGGGTGGGCCAAGATGTTACTCTCTGTCGATCCCACTCTGGAGACAAACATAGATAAGTCGCCTGTCACAAGTCAAGCCACTCTCCGAGATAATCCTCCACTCACTCACCCTATTTCTCATCCTCCACCAACTTACCCCACTTCTCAAAATCAATCAAGCTCCATTCAAATGCCTCTAAAGAACACTCACATTTCAAATTACTCATCCTTCAAATCATGCTTCAAATTGCATCCTGACATTTCGAAAATTCGACTTCATATTCTTATTCCCTAGGAAAATCGTAAAAAATGCAATTTTGAGGGTCCTTTAAAGGGGCATATCTCTCAGCACACAAGGAACTGGAAGGAGCTCAAACTATCAAAATTGAAGCTCTATGAGTTATCTTTCCAACGCAATTTGTTTCACCTCATTCCGAGTTAGGATGAAGGAGTTATGACCGTTTTCGTCCTACTTTACAAGCTCCTCAATGCTTATCAAACACCTCTACTGTTTTATATGGATTTTGAAAACCAAGATCCTTGGTATTGTATTCCGCTCATACCATATCCCATTCTTCATATCATTAGGGGACATTGCCTCCATTCTCTTTTTGTCTTACTTGATTGCGTATCGCTTATGGTCAAAGCATACTTATCCTATTCACAATGTCAAAACCCTCACTCAAAAACATATCAAAAATCTATTCAATGTTGAGAAAAGGCCAATCAAAAGATCTCATTCTAGCATCGGTATGGCTCCTTTTGAGGCTCTCTATGGGAGGCGTTGTAGATCACCGGTTGGATGGTTTGAGGTTGGTGAGGTGGCCTTGTTAGGACCAGATCTAGTTATGGAGGCTCTTGAGAAGGTTAGGATGATTAGAGAAAGGTTGAAGACGGCCCAAAGTCGCCAAAAGTCCTATCGATGTGAGGAGAAGGGCTCTTGAATTCCAAGTGGTGATTGGGGGTATTTGAAGGTCTGACTCATGAACGGTCTGGTTCGTTTTGATAACAAAGGTAACTTGAGGCCAAGATACGTGCGTGGTTATAAGGTGATGAGGAGAATGGCAAGGTAGCTTATGAGTTGGAATTGCCTAGCGAAATGGATTTGGTTCATCCGGTATTTTCATGTGTCTATGTTGAGGAAGTGTGTGGGTGATCCGAATGCCATCGTGCCTCTTGATGTTATGGGTGTTGTTGAAGATAATTTCTTCCGTTAAAGTCCTTTGGAGAAATCAACAAGTTGAAAGTGCTACTTGGGAGGCCGAAGCGGACATGCAAAGGCGATATCCTTATCTTTTCCACTCCTCAAGCTTAAGGTGATCTAAGCCCTTTATAAAATCTCAGGTCTTAAGTTCAGCCACCATGTCATTGCATACATTCATGCTTAAGTTAACAAGTTCATTGTGGCTTTACAACTATATTGAAGTTTTGAAATGAGGTGTAAGTGCATTGTTGCATCCTTATGTGGGCTGAATTTGCCATGTTTATGTCTCTCATGTACATTTCTTTGACATTCGGGGACGAATGTTCCCAAGGGGAGATATTGAAACGACCCCAAAAATGCTCGAAAATGTGCTTCAAACACCTCAAATTGTAATTTCCATATATCTCAAAATCCGTGCATCATTTCGAAAATTCGACTTCATATTCTTATTCAGGGGGTCAAATTGAGTGGGAAATGGGTCTAACCCGAATTTTAGAGCAACCGTATCAAAATTCGAAAATCGCAAAAATGCAATTTTGAGGGTCAACTTTAAAGGGGCATATCTCTCAGCACACAAGGAACTGGAAGGAGCTCAAACTATCAAAATTGAAGCTCTATGAGTTATCTTTCCAACGCAATTTGTTTCACCTCATTCCGAGTTAGGATGAAGGAGTTATGACCGTTTTCGTAAAACCTGTCCGACAGAAAATGCAAATTCCAAACCAGCCGAAAACACTGTTCACCCGCCTCATTTTTTCTAAGTGTTGGGACGTTTTTTATAAAAGGGGACATATCCATACTTAGTCATTTAACTTGAAAACATCCAAAAACTCTCCTCTAAGCCCTCTCCAAAAATTTCACCAACATTCAAGATTCAAGAATTCTCCAAAGTTGAGGTATGTGGGTTGATTGTGGAAACCTTCCTTTCCACAAGTCCAACCATTTATCCTCTATTTTTCTTCAAGTTTATGGGTCCTTATGATCATTTATGAACTCTTGAATTATGGAATCACTACTACACACCCTATTAAGGTCTATCTTGCATATTTTCATGAAATGGTATTATTATGTGATGGTTATGGTTTTCATGCCTCCATGATCAAATTATGAAGGTTGTTATATATGTATATATATATGTATGTTGTTGGTGGGCTGTTTTATATGGATTTTGAAAATTGGTTGGACTTAGTACTCTTGAAACACATGATTTTATTTACATGAACAAGTCTTATGAAATGGAAAGGTCCAATATCGTCCTATGAGTCGGATGATTATATAAGTATTGAAATGATGATGAAATGGATGTATAGTGTGTGTGAGTCGACCAAGCCTAGCTCGGGGTTGTAGGAGGTAACCGTATCAAGGGGTTGGTACCTTGGTTGCCTAGTACGGGGTAGTAGGCCCGTATAAGTATCGAGGGTTTGTACCTTGGTTGCCTAGTACGGGGGGTAGTAGGCCCGTATGCCATATCGAGGGTTTGTACCTTGGTCCCTAGCTCGGGGGTGGTAGGCCCGGGTAACCACAAGGGGTTTGAGGGGGTGGTAGGCCTTGGAAATGCTATATTGATGGTCACTCACTACACATATACTATGCCCTACTAAATATGATTTTTATATAAGCATAATTATACATATCATCTCATTAATATGTTATCTATCTAGTACGATATGCATTTTTGCCTATAATGTCCATCCATTGTTGCATTGCATTGCATCCCATATACTTAGTACATTCAAACGTACTAATGCATACCTATGCCTACATGACCATGTAGGGACCGGAGCACCGTCGACCATCCTCCTCCACGTGGCTAATACGATTTCCTATCAAGGTTATTGGTGAGTCCTCCATTCACAATGTCAAAACCCTCACTCAAAAACATATTCGCAAAAATCTATTCAATGTTGAGAAAAGGCCAATCAAAATTTACACTCCTTTGACTGAGCCTATAGACCAATTCTATGAAAAGTTGAGGCTTGCTGGTCACATCGCTCCTATCAGTGAAATAAGGATGAATATACGTGCAAGGTGGATTGAACCCTCTAAGGTTTGTGCTTATCACTCAGGGGTGAAAGGTCATGCCATAGAAGAATGTCGTGATCTGAAAGACAAGATTCAACAATCGATCGATACCAAGATCATATGCTTGGAGGACTTTGCACCAAAGAAATCCCAACAGAAAACATGTTGAAGGTCATTTGAAGCACTTTCCAATAAGGGCTTATGCTCTTTAAGCTTAAGTTCTCTACATTCATGTTCTGTCGAGTTCTGACAAGGAAGCTACCCATGTTCGCATATGGGCAATAAAGTTTGGTCAGAATCTATCTTTTGGTTATTTCTGTATGCTCTGTTTAATGTTTTGAACTATGCTCTTTGTATTCTAAACTACGTCAGACCTGATTCCCGTTTAAGAGGGGATACGTAGGCGCTCCTATGGAGTTCGGTCTTATCATAATAAAAATTCCATTTTCCCTTTTGACCGTTAACTGGGGCAGAATTTTTGAGAGGGTCTCAAAAATTCCATCATAATGACAATTTCTTGCAAGTGATATTACTGAAGCAGAATTTTCTCAAAATTCCTGTAAAAGCATTTCTTCGCGCAAATTAGTAACTAGGGCAGAATTTTTGAGAGGGTCTCAAAAATTCCATAAAAGAGCATTTTTCTTGATAGATATCGATACTGGGGCAGAATTTTTGAAAGGGTTCAAAAATTCCTTCAAAAACATATTTTCTTGCAAATCAAGATTGAGACAAAATTTTGAGAGGATCTCAAAAATTCACAACAACCAAGCTACAGTCCACATCCAAAATCAGAATAGCAAAAATTCTACACTAGGGCAGAAAATTTTGAGGAGGACCTCAAGATTATCGACAACATTTCAAAGGACCTATGAGCAGACATCAGAGGAGCATATGGTGCCGAATCAAGGATACAGATCAACCTCCCCTTTAACTAATTAGTTTTCTTTGAATGTAGAAAAGACAGGTACATATACAAGAAGCAACTTCTACACCACTTGAAGGATCAATCTGTCGATATATTCGACAAATTGCCAAGCAACAACATTCTGTCCTTTCAATAGGAAGAGTGATCAAGCTACATTATTCAGAGCTTAAAAATCGCCAACAAATGGCACACTGCCCTTCCAACAAGGCGAAGGACCAAACTACTCTAACCGAGCCTAAATTGCCAATAAACAACACCCTATTATTCTGACAAGATAAAAGGACCAAGCTATTTTGAGCCCGACAATCACTGATTAATGGTACCCTACCTTTCCAATCAAGCGAAAGAATCAAGCTACTTTATATCAAGTTCGACAAATCAAAATTCAACTGCACTCACTCCTTACAATAGGACGAAAGGTCAAAGCTACAATATTCCGAATTCGTCAACAAATGACACTCAATCCTTTCAATAAGATGAAAGTCTATGCCTCCAATCAACTATTGCATGTGCCCGAAGATTGCATCATACCCGATACTGCATGTGCTCAAGAATTATATCATTGTATGTGCCTGAGATTGCATTGTGCCTGATATTGCATGTGCCCGAAAACTACATCATTGCATGTGCCCAAAAATTACATCATTGCATGTGCCCGAGAATTGCATAGTGCCCGATATTGCATGTGCCCAAGAGTTACATCATTGTATGTGCCTGAGAATTCCATTGTGCCCGAAGATTGCATTGTGCCCGATATTGCATGTGCCCGAGATTGCATTATGCCCGAGATCTGCATGTGCCCGAGAATTACATCATTTGCATGTGCCCGAGATTGCATTGTGCCCAAAATTTGCATGTGCCAGAGAATTACATCATCTGCATGTGCCCGAGATTGCATTGTGCTTGAGATTGCATTGAGTTCGAGATTGCATTATGCCCGAGATTGCATTGTGCTCGAGATCTGCATGTGCCCGAGAATTACATCATCTGCATGTGCCCGAGATGACATTGAGCCCGAATCGCATGTGCCCGATATTGCATTGTGCCTGATATTGCATGTGCCTGAGATTGCATTATGCCCGAGATTGCATTGTGCCCGAGATTGCATTGTGCTCGAGAATTGCATATGTCCGAATAAACTCCAAATAAGCTACAAGTATCAACAGATGCCTGAATTACAGATACGCTTTCTTCACTCATTGCTCATATTCCTAAGGCGTCATGGTCTAAAGGCATCATTTTTCATGGCCTGCGGACATCATATCATGGCCTAGGGATTTACTTTCTGCTTATCATGATCCAAAGGTGTCATAGTCTAAAGGCATCATTTTCATGGCCCGCAGACAACATTTTCATGACCTGAGGATATAATTTTTGTGTATCATGGCCCTAGACTTCATAGCCTAAGACATCATTTTTCATAGTCTTATGGCAAACATCATTGTCAATATGGGAAATTGCATCATGTTTACCTTTATTGTTTGTTTGATATATTTGCTTTTATTATAAGCTACAGATTTGTAGAGACTAACATTTTGCAGGCGAGATCAATCTCCCTCTCGGCTACAATTATCGTGCTTACATCTATTACAAAAAAGGCCCTTTCAATTCTTTGCTACTCTTTGCCATTATCATTTAACCCTTGTTTACTCATATTACCGCTTCTCATCAGATCCTTCACTCTTAAATTGGAAATCTCCCTGTCATGCCTTTCTCGCTACTCTAATCCTATCCATTCAAACCGATATCGCTCTTATTCGAATATCGTACCGCTCTTTCAATTTTTTGGAGTTTCGTTTGCTCCTGAATTTAGAACTACACACGACCTGATTCTCGTATAACCAGAGATATATAGGTGGCTTAATATCAAAGTCTAGGTCGTACCCTTTCCCAACTTTTTATCATCTCAATTTATCCCACTGACATCTCTTGTCGGTTGGACAAAATTGGCTACTAAGTCAACGTTGGTTGCCCAACAATTCATCCTTCATTCCCAAGCAACCAAGGGGCAGCTGTTGACACCCAATTTTGACCGACCTATAACCCTTTTTGGAATACTATTCAATTAAATATGCGCTTTTAAAATATATTTCGAGTTTAAAATTTTAATCAATTTTGTCTAAAAAAAATTATATTTTATCATGCTTGATTTATATAAATTATTGTAATTATTATTAAAAAAAAATTATCGATAGCAAAACTCAAAATAATTACTTTATTTAAATATTTTAAAATCTTAGATGTGTTTAATTATATGAAAATATTTTAACATGTGTAGTATTTTGTTAATGGAATAGCATTTCCATAAACTTCCTTTAAATCATTTAAATGTTAAACTATTTTATTCTAAATCCTTTCAATTCTAGCCTATTCAATTTTTTTATTTTAATCGTAACCACCTTTCATTTCAATTATAGCCATTCTATTTCAATTTTAGCCAATTCATTCCAATTTTCAGATTTTTCATCTTTTAATCTCAACCGTCTATCTTTAAATTAAATCCTGGATCAAATCCTAGCCACTTATCTAATTTTAATCCTACGATTGAGATCGAATCCTCCTATTTCCTATTTTAAAACTGAAGACTCCAAAAGAAACCCTAAAAAAAAAACTTCCATTGATCCTCTTCCTCTCAACTCTCTCTAAGCGCTGCACCTCCCTCTTCCTCGCCATTTTTTTTGGCGAAAACCATCGGAGGCAGACCCTCTCTCTCCCTTCTCTTCTTCCCCTTCCTCACTTTCCTTTCGGACGAAGCAAGCAGCGAAGGCTGCTGTCCGACCAACAGTTGCAGGCAGCCAATTCGACGCCTCCTCTTTGTCTTCTTTCCGGCGCCACCAACAACAACACCAGATCCAAACAACAACAGTTCCAACCAGCCACCAGGCAAGACCACGGCGAATAGAAGCAGCTTCAACCGGTGAAGCCACCGGGTAGCAGCAAACAGCTCCTTCATTTCTCCGACGAAAATAACGAACAACCAGCCACATTCGAGCTCCAACAGCAGCAATCGGTGAAGGTGAGCAAAAGCTGACAAAACAAATAGCAATGGCGAGCACCGGCAAAAGTTTCGGCGAGGCCAGCAGTCGCTGGCCGCCTCTACTTCTCTCTTCTCCAGCAAAATGACGCCACCAGCAGCAGCAGCCTACAACAATAGCTCCAGACATCAGCTGTAACGAGAACAGCCAACAACTAGGCAATTTCCATTCTTTTCAGCCCCGATGAAGTTCGGGTACGAAGACGGATCTTAACAGATTCGTCCAAGTTTTTTTTTTCTTCCAGTTTATTTTTATTCATCTCCTAATATTCTTAATTGTTCATTTTCGATCTGCTCGTAATTTCTATGTAGAAATTTTATGCATGTTTACTATACATAAAAATTACTAAGTGTTATGAAGTTCATCTTAGCATGAACTATATGGGTATCTTAAGCATGCTTTCTGTGTGATTTTATAATTTCTTGAAATTGATCTAGAATGTCAACATATCACTATGTTATCTTCTATTAGCATATCTTTGATTTTAGAGTCATTGGATTTGCTAATTCTTGATTTTGCTAAGTTAATTGATAAATAATAGATTTTTCTAATTCTTTTGCTAATTATTCAGTTTGAAAATATTCCCTTAATTGATTCGGCTTACTGAGCAAATTGCATTGACTTTTGGTATGTTTCTTTATCTATATAATAGAATAGAGGTTAAAATCTTGCTACAAATCCAGCTTTGGTAAGGTAAACTTTGCTGAATTATTTTGCTTACTTTGCTAATTGATTCTCGGTAACTTATTTGATTTAGTTGTACTATTTCTACTAATTGATTCTTGGTACCTTATTTGATTTTAGAAGGTTTATTTCTTGTTTTACTACGGTAAAATTAGTTAATGTTGATTCTGTGTCCTCGCCTTAAATTTGATTCCCAACACTAATTTTGCCTAATTATGGCAACCAGGAAATTCCTTCTTTTATATTTGTATGTCTAGGTGTTCTATTTAAGGGTATATCCATGTGATTTATGCATTATTCTCCGTTACTTTGGTAAGTATATTATTGACAGCTTTTCCTATATATTCCTGCTCTTCTGTATATTTTAATTAAAGTAGTGAATCCTTAATTGATTTATTTACCTTAATTAATTGAAAACCAGCAAGCATGCGTATTTGTGGGCTGATTTAGTTTCTCCTTAATTTAAGAAAAAGATATTTTAATTGTTCCCAAATTATTCATTTCCTTATATTTTATGCCCTCCCCTTCACTATAAAAGAAATATCCTCTCATTATTTTAAGGCATCCGGGCACCTCTACATATTCACACATTGCTCTCACATTGATATAGTTGAATACTTCAAAACATATTACTCTCTACTTACAAGAAAGATTCCGGTGAACATTAAAGGTGCTATCTTTAATTTGTTTTTGCTGTGTTCTGGTCTAATATTGGATTAAGTTTATCTTCATTGCTGATAATTAATTCTGCCTAACTGGTTAGTGTTTGCCTTAGTTTCATTTTTTGTTTTGCATTATGCATTTGTGGTATGCTTGAATGAAATAAAGGAAGCACCCAGGTCTGTTTCCTATCCCACTTCCTCCCGTTGTGTGCTTTGATATGACTATGTGTTTGCTTCATAATTCTGCCCATATAATTGATCTTATATATTATTTGCTTTGGTTATGTTTATCTGTATTCGTAGTATTCCTTTCTTTTTGTTTAGCAGGATTGAACATAGAGTTCAAGACATGAAGAGTCGCCAGAGAGGAATAGATGAATTGATTCTATTTATGTTTTGTATATTATTATTGTTGGAATAATTTGTAAACTCTTAACTCTCGATATATGAAATATATTTGGGGATCACCTAGGGGGGAGGGAATTATGTGCTACTTGTTTATTTATTTCTATTGTAACTTATTTGTGTCTGAAGGCGTACTTATAGGATTGCAATTTGTTTGATAGACCGTATTTTAACAAATCTATTTAGATCAAACTAAAATAAAACAAAATATGATATTGTAATTAATCATCTATTTAGTCTTTTATTTATAGTTCAAAAGATTCGTGTCTTAATTGCTCATTATAATTTGCTTTTGAATTGACATTTATCCAACTTCTCAATTATTAACAAATAAAAATGATACATGTCTGCTCCTTGTTCCATTTAATTCAACTAGTCCCTTTTATATAATAAATGAATAAAATTGTGAATTTTGTCATAATCCATTTAAAATATATTTTCTACCAATTTTTAGAAACCATATCTATATGTTTAAATAACTAAATAATGAGTCATGTGTTCTCAAATTTTATTTTATTTTTCAATAAATTTGTTATAGAATTCATGCTCATAGGACCTTCAAATAATAAAATTTTTATGTAAATTAGAATTTATATGCTGATTTTTAATTCGGTAATTGTTGTTTTTTATGTTATATGAAATTTTGAAATCATGCCTATAGGAGCTATAATATTTTCAATCTTTTAAACATATAGAAATCATGTCTAGGATATAATAATATCAAATTATTCAGCTTATTAAAATCACTCATAATTTTCAGCATGTTTAATTAATCACACTAAGCACTTTAAGCATGTTAATCATTTAATTAGCATATTTATAGGCTTCTAATAAATTTCCAGTATGTTTTTTTTAGTCTGCTATGAATATTCTCTTTCTAAAAATAAATAATTTCTACTTAAAATAAATCAATATCTTCTCCTGCATGTTAACTGTGATATTAAATTTGTCTACCATTTAAAAATAGAGTTATTAAATCACTCTCTTGCAATATTAATATTTCTGTCTTTTTTTATCAGTTGGTAACTAAAATCGGCTTTCTGTAATAATTTCTACAACCCTTTAAAGTCAATCTAGTAAACTGTTGCCACTTGAAATAAACATTTTCAGCATTAATAATTTGCTATTGCTTTCAAATACTTTTGTCCATTTGCATTATTAAAGTGCCCATTTAAAATTTTTAACTACTTAAATCAGTCTAATAAGCCCGTTTTTACACTTGTAATATTTTTCTGCCCTCTAAATTTAGTAATTATATTGTCAATGTTTTGTATGCCACACACTTAAGAATGAGACCTTTCAGTTGTGTTTGCCAACATGTTTAATTAAAATTTGGAGGCCAATATGAGACCTTATGTTCTAAATGCTCGTTTAAATTGTTTGACTTGGTTTCTAGGTGGGCCTATTATATTATATCTTTGTCTAAACTCTTCCTAACAATAGTCCAATGCCTCTTGGACCTTAAGCGGGGACGATAGATACCTTTTAGAAATGAAAAGCATGTGGTGGTGGGGTAGGGGTAGTTTAGGCCCTATGGAGATGATGACATCGACTCGGAATTAATGACAAACTTTGGTTTTGTCTGTCCCTACGAGAAGTTGACCGAAATAAAGAACTCGAACGTTGATCCATAAAGTCCTTCAGAGTCTCCCTGTCCTTTTATTCCTTTATGTGTTTATAATTATTTTGGAAAGCTTAAATAAAATAAAATAAAATTGCTTTGCCTATTTACTTAAGCAATTTTCTGTCCCCTTGCGCATCCTTTTATTAATTGTGTAATATTTATTTAATATTATGTTATCACTTAGTCTTGCATGCTTAACTAAATTAAAATAATTTAAGTGATCTTAATTGTTTAATGTTAATAATCACCTAGTTATCATGCTAATTAAAATAATAAATGAAGTGACCTTAAATGCTACTTGTAACCCCCACATAAAATGCATGAGATACGGTTGGGACCCACATTTGTAGACCTCGAGGGATGCCTAACACCTTCCTCTCGAGGTAACTTGAACCCTTACTCTGATCTCTGGTTCGTTGACCTTAGCTAGACGTAGTTAGGTTAAAAAGATGCCCTAACGCGCCTTAATTCATTAGGTGGCGACTCTTCAATCACCCAAAAGCCCAAAAAAGTTGTTAGGTCGTGCACCAAAACCCGTTTTTGAGAAAAAATGGGGCGTGACATTCGATATATGGATGTGATTATATTGTTGTATTGACTTATGTAGGTTACACTTAGTGGGATAGCCGCGTGATCCTACCAATACACTGTGGTTGTGTACTGATATTGCACTTGCTCTTTCTTTGTTGAGTACAGGGCATCCTCAAGTGGCTATTCACAGACCTCGCTTAGAAGATCAGTGATAGTCGTTTCGAATTCAAGGATGACCCAGTTCTTTTGGGCTGCCATGAGTTCTCTTTCTGTCTATTTCCATATTCCGAACTTAGACTTGTTCTAATTAGTATTAGTTCATTAGTTTGGGGTTGTATCCCTTATTGTTTATGCTTATGTTGAACTTTAGATGTTTTGCTACATTGCTTTCAGGTTCTAGGCATTACTTCCACATTCGTTTTTGTTGTTAGACTTTTGTTTGAAGTTTATGGGAACTTCAGTTTTAGCTATTATTCATGTATTTGTATCCTTAATTGCTTTAGTTTTTGGTTTAGTTGCTTTGTTTGGGTTGTAGTAATGGTTGTCCCACCTGAGGGTTAGTGTGGGTCCAATCACGATAGTCTGGGTCGTGACAAACTTGGTATCAAACCTTAGGTTCATTGATCTCGATGTACCAAAATGAGTCTAGTAGAGTCTCACGGAATAGTACGGGGATGCCTTTACTTTTCTTTGAGAGGCTATAGGACTTTAGGAAGTCTCTTTGTTTTCTCTTGTCTCCTTTCGTGCTATAACTTGATCCCAATTGGTATTTGTCGATTCAAATTGATATCTAACATTTTTCACTCTTCTATCAGCAGGTGGTTAACACTATATAGAACGGCGTTAGGCCTGTAGCTCCCATCAATGCTCCAGCTACGAAATCAGCAACGAGAGGTTGCGATCGAGGCAGGGGTAGAAGAAGAGCTAGGGGTAGAAGCCGTAGAAAAGTAGTGCCTGCTAGAGATGGGATACTGGTCTAAAATGTTCCCCAAAATGAGGCCCTTCCCGTACGTCATGAAGAGATAGAGGAGAATGTTGATGTTGAGAATGTCGAGAATGTTAAGGAGGTTGGACAAGAGGAAGAAGTACAGGCTTAGACTACTAGTGTTCCCCCCATAGATCCAGTGTTAGCCCAACAGATCATGTAATTCCTAAAAGGGTTGGTTGGTCCTGGAGTGCTTCCTTCTGCTCAAGCAACTCAAGCTCTTGCAAATCCTCATATTACTATCGCTACTCCCAAGGTGGATGGAAACGTAGGTACTGATGCCTTCTTCTATCCTTTGTTGGGTTTTGTAATGACTGGTAATGAGCATGAAATGTTGACTATGTTTTTGAAGCTGAAGCCTCTGGTTTTTCTTGGTTCTGAGAGTGAGGATGCTTATGAGTTTATCTTAGACTGCTATAAAAGGCTTCATAAGTTGGGAATTGTCCATCATCATGGGGTTGAGTTCGTGAATTTTCAACTTCAAGGTGAAGCTAAGCAGTGGTGGAGTGCTTACATGGAATGTAGATCTTCGGTTTTACCTCCACTCACTTGGACCCAGTTCCATGCTTTGTTCTTGGAGAAATATGTGCCTAGAACTTTGAGAGATCTTAAGAAAGATGAGTTTATGGCTTTGGAACAAAGTGGTATGTCTGTGGCTACTTATGAGGCAAAATTCCATGCATTATCTAGATATGCTACACATTTGGTGACTACTGAGGAAGAGAGAATCCATTTATTTATTAAGGGATTAAATTCTGAGTTACAAGTATTATCTATTCATATGACCTCTACTGGGAGGAGCTTTAATGAGGGAGTGAGGCGTACATGTTTAAGATTTGATTGGAAAGTATGAATATGATCAAATCAGTCATAAAAATAGACATTATCGAATAAAAACATAATTCAAATCAAGGGGTGACACAAATGTCAAATAAGGTGGTTTTGGTTTGAAATATCAACTACAACAGTAGCAAACAACACAAAAATAACAATAATGAGATGGGTTCTTGGGATGTGATTCGATTACAGGCTAATGTAGACAAATGGGTAACTGCAACTGTTAGGAAATAGTTGTATATTAGTGAATAAGCTAGACAATAGAGGAGGTAAGCTTTCTCTAGAACAATTAACCCCGAATCAAGTTGATTTGTCTCTAACATCAACAAGCATGCAAAATAAGAACAGCCTACGCTTTAGTCTATTCACTCTCTCGAGCTAAATGTGTGGAAAAGGGTTTAGGATTCACTTTATCGAGCTAAACCCATGACAACCCAATACCCACAAACAATCAATCAATAATCTTGGTTTTTAAAACTTCTCTCTCAAGCAAGCCAAAAACACGAAGGTAGAACTGCATTTGCAACTACAATTCTTTAAATTAAACCGCAATTAATGATTGACATCACTTCTAAACAGCATTAAGACTAACAATTAGCAAAACCCATAAACTAAATAAGCCCATAATCACACCCCAAGAATTGGGGTTTTAGCTAGACATCATGAAAAGATAAAAATCGTTACCAAATTGCATTTCCATCAATTGGGTAAGATTAATTTCGTCCTTACCATGGTCCAAATTGAAGAATCTCAAAGGCCCACTTGTAATTTCTCAAAAGTGAAAAACTTCAATTCTTCAAAGCTAATGAAAAATTTGTCTCAATACTCAGAGTTCCAACTAAAATTTATTCAAAATATTATAATAAGATAATATTATTATAATGATGCTAAACTAAATGTTCAAAAACGTATTTATAGTTGCCAAAAATATGCTGCGAAGGGCCATTCGGCACAGTAAGTCGGGCTCACCGATCAACTCGGTGATCTGCCCTTTGGTCAATTGCAACGCCTTCTTACCTTAGCCTTTAGCATCCTCTAGGTTTTTAACTTTGGGCGATCTAACTCTGTATTGCAGAATCACTCGGCGATTCGCCGACTACTTCTTTCTCTCACCAACTTGATTTTCTTCTTCAGGGCTTGGCACACTCGAACTTTAGGCGGTCAAATGGCCACTCGGGGACTCGCCCAATGGACTTGGCGATCACCGGGCTTTCTTTTCTTCCTTCTTTTAACTCTCTTTGTTCCTTTTTGCAAACTAGTGTCCTTGCTTTGTTTCTCAACTCAAACACTTGGAAATCAAGGATTTTACATCAGTTATTGGCACAAAATAAGCATTTGAGGACACTAAATCTATCCAAATAAAGCCCTAAATGAGTCCAAATCTTGGACTCATCAGTGTGCAATGTTTATCACAAGAGGCTCATTCGATAATTGGTTTGTCACAATGAGATGGAAAAAGTCCACATATTATCTACGCAACTTCATTTGGCCTAATCGTAGCCACACATTCATTTTTGTTCGATTAAGAGCACTATTCAATTCATCAATATTGATCATAATTGACACTTAAATTTGCACAAGAGCAACCACAATCAAACACAAAAAGAGGTGGCAAAAATTTCCAGAAGGGTAAAAAAACATTTGCATTTAAAAACAAGAAGCCACAAGCTCAAACATACACAAACCAGTGTCAAAACACAATTTACAACATAAAAACCCAATATATAAACAAAAAATGATAATCACAAGAGGTAGGTATGGAAATACCTCACCCCACTACAAATAAAAAGCAATTTGTGCTCAAATGCAACAAAGTAATAAAAATCAATAAAAATGACAAAGAAGGAGGTAAAGAAAAAATCATGTCTACGCAGTCACTTTATCTGTCGAGGCATCAGTGCCTAGGGTATCAGTAACACTAGATACAGCCATGGTGGTGTCTGCCAATGAAAACTAAACGGTTAAATCTATCATCGCCTCCTCAACCTTTGTCAGGCCCTCATAGGTAGCCTCCTCATCAACATTAAGTTGCTACTCATCAGTCTCCGCCTCAGAATCTGCAGCAGTTATCTCCTAAACTCTAACCTTATCTCTGGTGGTAGCCAGAGGCACATCTGTATCAGCGGGCAGATTAGGGATCTCCACAGTCCCGAAAATCATAGACATATATGTGGACTTCACCTGGTCCACATCCTTCCTCAGTTGAGCAATTGCGGCCTTTAGAGTTGTCACCTCCTCAGTGGTCCCTTGGCCTCGCTCACACACCGCTATCCTTGGGGAATCAATGGACACACTAAGAGGTGTCACAGCAGCAGTGAGGGCCCTCTCAATCATCTCGTGGATTGTCGCCTCAAGCCTGGAGGCATGCCTATTAGCAAAATGGGCTAGCTGCCCCATCCGTAGTATCGCAGCCTTGGTGAGCGGAGGTTGTGAGGAAGCAGCAGCAGATGTAGGTGGCAGGGGAGTTGTAGAGGAACTAAGAGTCACAGAAGGACAACAATAGATATGCCTAAAGGCCCAGGAGCCATAGTAGGCACTACTGCCTCTGCAGGTAATATGTCAGTATCAACAATCGGGGAGGAGTCCACCGGGGCTACCTTCTTCTTCTCCACCTCATCCTTCAAATACTCAGCCTGTATCCACTGAATGTTGGTATAGGATGTGGGAATCACTTCCACATCCTTCTTCGCATCAAAGGGCACTCGAGCTCGTCTGCACAGCTCGGTGATCAACACTGGGAAAGGTAGAGAGGTTTGGCGCTGCCTAAACCTTATGGCCATCTATTGGCCAACAATCATACCCAAGTTAAGATGACGCCTATCAATAATGCAACCAAGATAGGCTGTCTTCGTGTGGCGGAGAATAGACTCATTCTAGGATGGCATGATGGTGTTGCTGATAAAGCCAAACCAGTACCTCGCTGCTACATTGAGGTCCTTTTTCTCTATTAGAGCCCCTGATTCCTACCACCGAGGTGTGCCATCATATATCAAAAGGGCCAACCACTTCTTCAGAGTCTCCAATGAGTTTGTATTGATCATGTACTGATGATCATCGGAGATGTTGCTGGTGCATTCCAAAACTGCATTGATGTCATTGTTGTTACATTTCACCTTCTTGCCTCTAACAACCACGTAATCAGCTGGCTTGAACTTAGCGGCCTACTTCTTCCCTTGTGACATCAGGGCTCCGTAGGCAGTGTAGAATTCTGGGACCTAATTTGGAATGTAAGGGCCACGGGGTCTAGTAAATATTTTGAACTTGTGGGATCTCAAACAGCTCGTAATCTCCGGGTGTCTGTCTATTACTCCATCAGTAGGCAACCTCTTTTCCTCGATGATGGTCTTCAATCCCTCAGTCTTCAGTCTATTCATAGACCGGGGAGGAGGACCCTGTTCCGATGGTACTAGGACCATAGCCTGATCTAGAACAGGAGAAGGAGTAGTTGCCTGAGGAGTCTTGATCCTAGACGGATCATTCAACCTCTTGGAACGTAGCTCCGCTCTCTGGGCTGACAATAGTTCATCATCCTCAGGCTTAAATATTGCAGTCTAAGTGTCTTGGTGCTCACCCTCACGCTCAGAGATGGTGAGGTGAGTGGTATAGATCCCCTCACTATCGAAGTTGGCCTTTGGTGATACAGGTGCAGGTGTCTTGCCTTTCCCTTTGCCTTTCCCACCGGTCACAGGAAGTTTTGTCGCCCTTGCCCAGGATGCAGCTGCATCCTCATTGATAATATAATTCCCTTTGCCCTCTTGCAAGGCGGCATGTCTCGACCTACTACTTTTGTTCTAGCCATATCTGCAACACAAATTGGAAACTGTTAGAAAAAAATGCAGAAAATTTATTGGACATAGACTCGCTGAATCACTTTGGTAAGCTAAATCGGGCTCGCCGAAAGGATTGGCTCAAAAACTTTTTAGAAAAATGGCTTGTCAATGATGGGAAGGCCCTTTCGGAAAATTGCCGACATCATTCAGCGAGCACAGATTAGCCCACCGAAAACTACAGTGTATTTTAGGGGTTAAAGGCACAAAAACGGCGATCAAAGAAGAATTTTGGTGAGTCGTGGAGTGCACTTGGCGAACTCAAGGTTCTCGCCAAAAATTACAGAACCAAACTTCAACAAGAGCATGAAATTAAAGTTGGCGAACAGCTGAGTGGTTCGGCGAGCTCGACCCAACTCGCCAAACTGCCCAACATGCCTACTTTCAACCCCAACTTCCAAAATCAACCCCGTAGCCCCCCAAAACAAATTAAAAACATACACTTATTCAATTAGACTCAGACCCAATAGACCCATTCCACCGGGGTACTCAGACTTCCCCCGGTTTGGACAAAATTGGCCATTTGACGACTTAGGCTCTTAAGAATGACGTCAAACGCTCCATCAATGGGAAAAGCATGTCATTTGGCACAATTTGGGTTACTCAGAGTTCACTGGACTAGACTCACCAACAATTACGTACATCCCAACCATTTTGATCAATTTTAAAGCATGCAATTTGGGAAATCAACACTTAGGCAATTTAGTCTTGATATCGAAATTAAATTAGGCACATAAGCACAGATAAACAAACTTAGAAAGGCCCGGCACACATCAACAAGAACAATATGATTGTAAATGAGTTTAACCGCTAATTACGAGTTTTTGAGGTTCGAAAAACCAACCTTTAATGCCGAATATATGATTTGAAATGCTAGGCGGCAAAGATTTCCAACTCCAAACACAGGATCAACGACAAAAAAAGCAAGAAAATGCGAGAATATAGGAAATATATAGTGTGGGTGTGATTGTATGAAGTTAAAAAGTGAGGGAATGTGAAAGAGTTTGAACTTTTAAACCTTTGGCCTTTTAATAACCGTCCAGATCTCGCCTTGTCGGCAACATTAATTCTCTTCGCCGAACCACTTAGCGACACACCGAGTGGTTACTTACCTCATTGAGTTTTACAGGACCTCCAGTTAATGTGGGGATCCAAACGGTGGACAAGGTCGAGATCACCGACTTGTCCATGGGCCCGCTGAGTCATACAGACTTTAATTTTTGATTTCTTGAGCACAACGGCGGTCCAAGTCGGGATTGCCAACCTCTTCAGTAAGTCATCGACCGGACATTTTTCTCGCCAACCTACACTTTTCAAACACATTCTACACTTCAACCTGCACAATCAACACACGATTATTTCAAAAACAAAAAGAAAGCAAATAAAAACTTGGGTTGCCTCCAAAGAACCATCTTAGTTAACGTTACGGCACGACACAAGTCCCCACTCAAACTTCATTACTAGGGTTTGCCATAGTGTCACTAAGAAGTCCCCCTCTTTGTCTGGGGTAGAGACGTGACAACATATGACCCATTTTGGTGTCCAATACCTGCATAGATATGGAATGAGAAGCACTCATCCGATTCAGCATTGAGACATTCTCTTTTATCTCTTTCAAAACTCTATCATTTTTTCAAATTTGTGGAGAATAAGTGAGAGTATATCTTCTACTTGTCCACCCTCGTACTCATTGGACTTTCTATGCTCATGAGGGGGAATGTACCTATCTTTCATTTGGTACAGCGTTTCCAATTCCATGATCTTTCTGGCCAAGAGATCCAGTTGAGTCAACAGTGTGGCCAAGACATGGTCCTTCTCTGTCTCCTTGTTGGTCATAGTCATGTGATCAAGAAGTTGGGCTGCTATTGCATAGAGTAATCGTATGAGATCATCCGGAGAAAGTTGGTCAACCACTTCTCTATTCTCAAGACCAAGACCTCTATAGAAGTAGTCCAGTAGCATCGTGCCCTGGATTCCATGAGTTGGACACAACAATAATAGTGCCTTAAATCTCACCCACAACTCATGGATTGTCTCACCCTCCAATTGCCTGAAATTTAAGATGTTATCCCTAAGAACCATCATTTTTTAAGAAGAGTGGTCCACTTGGTTACCGTTGCTAAACGATATGCTCATTCCTTCTGTTCTAAACAAGCAACACGCAAACCAAAACTAAAAGTAAGTAGATTCAACTACGACTAAAAAAAAGAAAATTCAACTTCACCAAAATGAATCTCAATCAAACCACTCCATGGCAGTGGTACCATTTTGATTAATAACGTTTCAAAGACACATCATCCAATTCTAAGCGTCAATGGTGGTTAATCAGTATATAACCCAACTAAATGAGTTGGGGTCGAATCCCACAGGGAGCGGTACCTGTTTGAGAGTCAATTGGAAAGTATGAACGTGTTCAAATCAGTCATTGAAATAAAAATTATCGAATAAAGACATCATTCAAATCAGGGGGTGACACGAATGTCAAATGGGTGTTTTAGTTTGGAATTATCAAATACAAACAGTGGCAAACAATACGAAATAAAAATAATGAGACGGGTTCTTGGGATGTGATTCGATTATAGGCTAATATAGACAATTGGGTAATTGCAACTATTAGAAAAATAGCTATATATTAGTGAGTAAGCTAGACTATAGAGGAGATAAACTTTCTCTCGAACAATTTACCTCGAATCAAGTTGATTTCTCTCGAACATCAACAAGCAAGCAAAATAAGAACAGCCCACACCTTAGTCCATTCACTCTCTCTTGCTGAATGTATGGGATTGGGTTTAGGATTCACTTTCTCGAGTTGAACCCATATCAACCCAATTCCCACCGACCAGCAATCAATAAGTTTAGTTTTAAAACATCTCTCTCGAGCAAGCCAAAAAAACAAGGGTAGAACTGCATTTGCAACTACATTTCTTAAATTAAACCACAATTAATAATTGAACTCACTTCTAAATAGCATTTAAACTAACAATTAGCAATACCCATAAACTAAATTAGCCCATAATCACACCCCAAGAATTGGGGTTTTAGATAGACATTATAAAAAGATAAAAATCGCTACCAAATTGAGTTTCCATCAACTGGGTAAGATTGATTTCGTCTTTACAATGTTTCAATTCAAAGAATCTCGAAGACCCACTTCCAATTTCTCAAAACTGAAAAACTTCAATTCTTCAAAACTTAGGAAAAACTAGAGAAAACTTATCCCTCTGAATATCAGCTACCATTCAGATGTTGTTATATTAGATATGTTAGATAAGATACTAAACTAAATGTTCAAAAATGTATTTATAGTGATCAAAAATATGTTGCGAAGGGCCACTTGGTGAAGTAATTCGGGCTCGCCGAACCACTCGGTGAGCCGCCCTTTGGTCACTTTCATCGCCTTTCTACCTTGGCATTCATCATCCTCAAGATCTGTAACTTTGGGCAATCCAACACTGCATCACGAAACTACTCAGTGACTCGCCGACTGCTCCTTTCCATCGCCAACTTGATTTCTTCCCTCAGGGCTTGGCACATTGGAACTTTAAATGGTCAAATGTCCATTCGGCGACTCGCCAAGTGGACTTGGCATTCACCAGGCTTGTGTTTCTTCATTCTTTCAACTCGCTTTATACCTTTTTTGCAAATTAGTGTCCTTGCTTTATTCCTCAATCCATATACTTGGAAATCAAAGGTTTTACATCAGTTATTGGCACCAGATAAGCATTTGAGGACACTAAATCTATATAAATAAAGCCCTAAATGAGTCCAAATCTAGGACTCATCAACATCCTATCCCGATTCTCAAGGCATCACAATAATCAACAAAACCATTAGTCCATTCTGGTAAAGTCAACACTAGTACGGAAGTAAGTCTATCTTTCAATTCCTGAAAACTCTTTTAAAAAGCTTTAGACCATATGAACTTAGCCTTCTTTTGAGTCAATGTTGTCAATAGAGAGGCAATCGAAGAAAACCCCTCAACAAACCTTCTATAGTAACCAGCCAAACCCAAGAAGCTTTTAATATCCGAAGGGGATGGAGGTCTAGGCCAACTCTTGACCACATCCGTCTTCTTAGGATCTACCTCAATACCGTTACTTGAAACAATGTGTCCAAGAAAAGCTATGGACCTTAGCAAAAACTCATATTTGCTAAACTTTGCAAAGAGTTGTTGGTCCTTGAGAATTTGTAACACGATCCTCAAATGATTGATGTGATCATTTTATTGATGAACACAATCACAAACATGTCAAGGTATTGTCTAAACACCCTATTCATCACATCCATAAATTACGCCAAGGCATTAGTCAAACCAAAAGACATCACCAAAAACTCATAATGACCATATGGAATACGAAAATCCATCTTCAGAATGTAATCTTCTTTTATCCTTAATTTGTGATAACCCGACTGAGGGTCAATCTTGGAAAAATAACTTGCTCCTTGAAGTTGCTCAAACAAATTATCTATCCTTGAGAGACAATAATTATTCTTAATATTAACCTTGTTGAACTGCTGATAGTCAATACACATACAAAGCGAATCATCTTTCTTTCTAACGAAAAATACTGGAGCACCCCATGGAAAGATACTCGATCAGAGATAACCCTTATCCAAAAAAATCTTCAATTTTTCTTTCAACTCCTTTAGTTCTGCCGAAGACATTTGGTAAGGAGGAATAGAAATAGGCTGCGTATCTGGGGAAAGATCAATACCGAAGTCTATTTCCTTTTCGAGAGGAATATCGGGTAAATAATCTGGGAACACTTCAAGAAACTCCTTAACTACGAGGACCAACTCAAGAGTAGGGATTTTAGAATCTACATCTCTCACCCTAACTAGATGGTAGATAGCACCTTTAGCGGTCATCTTTCTAGCTCTAAGACAAGAGACAAACTGACCTCGAGGCATTGAATTTCCCCATTTTCACTCTAGGACAAGCTCATTTAGGAACTTAAACTTGACTACACGAGTTCTACAATCAATAGAAGTATAACATGAGTACAGCCAATCCATACCAAGGATAACATCAAAATCTAGAATATCAAGCTCTACGAAATCAATAAGAGTAACTCTATGGGAAAAAGGAGATGGGACACATTTTATAGAACTTCTTAGCCATAATAGAATCACCAACAGAAGTAGAGACAGAAAAGGGATCTAACAACACATTCGGAAGAATATCAAACCTCATAGCCACATATGGTGTCACAAAAGATAACGTAGCACCGAGATCGAGTAAAGCATAAACATCAAGTTGAAATACTTTCAACATACCAGTAACCACATCAGGAGAACCCTCTTTCTCATGACGAGTCTGAAGTGCATAAAATATGTTTTGCTTGGAAGCATTTGAGCCCGAACCACTTTGACCGAATGAAGGATTAGGTTTCACCCTTCAGCAATTATCTCCTTAATTCTTAGCAACTGAAGGACAATCTCTTATCTTGTGGTCCATCTAACCACAACCAAAACAAGTATTGCAATATACTAGGCACTTACCCTCGTGCTTCATTCCACACTTAGGACAAGTAGGCAATAAGGACCCACTACAATTTCCTCCTTGAGGCTTAGGGTTAGACACCCTCTCTTTGTTGAACCTAGAAGGAGAATTGGAGGAACCTTGACTGGAAAACCTTTTTCAAAACATAGAACGACCATTCCCATCAGACCTTGCATGTGAGAAATTACATTCACCATTTTTAGCCCTCTTTGTCTCCCTAGACTTTTCCTTAAGTTTCTCCTCTTCAATTTGTCGAGCATGAACCATAAGACAAGATATATACATGTCATTAACAAGCATGGAGGTATGATAATCCTTAACTGCCATTTTGAACACACCCGAAACAAACTTGCTCATCCCAGCGGGTTGGCAATTATTGTAGGAGCATATCGAGACAATTCTGAGAACTTCAAAGCACATTCCTTCACACTGATACTTCCTTGAAGAAGGTTGATAAACTCAAGCACCTTTGCCTCCCTCATCTCAAGGGGAAATAACATATCAAGGAAAGCAACTTTGAACCTTTCCCAATCGATAGGACTTGCATCTTCCAGTCTCCCTTCTTTCTATTTGTTAAACAAAATTTGAGCAACACCGTTAAGTTGATAAGCGGCCAACTTCGCCTTTTCCACTGGCATCACTCTCATAATCATAAACACCTTGTAAACCAAAACAATAAACTCTTGAGGATTTTCTTCAACCTTAGAACCATGAAACTCTGGAGGATTCATTCTAGTGAAGTCCCTTACTCGAGATTCCGCCGTACTCACATTTGGGTTCACGGGAACCGCAACCTCCCTATTGTCTTGGGTCGTCACTACTTGGGCCAACAATTGAAAAGCAACCCTAAATTCTAAATTAGTCACTTGCTCGACAAAAGGATCAACCGGAACTTGAGGAGCTTGAGGAGAAGTTTCTTATTCCGCATTTTCCCTAACATTCCTTTCAGCGTAAGCTCTTTGAGTAGCCATCTTCTGTAGGGCATCGGCTAAGGATTAGGAGAGAGACCTTATAGAGTTAAACTCTACCGCACGACTTTACTGTAATGAAAGAAGTGGAGTTTCCTAACATCTTGTAGCATGTCATTCATAAGTGTAGCGTGCTTCACACTCATGAACAAGACTCTACTCGACGTTGCTTATGAGACTTCATAGGATCTTTCTAAACCTTGTTCTCTGATTACCAAGATTGTCACGACCCAAGGTAGCCCTTAGGCGTAACATGGCATATAGGACTACGAGAGGCCTCATACAAGCCACTTAACATTCATAACATAAAAAAATAGACAAAGAGATACGAAACACAATTTCAATGTATCAAAGTGTTATAAAAGTAAAGAGGAAGTCTATAGCATTAGTTTCATAGCCATCTAGTACATAAGAATAAAATTGTACCTAGCCCATACATCATGTCCAAAATACAAAGTAAGCAAAACTGAAAATAAAGAATGTCCGCTCAAGCTAAAACTTGAGATAGGAGGGCTAGAAAACATGAGTCATAAAACATGGTCAATGCACATAGTCATCAGCTTAAACATGCATGAGATACTTCCTTGAAGTAACCTTAGTTCATCATAACTTGCTTGTGGGATGTAGCCTTAACCGACATATAAGACCATAAGACCTATCATCATGGAATTCGGTGCCTCCCACACCAAAAAGAGTTGTCCTACTTGCCACGGTAAGGAACATGAACTTCTAGATTATGTGGATCCACTAGCTAATGTCTATCTAGACAATCCTATGTTGGCACATAGTTATGAGATACAGGTAATCACCACTTGTCCACTCGGTTCTAAGATTAACTTCCACGAAATAGTTGTTTTTCATATTCATATTAGCTCTTATAGGAACATGGGTAATAGCCTCTTGTCCTTACATCTTATGAAATGGGTAATCACATCTTGTCCTTATATCATATGACATGTTTAATCACCTTTTGTCCTTCAATCAGAGAGCATGGGTAGTCGCCTCTTGCCTCATCATTAGAATAGCTTCTTAGCATTGGTTCATTTTAGGTGAGAAAGACCTTTCACAATCATGTTTTGTTGTGTGTATGAGAAATCCTTTCAAAAACACAAAAACAACATCGTCATTGATACTTCACTCTCAAATCATCCTTAAAATATTTACATCATTTCATAAGAACATGCATAATTCCATAATTCACCTCTTATAGTTCAAAATCCACTTTCATGCATCAATATCTAGAAAACATAGGTTAGACATGGGTTCATGGAAATTCATCATAAATTCATGTAATTCTATCTATTCATGCTTGATTTCATAAAATCTTATGTCATAATCTAATACCCATATTATATGATTATAACTTGGAAAAACACGGAAAATACATGGGGTCTTGGGGGACCATCATAAAAAAAATGAGATTAACTCATTTCATTCATAAAAGATCATCAATACATCAATTAAATTAATAATCAAGAGAATACGCAACATAGAAGAAAACCCTAACTCAATTGGGGATTTCTATCTTTGTAAATAGGAGAATTCGGGAACTCCATAAATGGAAGGAATCCATGGATGAAAACTATCATACCTCAATTCCAACTAATTAACTTCAATGGAGGAATTGGAGACTTGACTTGAAACCCTAGGTTTAATCCTTCTTCTTCAAGCTTTTCTAGAGAGAGAAATATTTGGAAGGAAGACTTGTTCTTCTTTTGTAAATTTGAGAGAATAACTTCAATGGGTTGAATTTGGGATTGAAATCACTTATATACGGGTTTCTAGGTATGGGCAAAACGACGTAGTATCAAAATAAAAAAAATAGGAAAAGACCCAACTGACCCTGACTTACAACTCACGCGAGCTCCAAGATGGAGGGTTTCACGAGCCATCTAAGGGTCCACGAGTTGTCTCGGCACCCGTGGTCCCTAGACCAGTGACTAGGCAAGTCCTTGTAGACACATAATTTTTGACCAAACTTAAATTTTACATCATTTTTAGAGCTCAAATATTTTATAAAAATCTAAATTAAATATTTTGACTTTTACCTTATTTTATTTACCTTATTTTAAACGATTTGAAAACAACAAAAATCATTTTTAGGTAAAGTTTTATTTTTCAATTATTTTAAAAGAAATGAAAATTTACGAAAAATATGTGTTCTTTTAATTTAGATTAACTAGTTTTTTGATACGTGTGTTGCACGTGATTACCCATTTCAAAAATATATGTTATAGTAAATAGTATTACTTATTTAAGCGAAGATTTGAATAATAAGCTTAGCAAATAATAATATTGCAGATTATTTTATTTTGTGAATTTTCAATGTGGATCGTCATATATATCTCTTATTCACGCAAACCTATGAAAATGGTCAATGAAATATTTTATTAGTTAATTGCAATTATGTATATATTTATTTCAATTTGATGAGGTTCAATCATGTAATTAGTCTTATATCACTAATATTGCCTTACAGACAATATTTGTTTTGCATTTTTGTTATCATCTAACTAGATGTGTTTTGCATGTGTATTCTACGTTAAATTCATTAGATGCCATATGAACATGTGAAGAGAACAACTACATTTTATATATTCACATATTTTCACATTTGTTGTGAGTTTTTCTTTTAAAAAAAAAAGAACTCAGAACATTTTAAAATAATATATTTTGAAGTTAGAAGATCTCGTTAACTTGATAATACATTTGTGACATATATAATACTTTAATTTAAATACAAATACCTACCCAAATATAAATAAATATTTGCATTAATGAAAATATTTATCTCATAAAATTAGCTATTAAATAAACAATAAAAATTAAACTAATACAAACTTCAATTGGCGTTATTACAAGTTATATGCATTTTTCTTCGTCTAAAATACTTAAATATTAAGAAATAGTAAATATGTAAACCAAAAGGGCAATGTTTAAATAGTAATAACTAATTTGAAGCAAACTTCCTGCGAGTCTAAATCATATAGGTAGCATTGATAAATAAAGTCATTCTTTTGTCTTGAGCATAAAAAACAAATCATAACAATTCTCTAAATTTGGAAAAAGATATTCAGAAGCATATATCTACATCACAAGAGAAATTGTTAACAAAAACAAATAAATTTAAGCTACATCATGTTAACTTCATATATTGGAACATTACATACTAATGTATATATTAGGCAAAAAGTTAATTATTATATCATCAAAATTATATTATTTTCCTCAAGTACTCGAAGTTATGGAATATACCCTCTTAGGGTAGAACAACTTACTTCATCAAAATAGTGGCACCTCATAGTTCGCTAAACTTCGAACTCACTCAATGACAATAAATTACACAAAAAAAATAAAAATCAAGAAGAAGAAAAGTAGTAGATTAGAAATATTGTGGTTGGAAAATGAGAGAAAGTCCCTCTATTTAAAGTCAACAAAGAGTAGTATGAACAAATATTTTTTGTGTCTTATCTGAAAAATCATGACCTTTTCGAGAAGTCACAACACTTTGGAAAAGTCACAACTTATTGAAAAAGGCACAACTCTTTGGAAAAGGCACAACTTATTGATAAAGTCACGACTATTTGGAAAAGTCACAACCCTTTGAAAAATATCACAACTTATCGGAAAAGTCACAACTCATCGAGAAAGTCACAACCTGAGTTAGGGATATTATAGTAATTTAACATTCAAGATAGGAGTTCATGCTTTTAATGTAATATAGAATAGATAAGCTAGTATTTTTTTAATTATCTTTTTCAAATTGGTTATTTAACTTTTTAGTTCAAAATAATTAATGTATTTTTTATATATATTTAATTTATAAATAATAATAACCTAAACTACCCATTACCGCCCCCTTTTTCCTCCACTACCCACATACCCCCACTTCACACCACAACACTTCCACCCACACACCATCATCACCACTCCACTCACCATACCTATTGCCTCTCCCCTATACCGATATACATACATTACTGCACCTAACAAAGATATTCTACCCAACACAAAAACAACACGCACAAACCGACAGAATACTACAACACACACGCATGAAAAGAAAAAAAGGAAAACATATACTACAATCAGCAATACCTTACAACCCATACGGAGAAGAAGAAAAACAAGATCAAAAAAATATTGATCAAAAAAATATTTTTATGTCCTACCCACCTCCACAAACACAAAGGCTACATCCTACACTACCATAAAAAGAAAACTACTTAGTAGACACGAAAAAAGGGAGAGAAAAAACCATTCGGGCAGAACAAGAAAAAGGAAAAATCATCCTCACATTATATTTTTCTTTCAATTATAAATAAAGGTTGAGTTCGAGGTTCTCTTTCGTGATTCAAGTTCGTGGTTCCTTATTATAATCCTTTCTTCTAGTGAAATAATTTTCACAAGAGATAACACTTAATTTATTTATTTTTTGTTTAGTTTTATGTCATGGTTGTGCAAGACTTGAGTCCTATGTTATAAAGTTGCTTAAATTTTATATGTGTTTAATTTTGACACAGTAATATTGAAACATTTTCATTTTGCTTTACTCTATATGTTATCTCTCATCTTGTACTGTATGCAACTATCAATTAACAAAATGTCTGAAGTAGTATTCTAATAGTTTTTTATTTGGGTCAAATTTATCTAAATTCAAATATGTTTATTTTAGAAAAATTAGGAGATGAAGAGTTGCACTTTTTTTAATGCCTTTTGTCATAATTTGTAAGTATGTTAAAAATGTAAATGCATCTAATCAAAATTTGAATATGAAGTAACTTTCTATTTGTTTAAAATTTTAGACTTTTATTATTTAAATAATGTTTTGAATAGAAATACTAAAAAGGTAATTTAATCACTAATAAAACGCTTGAGCTATCTAGTAATAAGTAAATATTAAGATATATACATGACTCATTTTAAAAGGTTGTTTCGACTAAGAATGTGGTTACACATTTTTTTTTGAAACATTAAAATAAACTCAAGGATGCGATGGGGCACCTTGTCCAATTATATAATTAACTTAAATTAATTTAATGTAGAGACTTATAGATAAAAATTATTAAGTGTGATGCAAAGAAGAAAGTTATCTCTCTAAATGGCAAGACTAAGAATGCGGTTACGTATCTAGGTCGAGACCAAATAAAGGTTCAACAATAAAAATATGAGCGAAACTGTAGCATATAAAATATATCCAAAAAAATACTTAAAATAAGTATAAGTCAATAAAAGCGACCGTGCTAGAACCACAGAACTCGAGGGACGCCTAATACCTTCCCCTTAGTCAACAGAATTCCTTACTTGAATTTCTAGTTTGCAGACCATACAAAGAGTCATTTTCTTTTGATTAGAGATTAAACAAAAGGTGGCTTGGAACACCATAACTCAATTCCAAGTGGCGACTCTGAAATAATAAAATAATCCCTAAATCAATAACGTCACTTAAATTGGAAAAACCCTTACCTACCCACGCGAAAAAGGGGTGTGACATTTCTTGCGACTCCGCTGGGGAATAACCAGAATTTGAGCTTTGTTATATTGACGTTTACTTAATTTTATTATTGTTTTTTGGATATATTGTGTAGGATGGCTTAATGTGGCACTTGTTGCTCTTTATCGCTTTTATATTGTTGACTTGTAATAAATTGTCTTCTCTGGCACAACCATCTGAGTCTCTTAAAATAGGGTAGCAGGGAATGCAGTTATGCATCCCACTTTCTTTTAAGATAAAGTTGGAGTTTCTTGACACCCAGTGAAGAATTTTTAGTCACACATGTTAGACAGGGTTGGATCAGTAATGAAGTCGGAAAAGCACTGCTACCGATAAGTTGCCCCTCCTTGGCTCGATTTGTCTACTCGGGTAAGCCAGTCTAGATACCTATCTTCTTCAAGATTGAACCTAGTAAAACTAGAACATAGACATGGTTATCCCTAAAAGACTCTACTTATTTGCATTATTTACATGTGACTTAGTGAGACTCGAAACAAGAGTTGGGTCCATCTAGGACAAATATCCTTCTCTTACCTGACCACTTAGATCCGTTTATGTGCTACATGAAAAATGCATTTGTTTAGAAAGTCTTGAAAAATAATGCATTTGTCAACTCAAGTTTCAATATCATAAAGTTTTTTTAATTGTCCAATCTGGACGAACTAAGCACACCTGATTCTCACTTCAATGAGATACGTAGGCAACCCTCCTTGGGTTCGGTGATTCTTATTCAAAAAATATATAATCAATTAAATGAATAAATGTTTTGGTCTTTATTCAAAAGCTTGAATAACAAAAGTTTTTTTCCCTTTATCTCAAGATCTAGAAAAAAGTTTGTTTAGTTTATTTCATTTAGTTCTGAACTACGTTTGACCTGATTCTTGCTTTGACAAGATACGTAGGCAACCTTATTTTGAGGGTTGGTCCAACCAAGGAAAAAATCTAATAAGTCCTCATCAGAAAAACTGGAGCGAAAAAAAGGAATTGTTTTTTGATAATTTAGAAAAACATTGACTTCGTTGATACCAACATACTTAGGAGTGTGCATAAAGAAAAACAATAAAGTGTTCAACTATTTGGCAAGACAGACCAACTTTGTTGTGACCTATAGACTTCGTTTGGTATCTCTTGATATATTGATGTAATACTTGAGAATCTATTTTGCTTAAAGTTAAGGCTAAAACAAATTCGAACTCATGTTTAATGTGCATTGTGTGGTGAACTTTAGATATAAAATTCAAAGGCATGAGTTTGTTGATCTGGAACTTGGCCCGAATATAGGTTGAAGCGAAATTTTGAACAACATTTAACTTGGGAAATGTTTATAGGCTTTCTTTGATCCGATTATGCGTTTCAAGCTTGCCAAATGACATGTTATCCATAGAACTCCCATTTTGAGCATAAAACCTTTTTATTTGAATAACCATATCTTAGTGTATATCTTTTTGAGTGCATAAATGCACCATTCCTTGATCTCACCTCCTTGAGTGCACTATCAATTATCTACACAGCCTCAAAGACCTACGTTGGGTAACAAAGTGAAAAGGCCAAGTATGCAAAAGTTTTAAAAAATGACAAAGAAAAGCTAGAGTGAAAAAATAAAAAAAAATCTCTAATAAAAAGGAAAGAAAATGAGAAAAAAAAATGAATGAGGAGAAGCTTCCAAGAAAACAAAGGTCAAATGCCAAAATGAAAAAATATTAAGAACATTGTACAAATTTTAAGGAGGAAATAGTCACTTTATCCCAAACGAATATCCTACATTTCCCTAAGCATTACAAGCCAATGACAAGTCCTATTTGATCTCATTTTTGGTGTTCTCACATTAGTGGATACTTACATAAGGGACAAGCATATGGTATCTCAATCTCATGCACTGAACATTTTTTCTGAGTGTGAGTGACCTCTAAAACGTCATAAGATCAGAACACTTCTATTGTGTGAAGTAGGACTTCATTTGTTGCGAGGGCACTTGAAACATGAGGATATGAATAATTCTATCCCTTAATTTAGGCAAGATAAACTAATCTTATAAATACTTAAGTATGTTTGAGATACCATTTGAAACTATATGGATTACTCAAAGTTGACCTCAAATTTGTCTGAAAGTAGTCGAAGGTGATTCATATGCATCATACTAATTGTTGGTACCAACTAAAGTCAAAATATTCTCCACCATGAATTGATTTATTTCTCCTCATCATCTAGTATTATTATTTTTTAAATGTTTGTTGTAAAAAAAGAGGAAAACATCTTTGATATATGAACTACATTTGACCTAATTCTTGCTATACAAGATACGTAGGCAGTCCTACAAAGGGCTCGGTCTCACAATTTTTTTATATCCTTGAAAGAACAAAATTGGATCATTTCTTTTTTTAAAAAAAATCGGAAAAATGATAAATTAAAAAGAGTTTCAAAGTTTCTCATTTTAAAAATTGGGGCATATTTTTATTTGTTAAAAAAATTACTCTCATTTATAGGGAATAAGCACTTGAGTTGCATTTTAACCTTAGGAAACAAACAGCCGATTATCTTTTATTTCTAGGGAACAAACTCCCTAATTACATTTTGTCTTGCAATTTTTCTTTGGTACAAGTATTTCTCATTCATGTTAATAGCGTAAATAATTTTTTTCTGGTGCAAAAAAAATATGTTGTGGTGATTCTATTTGATGATTATGTTAAGAAGAACCCTCTTACATAATGTGATTAGCAAGACCCTCCTCATAATGGGATTAGTAGGACCCTCCTACATAATAGGATTTAGATTAGCAGGACCCTCCTACATAATGGGATTAGAAGGACCCTCCTACATAATGGGAATTAGAGTACTAGGACCCCCCTAAATAATGGGATTAGCAGGATCCTCCTAAACAATGGGATTAGACTAGCAGGACCCTCCTAAACAATGGGAATTAGTGTAGCAGGATCCTCCTAAACAATGGGAATTAGAGTAGCAGGATCCTCCTAAACAATGGGAATTAGAGTAGCAGGACCCTCCTAAACAATGAGAATTAGTGTACCAGGACCCTCCTGAATAATGGGATGTAGTATAGCAGAACCCTCCTGTACAATGGGATGTAGAAGGACCCTCATGGACAATGGGATTTAATGTAGCAGACCTTCCTGGACAATGAGAATTAGTATAGCAAAACCCTTTTGGACAATGGGATTTAGCGTAGCAGAATCCTCCTAAACAATGGGATTTTAGTATAGCAAGACCCTCCTGGAAAATGGGATGTAGCAGGACCCTCATGGACAATAGGTGAAACGACCCCAAAAATGCCCGAAAATGTGCTTCGAAAACACCTAAAATTGTAATTTCCATATATCTCAAAATCCGTGCATCATTTTGGAAATTCGACTTCATATTCTTATTCAGGGGGTCAAATTGAGTGGGAAATGGGTCTAGCCCGGATTTTAGAGCAACCGTATCAAATTGCGAAAATCGCAAAAATGCGATTTTGAGGGTCAACTTTAATGGGGCATATCTCTTAGCACACAAGGAACTGGAAGGAGCTCAAACTATCAAAATTGAAGCTCTATGAGTTAGCTTTCCAATGCAATTTGTTTCACCTCATTCCGAGTTAGGGGAAAGGAGTTATGACTGTTTTCGTAAAACCTGTCTCGACAGAATTGCAATTTCCAGTAACCGAAAACACTGTTCACCCGCCTCATTTTTTTTTCTAAGTGTTGGGACGTTTTTTTATAAAAAGGGGACATATCCATACTTAGTCATTTAACTTCAAAACATCCAAGAACACTCTCTAAGCCCTCTCCAAAAATTCCACCAAGATCATCCACCAAATTCAAGAATCCCAAGCTTTAATTCCGGATTCAAGATTCAATCTCAAGCAATTCTCCATTCCAATCTTCATCAAGAATTCTCCAAAGTTGAGGTATGTGGGTTGATTGTGGAAACCTTCCTTTCCACAAGTCCAACCATTTTTTGTTGTTGGTGGGCTTTTATATAGATTTTGAAAATTGGTTGGACTTGGTACTCTTGAAACACAATTTTATTTACATGGTGTTTGATAAAATGTCATTTATAGAATTCTTATGAAATGGAAGGTCCAATGTACGTCCTATGAGTCGGATGATTATATAAGTATTGAAATGATGATGAAATGGATACATGTATATGATTTTCTCTATATAGTGTGTAGTATAGGCTCGGGTAACCGTATCAAGGGGTTGGTACCTTGGTTGCCTAGTACGGGGGTGATTAGGCCCGTTAACCGTTCAAGGGGTTTGTGCACCAGGGGTTTGTAGACGGGTAACCACATTGAGGGGTTTGTACCTCTTCGCCTCCGAGGGTGGTAGGCCTTGGAAATGCCACTATGCCCTACTAAATATGATTTTTCGGGAAGCCATTATACATATCATCTCATTAATATGTTATCTATCGGGTACGATTATGCATTTTGCCTATGATGTCCATCCATTGTTGGTTGCATTGCATCATACTTAGGACAACTCTATGCCTACATGATGTCACCATGTAGGAGCGGAGCACAGTCCGACCATCTCTCCACGTGGGTCGATTTCCTATCAAGGTTATTGGTGAGTCCTCCAAATGATCTTTGCTATGTATAAGACCTTTTTTCTTTTTAGTTATTTTTGACTATGAGGGTGGGATGTTTGTAGTCCCGATTTCCCCTTGATTATGCTTATTTCTTATGGTCATTTTAATTGCTTCCGCGCAAGGATGTGTAATGATATGGGAGGCTTGTTTGGGGTTCCCTCGGTCCCCCATTCGCCGGTCAGTCTAAGACTTGGTATCGAGCACCTCAAGTCGTGCGGTAGAGTTGAATTAAGTTTTTTTTCCCCTAACGGTTGTTCTTTGCTATGCTTGATCATGTATGAGCCCGCGCACCCGAGAAACACCAATGGGGATCTTCGGGATGGCAAACTATGTGGTGCCTTGGAAGAGTTCAAAACGGCTTTCCTTAATCGATTCTTTCCTCTTGAGCTTAGGAAGCCAAATTGGTGGAGTTCATGAGGGTCTATGAGTGTGGTATGCCCTCAAGTTTAACCAACTTTCAAGATATGCTCCACACTTGGTTGCCGACTCACGATCTAGAATGAACAAATTCGTGATGGGTGTGTTCGACCCTAGTGAGTGAAGAATGCCGGTCCGCAATGTTGATTAGTGACATGGACTTGTCCGCTTGATGGTCTATGCCGAACAAATGGAGGAGGAGAAGTTGAGGAAGAGGAGGGGTCATGACAAGAGGGCTCGTTTTGATGGCAAGTTCCAAAGTCGAAGGAGGCCGGTTTCATCAAGGCCAAGGGTCTTCTCATGCGAGGGGTTTGCCAATGAGAAATACCGGTGCTTGCTATAGTTGTGGGGAAATGGGGCACAAGGCAATAGGTCCACAAGGTTCATATAAGGTGTCTACTCCTATTGGTGCATATATGGTTGCTAGGAAGGTCTATAGGAATTGTCCTATTTGCATCTTGCATAAAATATTGCCTTGTGATCTTGTTGAGTTGAACATGGTCGATTTTGATGTTGTTCTTGGGATGGATTGGTTGCATGCATACTATGCTTCCATTGATTGTAGAACCCCGTGAGGTCAAGTTCCAATTCCCTAGTGAACCCATTCTTGAATGGGAAAGCCAAATGTGGTAGTCAAGGGTAGGTTCATCTCTTGCATTAAAGCCGTAAGTTGATCTCTAAGGGGTGTCTCTATCACCTTGTGAGGGTTAGAGATGTGGAGTCCAAAACCCTTCCTATAGAGTCAGTTAGATTCGTAAAGTGAGTTAAAGGAGTTGAAAGAACAATTGAGGACTTGTTGGAGAAGGGTTTTATTAGGCCTAGCCAATCACCATGGGGTGCACGGTGTTGTTTGTGAAGAAGAAAGAACAACTCAATGAATAAATATCCTCTTCTTAGGATTGATGACTTGTTCGACCAATTAGGGGCTAGCCACTTCTCTAAGATTGACCGGGTATCATCTAGGACTAGGTATGGGCATTATGAATTTGTGGTCATATCTTTTGGGTTAACAATGCACCGGCTATCTTTATGGACCTAATGAATAGAGTCTTTAAACCCTACCTTGATTCCTTTGTTGTGGTCTTCATTGATGATATTTTAATCTATTCGCATAACGAGGAAGAACATATGGGTCACTTGAGGGTGGTGTTGCAAAAGAGTTGTATGCCAAGTATGAAAAAGTGTGAATTTTGGTTGAGGGAGGATTTGCCTTCCTAGGTCATGTGGTGTCGGGGATAGTATTAAGGTAGACCCTAAGAAGACCGATGTGATTAGAAATTGGCCTAGGTCATTGACCCCGTCGGATATTAGGAGCTTCTTGGGCTTAGCGGGTTACCTTTATGGGAGATTTGTGAATGGGTTTTCTTCTATTGCTTCTCCCATGACTAAGTTGACACAAAAAAAGGATTTGCGAAAGGAGTTTTCAAACCTTGAAAGACCCCTATATTACTAGGATGGGCTTGAGGGATTTGTTGTGTATTGTGATGCTTCTAGAGTTGGTTTGGGTTGTGTTCTAATGCAAAATGGTAAGGTGATAGCCTATGCTTCTAGACAACTCAAAGTGCATGAAAAGAACTATCCTATGCATGATCTTGAATTAGCCGCGGTGGTGTTTGCTTTAAAGATTTGGCGTCATTACTTGTATGGGGTACATGTTGATGTGTTTACCGATCATAAGAGCCTCCAATATGTCTTCACCCAAAAAGATCTCAACTTGAGACAAAGAAGGTGGCTAGAATTTCTTAAAGATTATGATATGAGTGTGCATTATCATCTCGGTAAAGCTAATGTGGTAGCGGATGCTTTAGGGGGTGTCTATGGGTAGCCTAGCTCATGTTGATATTAGTGATAGGGAAATGGCTGGGAGGTGCATCGGTTGGCTAGGTTGGGGTTAGGTTGGAAGAGATTGGTAATGGTGGTGTGGTCGTTATTGATGGTGCTAGGTCTTCCTTGGTTGACGAGGTGATAGAAAAACAAGATCTTGACTCTTTCCTTGTTAGAATTGAAGGCCTTGGTGAAAGAGGGCAAGGTGGAAGTTTTCTCCCAAGGGGAGATGGTACCCTTAGGTACCAAGGTAGGTTGTGTGTGCCTTGTGTTGATGGTTTGAGAGAGAAAATTCTTGAGGAGGCTCATAATTCTTCCTACTCCATCCACCCGGTTCCACCAAAATGTATAGAGATTTGAGAGATGTGTATTGGTGGGGAGGCATGAAGAAGGACATTGCCAAATTCGTTTCCGGTTGTCATAGTTGCCAACAAGTCAGGCCGAACATCAAAGGCCGGGTGGCCTAACCAAAGACATAGAGATTCCTACTTGGAAGTGGGAAGAAATTAATATGGATTTTGTAGTTGGTTTACCCAAGGACTAGAAAAGGTTTTGATTCTATTTGGGTGGTGGTTGATAGGATGACAAAATCGGCTCATTTCTACCGGTAAAGACAACATATGGGGCGGAAGATTATGCAAGACTATATATTCATGACTTGGTAAGGTTGCATGGGATTCCTCTATCCATCATATCGGACCGTGGTACTCAATTTACTTCATACTTTTTGGAAGTCCTTTCAAAGGGTCTAGGTACGAGAGTTAAGCTTACTACGGCCTTTCACCCGCAAACGGATGGACAAGCCGAAAAGGACTATCCAAACACTTGAGGATATGCTTAGGGCTTGTGTATTGGAACTTAAGGGTAGTTGGGATGATCATCTTCCATTGATTGAGTTTGCCTATAACAATAGTTATCATTCTAGCATCGGTATGGCTCCTTTTGAGGCTCTCTATGGGAGGCGTTGTAGATCACCGGTTGGGTGGTTTGAGGTTGGTGAGGTGGCCTTGTTAGGACCAGATCTAGTTATGGAGGCTCTTGAGAAGGTTAGGATGATTAGAGAAAGGTTGAAGACGGTCCAAAGTCGCCAAAAGTCCTATGCCGATGTGAGGAGAGGGGCTCTTGAATTCCAAGTTGGTGATTGGGTCTATTTGAAGGTGTCACCCATGAAGGGTGTGGTTCGTTTTGGTAAGAAGGGCAAGTTGAGCCCAAGATACGTGGGTCCTTATAAGGTGATGAGGAGAATTGGCAAGGTAGCTTATGAGTTGGAATTGCCTAGCGAAATGGATTTGGTTCATCCGGTATTTCATGTGTCTATGTTGAGGAAATGTGTGGGTGATTCGAATGCCATTGTGTCTCTTGATGTTGTGGGTGTTGTTGAAGATAATTTAACCTATGAAGAGGTTCCGGTCCAGATTTTAGATAGACAAGTGAAGAGGTTGAGAAACAAAGATGTGGCTTCCGTTAAAGTCCTTTGGAGAAATCAACAAGTTGAAAGTGCTACTTGGGAGGCCGAAGCGGACATGCAAAGGCGATATCCTTATCTTTTCCACTCCACTCAAGCCTAAGGTATTGATCTAAGCCCTTTATAAAATCTCATGTCTTAAGTTCAGCCCCCATGTCATTGCATACATTCATGTTTAAGTTAACAAGTTCATTGTGATTTTACAACTATGTTGAAGTTTTTGTAATGAGGTGTAAGTGCATTGTTGCATCCTTATGTGGGCTGAATTTACCATGTTTGTGTCTCTCATGTATATTTCTTTGACATTCGGGGACGAATGTTCCCAAGGGGGAGATATTGAAACGACCCCAAAAATGCCCGAAAATGTGCTTCGGAAACACCTAAAATTGTAATTTCCATATATCTCAAAATCCGTGCATCATTTTGGAAATTCGACTTCATATTCTTATTCAGGGGGTCAAATTGAGTGGGAAATGGGTGTAACCCGAATTTTAGAGCAACCGTATCAAAATACGAAAATCGCAAAAAATGCGATTTTGAGGGTCAACTTTAAAGGGCATATCTCTTAGCACACAAGGAACTGGAAGGAGCTCAAACTATCAAAATTGAAGATCTATGAGTTATCTTTCCAATGCAATTTGTTTCACCTCATTCCGAGTTAGGATGAAGGAGTTATGACTGTTTTCGTAAAACCTGTCTCGACAGAATTGCAATTTCCAGTAACCGAAAACACTGTTCACCCGCCTCATTTTATTTTTTCTAAGTGTTGGGACGTTTTTTTATAAAAAGGGGACATATCCATACTTAGTCATTTAACTTCAAAACATCCAAGAACACTCTCTAAGCCCTCTCCAAAAATTCCACCAAGATCATCCACCAAATTCAAGAATCCCAAGCTTTAATTCCGGATTCAAGATTCAATCTCAAGCAATTCTCCATTCCAATCTTCATCAAGAATTCTCCAAAGTTGAGGTATGTGGGTTGATTGTGGAAACCTTCCTTTCCACAAGTCCAACCATTTATCCTCTATTTTACTTCAAGTTTATGGGTCCTTATGATCATTTATGAACTCTTGAATTATGGAATCACTACTACACACCCTATTAAGGTCTATCTTTGCATATTTTCATGAAATGGTATTATTATGTGATGTTTATGGTTTTCATGCCTCCATGATCAAATTATGAAGGTTGTTATATATGTATATATATATGTATGTTGTTGGTGGGCTGTTTTATATAGATTTTGAAAATTGGTTGGACTTAGTACTCTTGAAACACATGATTTTATTTACATGAACAAGTAGCCTACCATATGTTTGATAAAATGTCATTTATAGAATTCTTATGAAATGGAAGGTCCAATGTACGTCCTATGAGTCGGATGATTATATAAGTATTGAAATGATGATGAAATGGATACATGTATATGATTTTCTCTATATAGTGTGTGAGTCGACCAAGCCTAGCTCGGGGTTGTAGGCTCGGGTAACCGTATCAAGGGGTTGGTACCTTGGTTGCCTAGTACGGGGTAGTAGGCCCGTATAACCGTATCGAGGGTTTGTACCTTGGTTGCCTAGTACGGGGGGTAGTAGGCCCGTATAACCATATCGAGGGGTTTGTACCTTGGTCCCTAGCTCGGGGTGGTAGGCCCGGGTAACCACATTGAGGGGTTTGAACCTCTTTCGCCCCTCGGCGGGGGTGGTAGGCCTTGGTAATGCTATCTTGATGGTCACTCACTACACATATACTATGCCCTACTAAATATGATTTTTATATAAGCATCATTATACATATCATCTCATTAATATGTTATCTATCGAATACGATTATGCATTTTTGCCTATGATGTCCATCCATTGTTGCATTGCATTGCATCCCATATACTTAGTACATTCAAACGTACTAATGCATACTCTATGCCTACATGATGTCACCATGTGGGCACCGAGCACCGTCTGACCATCCTCCTCCACGTGGCTAATTCGATTTCCTATCAAGGTTATTGGTGAGTCCTCCATTCCGGGGACGTTGCTCATGATCTTTTGCTATGTATAAGACCTTTTTTTCTTTTTAGTTATGTTTTGACTATGAGGGTGAGCCCGGTAGTTTGTCTCGCCCCCGCTAAGTATCCATGTTTAGAGGTGGTGTTGGACAAGTTGTGTATTATGCTTGAGCTTGACTCATCTATGGTATTTATGTATCATTTTTTTTTTTTCTTGCTCCCTTAGTCCCGATTTCCCCTTGATTATGCTGTCTAAGCCCCTTGGGTCGTGACAACAATGGGATTAAATTTAGCAGGATCCTCCTGGACAATGGGAATTAGTGTAGTCGGACCCTCCTGGACAGTGGGAATTAGATTAGCAGGACCCTCCTACATAATGGGATTAGTAGGACCCTCCTGGACAATGGGATTAGCAGGACTCTCCTACATAATGGGATTTAGCTAATTTCTCCTAGGATAAAAACTTACTAGTCTGAGATTGTTATTTTTTATTTTCTCCTAGGATAAACACTTTCTAGTCTGAGACATTTTTTTTTCTCCTAGAAAAACACTTCCTAGTCTGAGATTATTATTTTATTTTCTCCTTAGGATAAATACTTCCTAGTCTCAGACCTTTTATTTTTCTTTTTCTCCTAGGATAAATACTTCCTAGTTTGAGAAGTTATTTTTTATTTTCTCCTAGGATAAACACTCATAGTCTGAGTTTACTTTTGAAAATTTCACATTTGCTAATAACTCACAAAAAATTTCCAGTGAAAACTGGGGCAAAAGTTTTTGTTTATTTCTTTTGTTTGTGATGGTTTTCAGGTTTCTTCAAGCGATACATGGATTTGAAATTCAAGAACAAAGTTTCAACTCTTTTCAAAATGATCAAACACCATGATAGCTTGAATCAGCTTCATCAATGCATGTAGCAACCTGACTTCCTGACATCTATTTCTATTCAACTTCTAATCAAGAAAACATGCAGTCAGTCAAGAGCATTTTCAAATTGTCATTTTGAAGAGTGCCAAAAACTCACTCTAAGTGGCAAATTAAACCTCGAATCCATTCAAGATCAAGATACTCACCAAAATCAAGGTGATATCTCAAATTCAAGACTCAAGAGAAGGTGCATAGATAGGAGCTTGTACTTTTATTTTCCTTTTGATTATTAGCTTTCATTTATTTTATGTAAGGATAAGAACCGCGACCTGGAGCCTCAATGGAACCTCACTTAACTTCCAACTCGTCACCTCATCTCCTTGAACTACACGTGACCTGATTCCCTTATAACCCGGGATATGTAGGTTGTCCAAAACCAAGACTCGGTCGCACAAATTTTTTCTTCAAATACAAGTCCGGTCAAAATTTGTCACATTATCTACTTCTTTGTCTGAAAACTTTTCTTGTTTCTAGTCAAAGAGGGGCAAACTGTAGACACATAATTTTTTACCGAACTTAAGTTTTACACCATTTGTAGAGCTCGAATCTATCTATATATAATAGGAGAAGAAAAAACTCCACATGTCATTACCACAAATTTTCAGAATTTTAAATTATAAATAATTAAGTATTATATTACTAATTAAATATTATAAATTCAAAATTTAAAATAAAAATAGACACATGTCATCAACATACACACATAATAACAAATGTCGGCATCTTAAAAAACACAGTTAATATTTTTTTACAATTGATAAATAATTTTAAATTAGTTTTAAATTTAAAGCAGTTATAACTTCTCAATTTTATCCTTAATTCTATCCACTACGTTATCTATCTGTCTCTTCTTTTCTCTTTACTTACTGTATGTTTTCAAATCTCAATATCGATAGTGAAGAAATAGCTTGAGCCTTGATTGTTCGTACATAACTTTATGTAATTTATTAATTTTGTTTAATCTCTGTCCAAACATCACAGGTATTTTCTATCTAATATAGACAAATAAAGAATTCATAATGTCTTTAGTGACTGTATTGCTATTTCATAATTTGTAGTAGTAACATAATCAAATCTAATACTTCTGAAAAAATTTCTTCAATTTTGCATCAATGCTATATATAAAGCAGTGCTTAAAATTTCTTTTGCAGATTTTGACTATCTTTTATTGTAATATAAATTAATAACTAATTATCTCCTAAAATTTTGGTAATCTATTTCTTTTGCAATTTTTTGCTACTTTTTGATGATCTTTTAATGCAATAAATATTTGAATATATCACTCAAAATTTTAGTAATTGATTATATTTTCATTAATTTATTTGGTAAGTCATATTGACGCATAATTAATTCATAGTTTAAAGTGAATATATATAGGTAACTCTATTTCTTTTTCTGCTTATGCCATTGAATACAAAAGGTTAGATTTTCGTGTTTGGGGGATTCTTGGAGTAAAAGAGCAATTCCAAATCTACTTGAATTAATGACGAGATATGTATTTATATTTCATATATTTGAAATTTAGATTGTTTGTTCACTTTATTAATTTATTTCTTTAATTTTTGTGCATAATTTCAAATTTAGCACAAATAAAAAAGAGAATAAAGAGTAATACTGGATATGGAAAAAATGTCACATTTGTTAATTTATTAAAATTTATGAAGGTGAAAACTAAACAACTACAAGTCTACATGTGTATTTTTTTAATGTATAAGAAATAAAAAATTTAACAAAACATTCTTAATTTCCATTATATATTATAGCGATGGTAATTGTTGGGTAACTTTGATTTATTTTGGGCAATAGAAAGAGTAATAAATATTGACTTGACAAATTTGATATTCAAGTGATACTAATTAAATATATAATGTGTGTGAATATGTCTTTGTATAAATCGCTTGCATGGGTGTATTATAATGTTTTATGATCTTGGTATGTAGGTGCTAAAGTCATGCATCAACTTTGGCGTGATTATTGTGCAGACAAATAACTTTCGTATATAAGTCAAGTTTCGCTTGCTTTTTTGTTTTCTCTAAAAATAAAATACCATAACAAAGAATAATTCAATTATTATATTACTTAAAGCTCCAAATATTATATACTTTTCTTATTGTATAAGGTAGTATTTATATTTGAAGGAATGTCATTAGTGTTGTTAAGTAATACAATGATCGGAATAATCTAATGCCTTCATAAAAAAATTTAACTTCTTTAGCATTATCCATGAGAAAATACCACTTGCAATTTTGGATAATTGATGAAAGTGTTATTGTAATTTTTTTATTTTTTTTTTGCATATCAATTACTTTTTCTGACTCAAATATATAGATATATCTAATAGGGTATGTATGATAGAAGCTTAAATTTTCAAATCTCATAAAAATAAATATTTGAGTTGAATACTTTTATTCAACAACGTTATCTACTTAGCACTCTCATTAAGCAAAAATATTAGTATTATAATGGTAATGATGAATTTAAAGAAAAGAAATGACACCGCAATTGATTATTCCCTCCCTGTGATAACAATAATTATAAAAATATATTTCCGAAAATTTTGATATAATTATATGTTTTTTTGAAATATAATATAATTGATATATGATTTTATGAAAAATTGAAAAACAAACTTTAAAAATTTGAATAGCATGCCTATAATTTGATAGTCAAGTGATTAAAATTTCTTAGTTTTATGTTTACCATTATTATAATCGTAGATCTTTACATTTTATTTTCTTATCTAACGATTAAATTTTCTTATAATTTCGTTATTCATCATAAGATAATATTAAAAACATCTCTATTCGTACTTTGGTACAAATTTAAAATCATAATTTAGTATTAAGATATTAATACGTTAACATACAAAAATATAAAACTTATAAAATATCTTAGTGCAAAAAATGTTCAAAAGATTACAAATAATTTGCAAATGTTTTTACTTTGAATTCAAGTGAAAAATAACAATAAAGAGTGTCAATAATAACAATGAACTTATAATATTTAAAATATTATTAAAATTAAATAATATTTTACAATGAAAATATATATATTTATTTGTATTATATAAATAGAAAATTAACGAAAAAGAATATTAAGGCAAGTGATAAATTAATCAAAATTTAGTCGATAATGTTATGATATTAAGTAGTTAATAATAATATAGTAACAAACAAACGAAAAGTATATTGTACAAGTTATTAAATGATCATGTGATTTGTTCTTTCATTTCATATATATATATATAAATAATAATAATAATTCTTTATATTATCCGTGCAACAAGCAGGAACGTATACTAGTATTTTATAAAAATTTAAATTCAATATTTTGACTTTTATTTTATTTTATTAACTTTATTTTAAAAGATTTGAAAACAACAAAAATCATTTTAGGTAAAGTTTTATTTTTCAATTATTTAAAAAGAAATGAAAATTTACGAAAAATAATGTTCTTTTAATTTAGATTAATAGTTAAGCTAGTATTTTTTTAATTATTTTTTCAAATTGGTTATTTAACTTTTTAGTTAAAATAATTAATTTAATTTTTATATATATATAATTTATAAATAATAATAACCTAAACTACCCATTACCACCCCTTTTTCCTCCACTACCCACATACCCCCACTTCACACCACAACACTTCCACCCACACACCCTCATCACCACTCCACTCACCATACCTATTGCCTCTCCCCTATACCGATATACATACATTACTGCACCTAACAAAGATATTCTACCCAACACAAAAACAACACGCACAAACCTACAGAATACTACAACACACGCATGAAAAGAAAAAAGGAAAACATATACTACAATCAGCAATACCTTACAACCCATACGAAGAAGAAGAAAAACAAGATCAAAAAAATATATTTATGTCCTACCCACCTCCACAAACACAAAAGCTACATCCTACAGTACCATAAAAAGAAAACTACTTAGTAGACACGAAAAAAGGGAGAAAAAAACATTCGGGCAGAACAAGAAAAAGGAAAAATCATCCTCACATTATATTTTTCTTCCAATTATAAATAAAGGTTTAGTTCGAGGTTCTTTTTCGTGATTTCAAGTTCGTGGTTCCTTATTATAGTCCTTTCTTCTAGTGAAATAATTTTCACAAGAGGTAACACTTAATTTATTTATTTTTTTGTTTAGTTTTATGTCATGGTTGTGCAAGTCCTATATTATAAAGTTGCTCAAATTTTATGTGTTTAATTTTGACACAGTAATATTGAAACATTTTCATTTTTCTCTACTCTATATGTTATCTCTCATCTACTGTATGCAACTGTCAATTAACAAAATGTCTGAAGTAGTATTCTAATAGTTTTATTTTGGGTCAAATTTATCTAAGTTCAAATATGTTTATTTTAGAAAAATTAGGAGATGAAGAGTTACACTTTTTTTAATGTCTTTTGTCATAACTTGTAAGTATGTTAAAAATGTAAATGCATCTAATCAAAATTTGAATATGAAATAACTTTCTATTTGTTTAAAATTTTAGATTTTTATTAGACGGGGCAACCTTTATTTAAATAGTGTTTTGAATATAAATACTAAAAAGGTAATTTAATTACTAATAAAACGCTTGCGTATCTAGGTTGAGACCAAGTAAGGTTAAATAAAAATTAAGATATAAAATATATCCAAAAAAAGAGTTAAAATAAGTATAAGTCAATAAAAGCGTGCTAGAACCATGGGACTATATACCTGAATTTGTAGTATACAGATCATACAAAGAGTCATTTCCTTTTGATTAGGGATTACACAAAAGGTGGCTTATAACTCAATTATGGCGACTCTGAAATAATAAAATAATCCCTAAATCAATAACGTCACTTAAATTGGAAAAACCCTTACCTATCTGCGCGAAAAAGGGGTGTGACAATCCTTCTCCCCTCCACACACCCACCTAAAGTCATTGTTTCGACTAAGAATGGACGGCGTTGTTACATTTGTTTTTTTTTTATTTATTTATTTTTGACGGCATCTCTTAGTCCATCGCTTTTTTTAAAATATATATATATAAAGTTATTTAATATATATAGAGACGTTGTCACCTTAATAAAAATAATTATTTATAAATTAACTTAAATTAATTAGTTTTTAATTTAATCAAACATTTTTAATAGCGAGACTTATAGATAAAAATTATCAAAATTTTGGTCAAATATTTTTAAAAAGCGAAGAAGACGTCCATCACTTTTCATTTAAATATTCAAGACTAAGGTTTCCCCCAAATTTCCCATTCTCTTTCTCTCTTTTCTCTCAAATAAAGGTTCAACAATAAAAATATCGCCACCAAACCGTAGCATATAAAATCATATCCAAAAAAAAGAGTCATTTTTTAAAATAAAGAATTCTTTCCCTCCTATAGAGCATTTCTGTAGGGACCCCCAGTCATTTATGACTTGGAACGTTCGGTCACCCGGGGATGTTTAGGTTTAGGCCCGTTTCCCCTGTTTTGGAGATTCTTATAACTTGAAAAGTTGACTTTGGTCAACCTTCTTGGGAGTCGTGCTCGGATGAAAATTTGCTAGGTTAGCTTCGGAAGATTGATTTTGGTCTAAAGAGTCATTTCCTTTTGAGGCTTTAGATGGCGGTTGTGGGATTACTCAAAAGGTGGGTGTGGGACCCACTTTTCATCGAAGCAATCTCCAAATGGAAATTCCGCCTTCACCGTTGAGTTCGAAATATCGTTTCCAATTAGATTCTATATATGGTTTGTATTTTTCTGATTCCGAACGAGTCCGGAACATCGAAATTTAAGTTTGAAGGGTTGTAGAATTTTGACGCGGCAGTGACGTGGCAGAGCCACGTGACGCCACGTGGCAGCGGTTGGAATTTCCAGATTTAAGGACGAGTTCGTCCAAGTTTTTCCCTCAACTTCAACATCAGATTGCTCCTTCATTTTGAGTCCAAATTAGGTGCTTCAAGAGGCTAACTTCAAGAGAATTTCGTGGGGAATCTAGCGGTGATCTCGAAATGCGAGGGAGGCTTCGTTTGAGGTAAGGAATCGAATTTAGCCACTGCTAGGATGACTTTCGGATTGAATTGTTGTTGAATTTTGAAATGTGAGATCTTGATCATCTTAGGTCCGTTTTGAGTCATTCTTGAGGCTAACTTGTAGAGTTTTTCGCAAGGATCGTGGTATAATCTGTTTGGGTTGAAAGGGTCTCGTTTTTCCAGAAATTGGTGATTAAGGGGCTGCCCATTTTAATTGTTGTGGCTGATTTGCTATGTTTTAGGCATCTGTTTGTGCTAAAATTTTGGGGTATTAGTTTAGTAAGGTATTGGGGACGTTTCCACGGATTCGATTTCTAGATTCCAATTGTGGGCCCCACAATCCCGTTTTAGACCCGATTTTGGGTCCGTCTCCGAAAAATACAATTTTAGTGTCAATATATTCGTAATGACGAGGTGATTAACCTTTTGTTAGTGGGGAAGCGTTCGGAGACAGTTCGGAGGGGAAAAGATTCGGTACCGTGAGTTGGAGTACGCGTGGTCGGCTTTCAAGTAGGCTATGGCTTTCTCTTGTGAGATTGAGCATGTTTAGGCATTTGTTTATTGATTTGCTTGAGTATGGAGGGGTTCGGGTGTTGAGCATGCTAAATTTCTATAGTTCCTGCCTTAGACCTTATTTCGGGAAAATGTTGGATTATGATGACATGTCTCTTGATATTATTGAATATCCATATCTTGTGGTGTATATGATAATATTGATTTGAAGTATGTTTGGCCTTAGTCTAGGCTTAGACTAGTGTTGCCATAGACTTGCGAGATTTCGGATGTCGTTGGGCGTAGAACTTTTCCGACGCCGTTTTGGACGGTAGGCGATATAGCGAGACTTGAGTCGAAGTCGGTAAAGCTTATGACCTTGTATCCATAATATTTATAAAGGTTAGAGTCCAATAAGCCGGTACCAGGTTCGAGTCCATGGTCCAACTTACCCGTGATCCGGGTTTTTTAAACATCGGTTTATTCCAGCCCACCCGTGCCCGATTTTATTAATTCGAGTCCGTGGTCCAGTCCATATAGGTTGACTCATTAGCTATAGTAAACGTGGTCCAGCTTGCACGTGGTGTATTCCCACCTCACTAAAGCTTCGAGTTAGTCTTGATTATTCTTATTCGTAGGTTGAGGTTTTGGAGGTTGGAGAGATTCCGATTAAAGTCCGAGACGTAATGAGATCCTGGAATATGATTGGGAACGGTTCGGTTAAAAGTTCGGAAATTTGTAATATTGTGATAGACCTTCTAGCTCCATTATTTTACTTTATCGCGATGCATCCGCCGGGCTTATGGGGGTCCGTGCGGTGGTTTCTTTTATTGTGCACGAGCGTCACGGGTTTATGGGAGCCGGCGGAGTTAGTTAGATTACTTGTCTTTGTTCACGCTCGTGTACATACCCCATTTACTACTCTTTGCACTTGATGTGACCCTTTATTTGCGAGTTCACTTTTGCTTATCTTGCTCGGTCGGCCTATGAGTCGTGACACCGTCGCCGGCCAACCCTAGCTGCCACCCCGCCCAAAAGAATTTCCCAACTGCCCCTCCTTCTTGTTATAAGGTTAGGGTTTAATTTTAATTATTTTGTTTGAATTCTAGTAATTATATTTGATTTCTTAGTTTGTATATTGTTTTAGTTTGTTGAATTGTGTTATTGAATTGTTAATTGTACATTTGATTATTGTTAGTTAGGGAGAGAATTGAGGATTTTAGATTTTAGGGTTAGCTTTCTTTTAAATTGGAGATTTTTAACTATGATTGTTAACTAAGTATTAGAAGTTAGAACTAACAAATAACTAGAAGTTAGAAGTTAGATTAGTTTAACATTGATAGTTGAAATTTTGGTTAATTGAATTATATTCTTGAACTTAATTAGAAATTCTTGAACTTGAACTTATTAGAAATTCTAGAAATTAGATATGAACTTGAATATATATATATAACTAATTTTTGGATTAGAAGTGTATATATGACTAATTTTATAGATTAGAGATATAAACTTGAATTAATTAGGAATTAGCTTGAACTTGAACTTGGAACTAATTAGCTTGAATATATGACTAATTAAGTTTAGAAATTAGATATGAACTTGAATTGAAAACTTGAACTTATTAAAACTTGAATATATATATATATATATATATATATATATATATATATATATATATATATATATATAACTAATATTCTTGGATTTTAAGTTTATATTTAACTAATTTTAGAACTTTCATATGAACTTGAACTTGAATAGAACCAATTCATGAATTAGAAGTTTATATATAATTAAGTTTAGAAATTAGATATGAATTAACTTGAATTTAGAACTTGAACTAATTGAACTTAGAACTTGAAGGTTATATATAACTAATTGAATTTGTGATTTTAAGACTAGTTTGAATTTGAAATTATAACTTGATTTTACTATAAATTGAACTTAATTAGGAATATGAACTTGAAATGTTGTTGACTTTAATTTATTAGAACTTAATTTTTATTCTTATTAGAACTTGGATTTTATTTAAACTTAATTAGAATTTTGTAGTACTTGAAAATCTTTTTGACCTTAATTAATTTGAACTTAATATAAATTGATTAGAACTATATTAAACTTAATTAATTTATAATAACTTGAAAACTTAATTAGGAATTAATATAAACTTAATTTTGATCAACTAATTAACTAGAACTTGAACTTAGTTTATTAGTATTGATTAATTAATTAATTAATCCTTAACTTTGTAGATCTTGAATTAATTGAACTTAATTAGACCAAACAAAGAATATTTTGAAGTTGAACTTAGACTTGAACTTGAAATTAGAACTTGAACTTAGAATTTGAACTTGAACTTGAAATTAGAATTTGAACTTGAACTTGAATATATAACTAATTAAGTTTAGAAATTAGATATATATGAACTTGAATTGAAAACTTGAACTTATTAAAACTTGAATATATATATATAACTAATATTCTTGGATTTGAAGTTTATATTTAAGTAATTTTAGAACTTTTCGTGCTAGGAAACTAAGGAAGCTCAACATCTAAAAAAGTTGATACAAGATTATATTGCTTCTTTCATCAAAGTAGGATATAAGGTTGATGCTTCTAAATTTCTAAAGTTCAAGTACAATTGTTTTCAATAATGTGTTTGTGTCCATCGATCTAGTATTGATACTTAGCTTTAATTTTGTGATAATTTTTTTGTGTCCATCGAGTGTTTGTTAAGCATAAGTACCAACACAAGTTGATCCTATTGATGACGATATTGATTTTCCTGCAAGATCGATTTGTGTCCATCTAGTGTTGATATTAAGCTTTAATTTAGGAATAATGTGTTTGTTTAGCATAAGTAGAAACACTAGTTGATCCTATTGATGACAAAATTGATTTTCTTGCAAGATCAATTTGTGTCCATCTAGTGTTGACACTTAGCTTTAAATTTAGAAATAATATACTTGTTAAACATAAGTACCAACACTAGTTAATCCTATTGATGACAAAATTGATTTTCTTGCAAGATCAATTTGTGTCCATCTAGTGTTGACACTTAGCTTTAAAAAGTTGTTAAGTTGTTTAAATAAGTTAAAATAAATAATGTGATTTAGTTGTTGTATTAAGTCAAAACTAAACTAGTTAAAGTTGTTATGTTGTTTAAATAAGTTAAAATAAATAATGTGATTTAGTAGGTGGATTTAGTTGTTGGAATTAAGTCAATACTAAACTAGTTAAAGTTATAAAGTTGTTTAAATAAGTTAAATTAATAAATGTGGTTTTGTTAATGGATTTAGTTGTTGAAATTAATTCAAAACAAAATTAGTTAAAGTTAAAAAGTTGCTAAGTTGATTAAATAAGTTAAAATAAATAATGTGGTTTAGTTGATAGATTTAGTTGTTGTATTTAGTCAAAAATAAATTAGTTAAAGTTGTTATTTTGTTTAAATAAGTTAAAATAAATAATGTGATTTAGTTGGTGGATTAAGTTGTTGAAATTAAGTCAATACTAAACTAGTTAAAGTTATAAAGTTGTTTAAATAAGTTAAATTAAATAATGTGATTTAGTTGGTGGATTTAGTTGTTGTATTAAGTCAAAACTAAACTAGTTAAAGTTGTTAAGTTGTTTAAATAAGTTAAAATAAATAATGTGGTTAAGTCAATACTAAACTAGTTTTAGGACTACTACTAGTTTGAATTTGGGATTTTAAGTAATTATTATAAATATATATTAACTATGAATTGATGTAGTAAAATTATTATTAAATTTTATTTATAATATAATTGAATACCTATATTTTTGTAGATGGATCATCGTTTGTGGATGTATAATATGCATTATGAAACTGGTGTTGATTTGAAACCCGAGTTTATTGACGGTGTTAGTAATTTTACTGAACTACAATGACACTTGACATTTTCAAGAATAATGGATTGGTTAGGTGTCTTTGTAGTGCATGTAAGGGCTTAAATTTTTTTAAACCAAATACAGTTATGGTTCATTTGTATCGTAATGGATTTAAGCCTAGATATTTTGTATGGATTGATCATAGAGAAAGTGATGGATTGGATGATATGTTTTATAATTCGATGCCTGTGGATGTATATAATATGGTTGCACCACATGGCCAAATTAGGGTTGAGCATGATAGGGTTCATGAAATGATCAATGATACTTTTAGGGTTCAAGGTGGGATGGAATCGGACCAATATTTTGATGAAGCTCTTAATGAAGAAGCAAGACGCTTCCATGATCAATTAGAAGAGTCTAATCGTCCACTATATGAAGAGAGTCCTCATTCTGCCTTGTCAGTTGCAGTTAAATTAATAAATATTAAATCAGATTGGAATGTTCCTAATGTGGCTATGGACTCAATGGTTGATCTTTTGGGTGAACTAGTTAATCTGGAGTTTAAGATACCAAAGAACTTCTATCAGGCAAAGCGTTTGGTGTCCAAGTTAGGATTGACGTATGATAGAATTCATTGTTGTGTTAATGGATGCATGTTGTTTTACAAGACTGATAGTGAATTGGAAAATTATAAGTTTTGTGGACATGCTCGTTATAAGAGGACTCCGGCTAGAAAGATGGTCCCAGTTCAGGCGATGCATTATCTACCTCTCATTCCTAGGTTAAAAAGGTTGTATGCATCGATGAGGTCTGCCCTACATATGAGATGGCATCATGAATATAGAAGATCGCCGAGTGTCTTGCCTCATCCATCTGATGGTGAAGAATGGAAGCATTTTGATAATGTATATCTTGATTTTGCTAGTGAACCAAGAAATGTTAGATTGGGGTTGTGTTCAGATGGCTTCACACCATTCTCTAATAATGCTTCGCCTTATTCATGCTGGCCAGTATTTGTTAGTCTGTGTAATCTTCCTCCTGAAATGTTCATGACCAGTCCCTACATCTTTCTAAGTTGTGTTATTCCAGGTCCTCGTAATCCAAAAAGTTTGATTGACGTCAATCTACAACCATTGATAAATGAGCTCAAACAATTGTGGTTTAAAGGCGTTTTGACTTATGATATATAGACTAAGCAGAATTTCGTTATGCGTGCTTCTTTAATGTGGACTATTAATGATTTTTCTGCATACGGGATGTTGTCTGGTTGGATGACAGCTAGAAAGCTAGCATGTCCATATTGTATGAAAAATAGTAATGCATTCACTTTAAAGCATGGTAGAAAAAATACATGGTTTGATTGTCATCGCCAGTTCTTGCCAATGGACCGAGTTTAGAAAGATGAAAAATACATTTAGGAAAAATAAGGTTGAAAGTGACCCCCCACCTCCATTACTCATAGGGCATCAAATTTGGGAGAGAGTTTCTCAATTACCTAAAGTTACAGAAGCTTCACCTTCTAGACTTCCTGGATATGGTGTTGAACATAATTGGACCAAACAAAGCATATTTTGGGAGTTGTCGTATTGGAAGGACAATCTGCTACAACATAATCTAGATGGATGCACATTGAAAAAAAATACTTTGACAATTTGTTTAACACAGTGATGGATGTTAAGGGTAAGACAAAAGAAAATCCAAAAGCTAGAATGGACATAAAGGAATATTGTAGGAGAAAAGAGTTATGGCTGCAGAAATTACAGAATGGTAAAATAGTTTAAGTCCAAATCCAGCTTTTCATTCACATTGGATAAGAAACGTGAAATTATTGAGTGGGTTAAAAATTTGAGGATGCCGGAGGGCTATGCTTAAAATTTAGGAAAGTGGGCGAGCTATGAATGAAGGAAAACTGATAGGTATGAAAAGTCATGATTGTCATGTGTTCATGGAAACTTTAATTCCTATCGCTTTTAGCCATCTACCCGAAAGGATATGGAAACCAATCACAGAGATAAGTCTTTTTTTTGAAGATTTGTGTTCTGGAAAGTTGTTGGAGAATAGTTTAGACAGGATGGAAGAAAATATTCTTGTTACAACTACTAAGTTAGAGAAGATATTTTCATGTGGTTTCTTTGATGTGATAGAGCATCTTCCAATTCACCTTGTACAAGAGGCCCGCCTCGGAGGTCCGGTTCAAACAAGATGGATGTATACATTTGAGAGGTATTCATTTGAAATATTCACTAAGTTATATATATTCGCCAAGTCTTTTATATATTAACATATATATACATATATACATGCAGAAAAATTGGCAATTCGAAGCAAACAATTAAGCAAAGGGGAAGGATCGAAGGATCATTTGTCCAAGGTCATATTGGGAGAGAAACTGGTGATTTTTATTCTTATTACTTTGGTGATGATGTGTCATGTAGGAGAAATAGGCCCAATCGCAATGATGAAGGCGATATTGATCTTTTATTTTCACCGATATCAATTTTTAATCAAAATGGTCAAGGATCTAAAAAGTGTTTTAAGCGAGGCTTCACTGATATGCAAATGCAATCAACTGTGACACATATTTTGCTTAATTGTCCAAAGATTCAACCATATGTCAAGTAAGTGTTAAAAATATGTTATTAAATTACATACTAATAAGTGATCATTAACTAACGAAATACTTGAATGTAAAATGATCAGCTTGTTCGTAAACACATGGGGTAATGAAGCCATCTATACAGAATTTTTCAAATGGATGAGGAACTATGTAAGCGTGCAATCACTAAGTATTTAATAATATATTCATGTTATATTAAATTATATTACTTGAAATAACAATCACGTATGTTTACGATGAATACTCAAGTGTCCAACATTTACATTAGTGAAAGAAGTAGCACTTAGACATGAATCTCAAGTACTGACAATGAATAAGTATTGTGTCAATGGTTTTAAATTTCAAACTGAAGAAGTTTCTAGGAATAAGAAAACAAATAATAGTGGTGTCTACATACAAGGTGATGTTGATGGTACTGGTTAAACTATTGAATATTATGGTGTCATTCAATAGATTATTGAAGTGAGGTATTCAGGTTGGCGTAAGAAGAAGATTGTATTGTTTCGGTGTGAGTGGTTTGACCCATCACATAGAGGCACAAAGGTGGATGATCAATATAATATAATTGAAGTTAAGCACACCAGAAAATACAGAAGTTACGATCCTTTTATTATTGCACAAAATGTTAAACAAGTGTATTACGCTCCATATCCATTGCGTAGAGACAAAACTGATTGGTGGGTTGTTATAAAAAGTAAGCATGTGGGAATAATTGAAATTGACAATGTCTTAGATGTGGCGTATCAAAATGATGTTGCAATTGTTCAACAACAAGCTGATGTTGAATTGGAAACCACACTACAACATCTTCAACATATATTAGAAGAAGTATCTAATGATGAGATACTGAATGTTGAGGAAGAAATATCCGAGAATGAGGAAAATGAATCATTTGATGATGAAGAATGGAACGATAATGAAAATGAAACAACTGAGGAGGAAGAATGGGAGAATGATGGAATTGAAACAAGTGAGGAGGAATAGTGTAGAATGAAAGCTAGCTAGTATATATATGTAAGTGTATTTTGCTAATTTTATTTAATTTATGATTTATATATATATATATATATATATATTATACATGTAACTTTGCATACAGATGTCATCAGGCGATGACGGTGATAGACATCGCGAGCATCTTAGAGTTAGCCAGACTAAACAGGCTAAGAAGAAGAAGTATAGGACACTCATAGATCCTGAGGATATTGCAGGATCTATTTCTTTTGCGCCAAAGCGCATTAGCCATGATACTTATTTATTTGTTGTTCCGTTTGGTACTGCGGATCCTCAACAATATTATCTTAATTATCGTCGACCAGTTGGTGCTTCATCTACTTCACAGGCATTGCCTTCACGACGCTACGAGGACCTACCTTTACGGGCTATTCATCAAGCACGACCCTTATCAGCATGTACTCCATCTCCCACAGGTACATCTCCTCAGTTATCTGCCATGAGGATTAGAGATTCTAGTAGCGAGCAGTCAGATGCTATGGACGGTACACCTCCATTGACTCAGCGTTTTGTGCATCCTGATGTATCACTCTCATCTACAGCTACACCTAGTGCTACACTAGATGATACGATGCCTGCTATAGCTCCTGGCTAGAAGGACAGACTTGGTAGAGTCATGATTGAGCCGGATGAATCATCGTAAGTTTGTTTTGTTATCTATTTATTAGTTTATTTTATTTATTTCTTATACTTTAATATATTATTCATGAACTAACATATTTATTATGTGTTTTGCAGGTGGCATCCTGCAAAGGATGCTGCCTGGAATTTAAAAGACTGTGTTAGAAGACTATATACACAGGCTTATCACTCTTGGAGCGAAATTCCAAATATTATACACCAGGCAATGTTTAATAACTTTAATGTATATATTTTTTAGTTAAGTTTAGTATACTTTACTCTTTTTTACTATCGATTTAATTAACATTATTCAATTTTTTTTCAGACTATGTGTACTTGGGAGTCGAGGTACAATTTGGTCATTGGGACCACATTTGAGAGGAAGGCATCCGCCAGACTGTCTAGCTGGCTAAAGAAAGTTTGGGATAGTGGTGAATGTCCCGGTTGGATGGTGCCTCATGTTTTTGATAAATTGGGTCAGTATTGGAACACAGACAAGTTTAAGGCAATATCAAATCAAGCCAAAAAGGCTAGACGCAGTCTTAAAGGTGGCTCATTGCACATCGGAGGTACAAAGACGGTTGGAACAATTGCACGAGAGATGGTAACTTCTAATTCAAATTTTTAAATAAATAATTAGTTGATTCATATATATCGTTATAAATTTCAGTTTTTATTTATACAAAAAAGAATTGGGACGCACTCCCATTAAACCAGAGGTTTTCAAGAAGATTCATGTCAGGAAGAAAGAAAATGAGTCGGATCTGGATGTGTGGATAAAGGAAAGGGCCGAACGAACGTTTCTAAGTTATTGCATATGAATAATATATATTAATAGTGAATATATTTATGATATGTATATATATTGATGTCAATTTTTATATTTAATATGCAAAATGACTTTCATCAGTATGCTGCTGAGAATCTAGATAGTTCGGTCCAATTGACACCTGAACTTTCCACCTAGATTAGGAAAGAAAAAGCGGTAGGGGGGACACACAAGGGTAGAGTCTATGGTCTAGGCTCTCGAAACGATGTAAGATGACTCCAGTCAGGCTTAGAAGGTATTGGATCGTCATGTCAAGCCGAGGCACTTGACAGTGTTCAGATTGCTGCTATGTCGAATCAAATAGCTAAACTTACAGCGGCACTAGCAAAGTCGGAGCAGAGAAGAGTAGCTGAACAATAAAGCATGAGTGAGACCGTTCAGCAAATCAAAGAACAAATGATGAACCTCGCTCGTTGACCTACTACTTCGTCTTTCGATGACATCGATAACGAGAGTGATGAGGATGATTATGTAGATCCCACTTCCTAGTTTAGATCTCTGGACATTTATGAACTTTTTGAAATTTTGAAATGAATTTTAAAAGACATTATAAGTTTTTAATTTGTGATTTAGATACTTTTGAATGTTATTTTAAGTTTGTTGTTTTATGTTTTGTTTATATTGTTTATAATTGTGTGTGTTTAATTGGGCTGAATAGCATTTGCAGGTGGGCAGCAGAAACTGCCAGTTTCTACTGTAAAAAATAGTGCATGAAAAGCGATGGACAATGTGGTTTTGTCCGTCGCTTTTCTGGGTTTTATTTTTTTAAATCTCATAAAAGCGACGAACAACGTGGTTTTGTCAGTCACTTTTCAGGGATTTTCAAAAATAAAATTTCCAGAAAAGCAACAGACAGGGTCCTTATGTCTGTCGCTTTTCTAGGATTCTCAAAAATAAAATATCCAGAAAAGCGACGACGGGGTCCTTTTGTCTGTCGCTTTTCTGGGATTTTCAAAAGTAAAATTTCCAAAAAAGTGACAGACTGCATCGCCTTTTAGAAATAAAAAAATTAAAATAAAAATAAAGTTTGTTATAAAAAATCAAAAAGCGACGCAGTCCGTCGCTTTTTGAAAAGCGTCGAGCTAAAAAGAGACGGAGGTGACTGCGTTGCTTTTCTATCAATTTTGACCAAAGAAGCGATGTAGTCCATTGCTTTTGGCCATCATTTTTTGACAGTTTTTTAGTAGTGAGTCGTCTAGGGGCTTTTGGGAGGAGGCTAGCCTAGAGGTGGGTTATGCCTCCCTTTTACGGTTACCACTACAGGTCGTGTGGCTCACCACAAGCCGTATAAGTGCTCGTGGGAGGGAAGTCACTCTTGGACAAACACCGAAAGCAGCCACGAGTACCACCACGAGCTATGGTGCCCTTCACGGCCCGTCTGGGGCTCCATAAGTGTGCCTTGGCTCAATCATGGGTTGGTGACCTTCAACTAGGCTCCTTTTCTAGACTTCTAATTTTCGAGGTGTTATAGACCCAATATACCTTATTGGGCTATAAAATCATGACTGTGTCATGATCACTAAAACTGATACCTAATAAAAGGAACTTATAAACCTACGTTGGCATGTCGTTATGGAACTGTTAGGTACGTTGAACCCTAGTTCAACATGGTGCTAACTCTACTCCCAACTGAATTTAAAATGAAAACGCAATTAAAATACTGAGTAGCTCAAAATATTGATAATCATCTAAGAATGCTACATACATATACTGAAAGATATGGCATTCGAATTCTGAAGCATGATTTTCTAATTGATCTGCTTAGAAAGTATACTTTATGAAATACTGATAATCAACATAAGCTAGGGTTCTGAGTTCTATACATGGGACTACACTAATTCTCTAATAAAACACGTAAATAACATTAGAGAGACTATAGTAGCTTAATTACAATGGATCCCTAAGATATAGGAATCGTAGGTCTAAGCAATTTATGGAGAAATTGAAGAATTTATTGAATTTTAGTGACCTAATGGGTGAAAGGAACCCACTAGTGAAATTCCACATACCTGTGATGAAAACTATGGAGAAATCTTTAAGATTTTGGGGCTGAACTTGAAGAAGACCTCTGCTTGTTCTTGCGAGAAACTGTCACCTCTATCTCCTCTTTTCTTTCTAAGTTAGATGATTTTAGGAGAATGAGGATTTTATGTAGTTTCTGACAAGATTACTAAGCTTATATCGAGTAAAAATATGTAGTTTAAGCACCAAACGACGTAGTTTAGGTGCCAAATGCATAGTAGAAAAGACCAATATGACCCTAACTTAAAAGCTGATGAAGTGAGTTGAAGAAGGGCTTCATGGGCTGTTAAAAACATCACGGCTTGTCCAGTGGGTCCTAATGTTTGCCTTGCCCGACTGGGCTTCACTAAAACAAGCATAACTTTTAACTTCGGGCTCAGAATTAGGCAAACTTAGTGGCGTTGGAAAGATAACTCAAAGATCATTAATTGGATATTTCATGGGCCGCCTAATTCATTTTGTTTTGGGAGATATGATCGTTTGAAGATGACCTAAAACTCAAAACTAGATAAGTCTATTTCATGGATGACTTCACGATCCGTGTGAAGCTCGACGGACCGTTTAGGTGACCGTGGTTCTTCATAGTGGCTTGGGGGTTCTGTACCTCTTTTCATGGATCACCTCACAGTTCGTGTGAAGTTTCACAGACTGTTTAGGAGTCTATGGTCCTTTACAGTGGGTTAGGGGGTTATGTGCCCATTTTCATGGACGACCTCACAATCTGTGTGAAGCTCCATGGACTGTCTAGGCATCCGTGTTCCCTCACCTTGGCTGGTACAAATCCACGAGCAGGGTGACGGGTCGTGGTCTTCTCCACGGCTCGTGGACCCCTCCGTGGTTTGCCTTTCTCTCTTGCTCAATCCTAGTTCAAATTTTTGAGGTGTTACATGTTGCTCATTAATTAAGATGCAATCTTTGTCGTACAAATATGATGTAGCTATTGTTTACTTTCTTCCGAAAGTTCGACTTTGAACCCAGACTTCCCCAATTAATTATTTAGTCTACACTACTTAGGGTCATTACATACCCTTCCCTTTCAAAACATCCTTGGCATCAAGGATGTGTATCAAAACCAGGAAGCTTGGTTTTGAGGAACTGATAATAATCCCAGATAGCATCTTCAAAAGGAAAGTCAGACCCATGTACCAAAACTTTAGCCACAACCACATTTTTCTGTTTGATCATCTACTTTGTAGAATGGCCACTGGTTGAACCAAAAATTTCCCATCTTTAGCAGTCACTGGCAATGTAGTTTGAGATACTAAGTGATTTCCTATCTTTCTCTTCAAAAGGGACACATGGAAAACTGGATGTACTCATGAGTTGTAAAGCAAGTCAAGTTTATAAACCACTAATCCGACTCTAGCAAGAACTCTAAAAGGCCCATAGTACGTGGAGAACAATTTCAAATTTCTCCTTAAGGAAACAGAAGACTACCCATAGAGTTGTAATTTGAGATAGACTAAGTCCCCAACCTGAAACTCTCGATCAGATTTTCTTTAATCAGCATAGTATCTCATTCGTTCTGGAGACTTAGCCAAATTATCCTTCAACAATTGGCGTTGTTAGAATATTAATATGTTTATACAATCCTACTTAGAATAGGACTTAAAATAGAAAAAGTAATAGGAATAGTATATAGTGTCCTACTAAGAAAAGGATCGATTGTAGTGTCTTAGTTGGAAAATGTGTCTATTGTAGAGTCTATAAATAGGGTCTCTATGTAATAATGTAGAGACAACAATTTAATAATATTCTTCTCTTATATTTCTCACATGGTATCAGAGCCTCTACAATCGAGGTAAACAATCAAAGAGGTTCTGCTGCCCGTGGGCGACTATTCCCATATATGTCACCCGTCTGGCCAATGATTATGTTATCAAAAGTTGGGTCAGCGTGTATCTTTCCAGTGACTATTATCTCATATCTGATTTGTGTAGTACTATGCCATGATTCTGGTGACTATTTTTTCATACTGTATATGTGTAGCACCATGCCATCCTTCCGGTGACTAGTTTTCATATTCAGTTTGTGTAGAACTGTGACATCCTTTGAGTGACTATTCTTTTGCATATCTTATTTGTATAGAACTGTTCATCTCTGTGAACTACTTTTCATATTTAATTTGCGTAGTACCGTGGATTTTTCTGAATTACTTTCTTATATCTGAGTTTCATAGCATCGTGTATCTTTTCGGTAAATCCTCAGATTTGATTTGCGTAATTTCATTAGTCTTTCCGGTGACTCCTCAAATATGATTTGCATAGGATTGTTCCATCATTCTGATCCTACCCATATAATTTCTCTTTTTCAGTAGGATTGTGCCATCATTCCGATACTGCCATTATTATTTCTCTTTTTCAATAGGATTGTGCCGTCAATACGAGCATTCCTATATAATTTCTATTTTCCAATTGAGTTGTGTCATCATTCTGACCCTACACATATAATATTATTTGTTAGATTGTGACCACTTTTAGCCATCAAATCTAATACTCTAGCATATGAGCATGTTCCAGCTAGTTTTTTCAGTGACTTTATTGTTTAATATCGACTAATCTATTGATTCCAACATGATCCATATACTTTATGAAAAATTTTGAGCATTTTCCGGCAACCATTGCACTGTGAAGAAGTCTATATGGAGCAACCACCTAATTTATTTGCTTATAGGGAGTTTAGTAGCCTCATGTGTCGATCACGTAAGTAACTCTATGGTAAGAAACAATCTTTGCAAGCTTTATTTAGGAAGTTCAACACTGTATTTTATCACTCTATGTTTTATCAACGTTATGCATCAAATTCAATATTTCATGAGAAGACCAAACACATTGAGATTGACTTAGCATTATGCATCTGTGAAGTATTTCATAAAAAGACTAAGCACATTGAGATTGACTTTCCATTTTATGAAGTCAAGTGATCAACTTGAAGATATCTCACCAAACTGCTCATCGGTCCTCATATCAATTACATTTGTAATAAGCTAGATACATATGACTTTTATGCACTAGCTGAGGGGAGTGTTAGAATAGTAATAGGTATATACAATCCTTCTTAGAATAGGATTGTATTGCAGTGTCATAGTTGGAAAAGGAGTCTATTGTAGTGTCTATAAATATGGTTTCTATGTAATAATGTAGAGACAACAATTCAATAATATTCTTCTCTTATATATCTCAAAAGCGCATTTGTTGCCTTTTTAATATAGTATCTGCAGTTGCTGGAACATTAGTTTCTAACAATGGTCCTAGTGGTAAGTGACGAGGAGTGAAGCCATACAAAGCTTCGAAATGTGGAGAATTCAGACTAGTGTGGAAATTTGTGTTATACCACCATTTTGTAGCATAAAGTCAATGCTCCTAGTGAATAAGTCTACCCTCATTCATGCATCTTAGATAGTTTTCTACACACTTGTTCACCCTCTCAGTTTCCCATCACTCTGATGGTGATAAGCTGTTTTGTAATATAATTGAGTGCCCAAAAGTTTGCCAAAAATTGCTCAAGAAGAATCTATCTCTGTCAGTAACTATGGAATTAGGAGTGCCATGCAAACTTTGGACTCATTTTCGAAATGTTGCAGCAACATCAGTTCTACTTGTTGGGTTTTAAAGGTGTGAATAGGAAATAAAAAGTTGTGACTCTCCTGAAGGGTTGTAACTATGCCGAAGGGTTGTGACCTTTATGAAAGGTTGTATTCTTTCTAAAGGGTTGTGACAGTTTGAAAAGTTGTGCCTTTTCCAAAGTGTTGTGACCTTTCTGAAAGGTTGTCTTCTTTCCAAAGAGTTGTGACCTTTACCCTCTGTTGGCTATAAATAGAGAGGTTTTCTCTCATTTTTCTGGATCGAATTCTTCCCTTCTCTTGCATACATTTCTTACGAAATAAAATTGATCGGTCGTGTCTATGTGTGTGAGTCGTTGCTGTCATTTTGAGTACATTGATATTATTAAAGTTTGAGGTACCGCTACTTCTTTAATGGTTAATCCATTTTATCTTGGGAGGAATTAATCTCTAACCTCGGGTACTTGAGGGTATCAAATTTCTAAAGGACACATAGTGGGTTCTATGAACTCTGATAGTCCTTTGTTTTTCTTTTCATCTTTTATTATTTTTGGTTTGCTAATCTGAATACAAGACGCAACAAGCTTAAGAAATTTAATATTTATGGTATTTTCTGTGGTAAGGAAATTACATTTATTTTCTGCGTTCGTTTTGTTGGAAATAAAAAGAAGAAAAAGAGAATTATTTTATCATATGATAAAAGCAATTTGGGATGAATTAGTACTACTTTAATATGTTGGAGTATATATTCTATAGTAAGTTTTCCTTGGATGGGTAAGATTATGCTTATTTTCTTCCCAAGTGCATTCAAGCATTACACCCCTTCAGTTTTCTTTTCAATGAGAAAGTTATTTTGCGCATAAAGGTTAAGATATGCACTTTAATTTTTTTTCCTATATATTCTTGGTTTTATATAACTATGAGAAGAAGTAAATGAACAATGTTGTCTCCTAACAATATTTGAACATATGTTTAGTTTCTTGTTGAAATTAAATGTCTTCTTGAGGAAAATAGGAATATGATGGAAACTGAGAAACGAAGAAAAATAGCAAGAAAAGTGACTTGCGTGAAATCATTGCTGGCAGATAGAATATGATTCAATGAGAGTAAAAATCAGGCTATATCTTTATTTCCCTTGATTATTATTTTCTTTTTCTATCCTTTATAAGTTATGAGATTTATTTCATAAACATTAGGATAGATGGACATTATGTGATGATCTTAGTATATACTACAAAAGGAACCCCAATTACCAACAAAAACATTCGTTGGTAAATTGATCAAATTGGTTGGCAAATTGAGTTACCAACCAAATGTCAACTTATATTAATATGTTGCTAAAAGGATCATCGGTAAATATTACCAACCGATTTTAATTTGTTGGTAAACTTACCAACCAAAAATCCGTTGGTAAACACCCAAAGATGTTGTTACAAAATTTTGAAACATGGCCCTGAAATTTTCGTTGGTAAATTCACCTACTAATTTTTTGTTAGTATATCGTTAGTACCTTTACTAACAAATTGAAAAAGAAGTTCGTTAAATTTTTTCTTCATTATTCGATTCCGTTGGTAATTATAGTAACAAATGTCTTGTTTGCAATTTTAGTAACAGAAAATTTATGTTGGTAATTTACCAATAAATTTTAAATACCTTTTTTTTGGTTTCCCATCCGGTGTCCGGTACCCACATTGGAGCCCGACTAAATCCGGATTCACTTCGTACCGAAGGGGAATCGAACCCGAGACCTCTTGGTTAAGGATAAAAGGAGAACTTACCACTCCACCACAACCCTTATTGGTAATAAATTTTAAATACGTTAGTATGATTATTATTTTTTCTAATAAATTTACTAATTGATTGTTAGTTTGTTGGTAATATATCATTCAAGTTCAATGTTAGGTTAGTAATTGATTGACAATATGTTCAAAATATTATTAACTGAATGATTATTCAATAGTAAAATATTTATTAATTTATTGCATTTAAAAATCTAAGAGCACGAATATAAATCCAAATATATTAATATCAATTTTATAAATCATATTTGAATGAAACAATGAAAAATCTATGATAACAAGTTAAATTAATCTCAATATGACACACATCATTATATCATGATGTGTTTCTAAACGTATGTAGTGTACAAGTTGACAATGTATCCAACTGACAAAATCAACTTGAAGAATCTTATCTACTTGTTGCTGCATTTTGTGTCTCATTTTTTCTCAAATGTCATGCTTCCTCTCTTGTAAATGGGTATACAATACATTTTTCGCCTGAGAATCCAAATCACGATCTTGAAGATGAAGCGGATAATGCACCAACATTTCCTTAGAAAGCTGTCAAAGAAACAAGGTCGTAAGTTTGTGGAAAAACTTGTTGGAGGATCACTGAATTACTTTGCAGGTTGACATGTTGATATGATCTTATACTTCACAGTATTGCTCTAAGAAATCATCAAGAAATAGTCAGAGGTAATACATGTGATGTATAATATTTAGCATCAACTAGCCACGGGAGTTCATGACCTTTCTCAAGGAAATTTAATGTTAAAACATACTCCTATCTAAGACACTACAACCCTTAGATATAAAGACCGAGCAAAGAGCTAGATGTCATATAATAGCTACTTTACAAGCATTCTGTTTTGATAGTCCATGATGATAAGTTAGTAATTAATATGTTGGTAATTTTACCAATGGATTAATGATCGGTTGGTATAATACCAACTATTTTAATGATGTTAGTAATTTACTAACTACAATCTTTATTCGTCGGTAAAATTTCCAACTAATTGGATATTGGTTGGCAAGTTTACCAACAAATTACATTTCGTTACTAACTTACCAACACATTTATATTTGGTTGGTAAATTTAGCAACACAATCTTGCCGTTGGTAAATGGTTGGTTAATAATTCATTGGTAATATGTTAATAAATTATATAAATAATTTTTTTGTTATATTTACCAACCAATATATACTTCATTGGTAATATTACCAACAAAAGGTGTGCGTTAGTAATATTTCAGTTGGTACTCCATTGATAGAATGTTGCTAAATTTGGCGCCATTTTTCCCGCCATATTTACCAACTAAAATACTTAGTTAGTAAGATTTTGGTTAGTAATCTGTTAGAATTTCGTTGTTATGTTTTAAAATATAATTCAGTTAGAAATACGTTGGTAATTTGTTAGTAGAATACTAACCAACTTAAGTTGTAAGTAAAATTTGTTGGCAATTTGAGGTTTTTTAATATGTATTCTATTTAGAGGAGGAAAAAAACTTTTGTAGTTTTTTACTCCATGTGAAATTTTATTGTGTTTGACTTTTGGAGACTAAATTCTTCTGATTTTTTTTTACTCCTTTGGTTTGAAGAATATAAGAACTTCACGAACAAATCAGATTGTGCAGTGGTTTGAAGAATATAAAAACTTCACCAATCTGTTCAATACTCTATTTGAATGAATATTCTGCCTTGAAGAGTATAAAATTTTCGTCAGGAATATTAAGGCTAAATTATTTGACAAAGATAAAATCTTCATTTTAGATAAAAAGCAATGTTGTATTTGAGGTTTCTGGAGATTAAAACCTTTTTTCATTTACTACTCTGTCTGAATGTGAAACTGATTCGAAGAATATAAAAACTTCATCTATATTCAAGGTTCATTCGGTTAACGATTAGAAGAATATAAAAGCTTCATCGTTAAACTAGAAACAAGTTGTATAAAGATTTAATCCTTATTGTTAGTATTCTAAATACTAAGTGGTCTGTCTAGTTGTGACAGAAAGGAAAAAAAAATATTAGTAACATAAAATTAGTGATTTTTGTGCGTGCAATGGGTGTTTCTATGGATTAAATCTCCAAAAGAAGGCTCCGTGTTACCAATGTATATTTTGATAGTATACAATTTGAAAAGATTAAAAAATAATGTGGAAAATAATTTCAAATACTTGAAAAATATTTTTGAGAACATATTTAAAATGTGGGGGGTTCTATACTTGTGATAAAGACAAAATTAGACGTACTCTCTAATTTAAATTTGAAAGTACAAGATATGAAATTTAACGACATTCTTGTATTATGTTAGACCCACAAAATTCTTGGAGTATATTTGATATTGTGGTCATTGAGTCTCTTTACTAGTATATGATATGACTAGTATAAAATCGCAAAATTATATTACTCGTTCAAAAGAATTGTATTCTTCGATGAAAAAGTGTTACTTAAATATTGTGATTTTAATGAAAAAATATGTCTATTTATATAGATATGAACATTGGTGAAAAGTGATTTGTTATGTTTGTGTTGTAAAACAAACATTTGGGTCATATTGCTCTTATTGGACCGAAGAGACTATGGTCATGGGTAATTCTATAACAAATTGAATGTTATGGAAAGGTCCTACTACAAAGGACACTTGGCAAGGTGTTGACTCTAAAACAATGTATGTATTTGACAAAGTTATAAAAAGTAAAGAACAAAATATTTGTAGGAAAAAGTTACCTCACGGAAGGTCTTTTCAAACCCATGACTTCTGTTTGTTCTTACTCACTTGAATCAAATTGTTTGTGACATGAATGCTTAGGACATGTCAATTACAAAAACCTTGCAAAAAGTGATCAACTTAGGAATTTTGCCTAACTTCTAGTGCAATAAATCAAAATGTCAAGTATGTGTTGAATCTAAGTATGTTAAGAAGTATGTGTTGAATCTAAATATGTTAAGCATACTTATAAATTTGTTGTAAGGAATTTTAATCCTTTAGAATTGATTTACACTAACATTTGTGATATGAAGTCAACACTATCTCTTGGTGGGAAGAGGTATTTCATAAATTTTACTGAAAATTGCACTAGATAGTGTTAAGTTTATTTGTTGAATGGTAAGGAGAAGCAATAGAAACATATAGGCAATATAACACCGAAGTTGAAAAGATTGTCATGATTAGAAGTGGTAGATGTGGAGAATATGAACTTATTTTGCAGAAATATATTTGAAAAATGGAATCATCCATCAAATTACTGTACATTCTCACCTCAATCTAATGAAATTGTTGATAGGAAAAAATCGAACTTTGAAGGAAATGTTGAATGTCCTATTTATAAGTTCAGGTTTACCATAAAATTTGTGGGCAGTGCTATCATTATAGCAAAAGAGAACAACAAAAAGTTTGTTTTTTCAGAAAGAGAGAAACAAAAAGTTTTCTTTGTTAATAAAGGGAGTAACAAATAAAAAAAAACTTTTGTTTGTTAAGAAATGGAGCAACAAAAAGTTGTGTTTGTTCAAGCTTTGTTGTATCCTGATAGAGAACTGCTTGTCGCCCCTTAAATATATACAAGTAATAACTCTCGAAAGATAGTGATCTAACAATTTTCAATAGAGTCTATTACATATGAGAAATGGAAATGAGGGAACTATTCCCAAACGAGTCAAAATAGGACCTAAGACTGTGGATTGTATGTTTATTGGATATGCTTCAAATAGTAAAGCATGTCAAGTTATGGTTCATATGTCTGAACCGTCAGATAGTTAAGTGAAGGGTCTAAATGACCTTGGAACGAACCAAAGGAGAATGTACTTAATAAAGAGATTCAGAGGCGTAGTAAATGTCAATGGACAAATCACTTCCTTCTAGTTTGATTGTGTAACATTTCTTCTTGAAAATGAGTTTCATATATTCTAAAAGTTATGTCCTTTGTGGACTCATTCTCTTTGAAAAAAGTTGTCAATAGTAAGATAGATTCAATCTTGAGCAGCCATACTTGAAAGTTGGTTGATCTTCTTGCAGGAAATATACTTTTGGGTTCAAAGTGGATCTACAAAAGGAAAAGAAATTTGATGAAACTATTAATAAATACAAAGCAAGACTTGTTGTCATAGGCTTTAGACAATAAGAAAGCCTTGTTTGACACATAATAGCCACTAACTAGGATTACATCAATTCATATGTTAATTGCGCTAGTTGCGGTATATGGCCTTCAAATTCATCAAAATGGATGTGAAAACATTTTTTTAAATGGAAAATTGGAGGAAGAAATTCACATGGAATAACCCGAGGGCATTGTGGTTCTGGTAAAGAAAAAAAAGTCTGTAAAGTTGTTAAGTCACTTTGTGGACTAAAAACAAGCGCCCAAATAATGACATGTGAAGTTTGACCAAAGTATGTTGGCAAATGAATTCAAGATTAATGAATGTGATAAATTTTTTTACATTAAAGACACTCCAAATCACAAGGTCATTGTTTGTTTTTATGTTGATCATCAAAAGAGACATTTCTGACATAAATGCTACGAAGCATATGCTAGAAAGTAACTTCGATATGAAAGACATTGATGTTACTGATGTGATTGAAAATGTACTTGACAAGTTCAAGCATTTGAATTTCAATATTGTCAAGACTCCAATAAATGTGAGATTTGTACTTCAAAAGAATGAAGGCAAAAGTGACTCACAATTGGATTGTGCTAGAGTATTGAAAAGTATGATATATATCATGAAGTGTACGCGATCAGATATAGCATGTGCTATTAGTAAATTAAGTCGGTTCACGAGTAATCTCAATCAAACTCATTGGATGACAATGAAAAGAGTTTTGGAGTATTTAAAACATACTTAAAAACACTATTGATTTGCATTATAACTAATATTCAATAATGTTTGAAGAATATAGTGATGCAAATTGAATCACAAGGTCAGATGAAGTAAAATCCACAAGTGGATATGTATTTACTCTTGGTGGAGGAGCAGTCTCTTGGAAATCTTCCAAGCAGAAATGTATCTCTCGCTCTACTATGAAATCTGAGTTTATCACTCTAGATAAGGCCGGTGAAGAAGTTGAATGACTCCAAAATTTCTTGAAAGATTTTTGGCCCAAACATTTTATCTCCAGTATCCATACACTGTGAGAGTTAATTTGCCATCAGTAGGGCATGGAGCATGATGTATAACGGAAAGTCTCGCCATATATGACGTAGACATAATATCGTTAGAGAATTACTCTCTAGTGGAAGTATCATAATTGACTATGTAAAGTTAATGGATAATGTTCTCAATATTATGCCTTGAAGAGGACTCGAACCTCCACACGCTTTAGCACGAGATTTTGAGTCTCGCGTGTCTACCATTTCACCACCAAGCCACTTATAAAAGGCCTAACTAGAGAGAGAGTTGATAGATTATCAAAGAGAATGGGACTATGGCTGAGGACAAGTCATTGTGGCAGTAACTCTACCTAGAAGACTGGAGATCCCAAGATCTAGGTTCAAGGAGATCAAACAAAGTCATTGATGACGGTTCAACATTGTCAAAATATTTTTTATGGTCCATTCTTATGATAAGACAATGTTCAGTAACAAGGATAAAGGCATTAGGACTTTTTAATGGTTTCTAAGTTTGATACAGGGTATATCAAATAGTGTATCTATGGGATAACACATTTATAAATCACCAATGTAAGTGTGAAGTGTAAGATGCTTTAAGGAGAATTCGGTAAGGCCAGTTCTTTACGCACTTATAAATCAAGATGTGTTCATGGCTGAAACGAACAAAACAATGAGAACCAAAAATAGTTCAAGGGTTAGTTGTGTGACTTATGTTGTCTAGGTATACACCAAAGCTCGACGGTTCAAAGATATCAAATCTACCGATTGACCGAGTATATCCTATATATGTTCACTATGGAAAGTTCAAAGGGAAACCTATTTATCCAGATGCAATCAATCTTTACTTACGAATCACACGTTTTTCATGCATATGTTTTAACAAAAGTCATTCCCTATTCATGTAGGGGATTGTTGGGTTTTAAAGGTGTGAACAGGAAATGAAATATTGTGACTCTCTTGAAGGGTTGTAACTATGCTGAAGGGTTGTGACCTTTATGAAAGGTTGTGTTCTTTCTAAAGGGTTGTGACAGTTTGAAAGGTTATAACTTTTTCAAAGTGTTGTGACCTTTCTGAAAGATTGTCTTCTTTCTAAAGAGTTGTGACCTTTACCATCTGTTGGCTATAAATAGAGAGGCTTTCTTTCATTTTTGTAGATCGAATTCTTCCCTTTTCTTGCATACATTTCTTACGAAATAAAATCAATCGATCATGTCTGTGTGTTTGATTCGTTGCTGTCATTTTGAGTTCGTTGAAATTATTGAAATTTGAGGTACCGCTACTTCTTTAATGGCTAATTCATTTTATTTTAGGAGGAATTATTCTGCAACCTCGGGTACTTGAGGGGATTAAATTTCTTAAGAACACACGGTGGATTCTGTGGACTCGGATAGTTCTTTGTTTTTCTTTTCATCTTTTATTATTTCTGGTTTGTTAATCTGAATACAAGAGACAACACTACCAACCAAAATAGTATTGACCCCTAGATTCCTTCCTAACAAGGAATTCAAGAACACATCCTCTTGTATCTCTTGCTCCACCTCTTCTTCAATAATCATGTCAGGGTATGAGGGATCTTCCACCACCTTTGGAAGCATATTCTGAGTCTCAGCCTCTCCAACTAAGCAATTCAATTGTTGCTTCTTACACTGATGTCCAGGACTATATTGTTCACCACACCTAAAACATAAGGTGTGTTTGGTATGAAGGAAAATGTTTTCCTGGAAAACAAGTTGATTTTTGCCTTATTTTCTCATATTTGGTTGGTGAGTAGAAAATATTTTCTGAAAAAGATTTTTAGTATTTGATTTATGAATGAAAAATATTTTTGAGAAATTCTTTTACTTTACTAGAGTAGAAAATAAGTTTTGAAATTGAAAATATTTTTTAAAAACAAACTTAAATTGTTTTTTGGGGGTGGGGGTCGAGGATAGGGGTGAAAAATTGAAATTTTGAAGTTGAAAATATTTTTTACAAACAAATTTAAACTTTTTTGGGGGGTGGGGGATGGTCGAGGATTGGGGTGAAAAAAATAAAATTTTCAAGTTGAAAATATATATTTTTTTTTTAAACTTTTAAATTTTTTTTTGGGGGTGGGGGGGCTGGGTAGGGGTGAAAAAAATGAAATTTGAAATTGAAAATATTTTTGAAAAACAAACTTAAAATTATTTTTCGGGGGTGGTCGTAGGGTGTGAGTGGGTGGGGGGTCGAGTGTAGGGGTGAAAAATTGAAATTTTGAAGTTGAAAATATTTTTTAAAAACAAACTTAAATTTTCTTTTGGGGGGTGGAGGCTGGTAGGGGTTGGGGGGGTCGAGGGTTGGGGTGAAAAAATAAACTTTTGAAGTTGAAAATATTTTTTAAAAAAAAAACTTAAAGATTTTTTTTGGGGGTGGGGCTGGGTAGGGGGGAAAATGAAATTTTGAAATTGAAAATATTTTTGAAAAACAAACTTAAAATTATTTTTTAGGGGTGGGGGTGGTAGGGCATGGGTGGGTGGGGGAGCTGGTAGGGGAGTGGGTGGGTGGGGGTCGAAGGGTAGGGGTGAAAAAATGAAATTTTGAAATTGAAAATATTTTTTAAAAGAAAACTTAAATTATTTTTTTTTTTTTGGGGTAGAGGTGGCGAGTAGGGGGTGGGTGGGTTGGGGGGGAGGGGAGGGTCGAGTGTAGGGGTGAAAAAATAAAATTTTGAAGTTGAAAATATTTTTTAAAAACAAACTCAATTTTTTTTTGGAAGGAGGGGGGGGGGGGTGGCTGATCTAGGATCGGAATGAAAAAATAAAAAATTGAAGTTGAAAATATTTTTTAAAAACAAACTTAATTTTTTTTTTCTTTTTGAAGGGGGTTTGGGGGCTGATAGGGGGGGCTAATGGGGGGCGAGGGTAAAATCATAAAAAATTGAAATTAGAAATATCTTTTAAAAACAATTTTTAATATTTTTTTGGGATGGGGTGGGGGTAGGGGTGAGGGTGGGGTAAAAAAATTGAATTTAAAAATAAGTTTTAAAATTATTAATTTTTTGGTTGGGGGGGTGTGGGGGCTGATTTGAGGGTAGAGACAAAATAAATTGATTTTTTCAACAAAAAAATAATTATAATTTGAAGTTGGAAGTGAGTTTTGAAAAATGTTTTTCTTAAGTTTTGAAGAGAAGTCATTTTCCTTAAATTTGAGGAAAATGAGTTGATTTGGAAAATATTTAACCCAAATAAACATGAGAAAATTTGAAAGCATTTTTCGAAAAATATTTTCCTTCATACCAACCACACCCATAGTATATGTTGCTTTTCCTATATTCATAGACCTTTGGGCTAAGCTTTGAAGGCAAGGGGTCTGTTGGTAGTAATAGGGGTTCTGGCATAGGAAGATCTTCCCCCATTGTGCACAAGCTTTTACTAAACTTTGGTGAGCTTCTAGTCATCCTCTATGGCTTTCTCTTGCATTCGGGCCTTTTCAATGGCCAAATTCAAAGTAGGAGGTTTGAACATTTTAACTGCAAATTTAATCTCTTCTTTCAATGCACCCAAAAAGCTAGACAGTAAGTGAGATTCATTTAGCTGAGGATTTCTCAGAAGCATCTGAGCCTTCAGATCCTCAAACTTCCCTATAAATTCATCAACAGTACCTGTATGTCTAAGGTTATTAAACTCTTCCACAATTTCCTCCATTTCATCATCAAATCTACTGATTAATTCCTCTTTGAACTCTACCAGTTAATCATCCCTCGACTTAAAATTAGGGAATGAATCGAAGACTCAGCTAAGCCATTTAAATAAAGTGCAACAGCTACTACTTTATGTATGTCCAGTGTTCTATAATGATTAAAGTACCTTTCACATTTTCAAACCCAGACCTTGGGTTCATTCCCTTCGATCCCAGGAAGTTCCCACTTAGGGGGTGGAATTGGAACTGCCTGTAGCCTGTTCTGTCTAGGATCTTGCACTGTTATGGGAAGTAGTCCACCTCCTAGTTGTTGGTCACCTTGTGCCCTATTAGGAACTCTCGCCAGTTCTATAAGTTGATCAAGAAATCAGCTCAAAGGTACCTTGAATTCATGTTTGAGTGTCTCGAACATTCTGTTGATTAGTGAGGCAATCATTCAGAACATCATCATGTCAAACAAGTTTGTAATCTATCAACTTGAAACGAGTGCTCTCTACCATTTTTACCACACGTCACATGAATCCAAGATTGTGATACCAACTATAATCACTTCGATTGAGATATGAAGTAGAATTACAACAATAAGATAACCAACTTGTTTTTGGGACAATTTTCTCAATTTATAATTGACTGAAATATGGATATAGAATAAAAGATAATCAAATATTGAATTAAACTAGGCTACTAAGATAAGTTGGCATCCATGGTTGAGTTTGAATCTACAGAAGAACAAGAGATGAGAAGATCAGATTTAGAAAAGAAGGGAGAAGAAAGAGATGAGAGAGAAGAGAATCGAGGAAGAGGAGGAAAAATACCAGAAATTCTTTCATGCTTCTCTCTCTCCTCAGTTGGTTTTTTAACCAACTCAGATGTGGCATATCCTGGCCCTGGCTGCTCATTAATTAAGATGCAATCTAGGGTGTACGACCTTGATTCCACCACATCGTTTATCATTCATTACATTGCATTGTCGAACTTTGTTATGCTGTGTGACTTGTTTAATGCCAGTTTTATATAAATTGGTTGCACCGATGCTGCAGTGGAACTTTTCTGCAGGTGAAAGCGTTTCATAATTTATTTTTTAAGTCTGATTAGTTGTTTATACAAGTAATGGGTCTGAGGGCAGAAATTAAACAAGAGTAGGCAAATAACAATATAAACAAAGGACACAACCAAAAACCTACGAGCTACTACAAAGTGAGTACATGTGTATTCGAAAGGAAAAAGACAAGTCTATTCACTCCTACAAAACGCCGTGTGCTCATCCTTTGGACGCCCGGCTATATTCTAGTCAAAATAGATGGTAATACCAAAACAACGGGTACCAGAGGCATCATCGGCCGACCGAGCGTAAGCAAAAGTAAATTGAAATGCAAATAAAGGGTCACATCAAGTGGGAGTAATAAATGGGGGTTGTACACGAGCGTACGTGCAACAAAGACAAGTAATCTAACTAACTCCGCCAGCTCCCATAAACCCGACGGGTACGCGTGCACACACAATAAAAGAAACCACCCCGCACGGACCCCCATAAGCCCGGCAGATGCACGACGAGATAAAGTAAAATAATGGAGCTAGAAGGTCTATCACAATATTACCAAATTCCGGACTTTTAACCGAACCATTCCTAATCATATTCCAAGATCTCATTACGTCCGGACTTTAACAGGAATCTTTCCAACCTCCAAAACCTCAACCTACAGATGAGAGTAATCGAGACTAAACTGAAGCTTTAGTGAGGGTGGGAATACACCACGTGCAAGCCGGACCACGGACTCGAACCGGTACTATAGCTAATGAGTCAACCTATATGGAATTTGGACCACGGACTCAACCGGGTGCAGTAGCCAAGGTCGGGCACGGGGTGGGCTGGACCACGGACTCTAACCGGCACGTAGCCAAAACCGGATCACGGGTAAGCCGGACCACGGACTCGAACCGGCATCGTAGCTAAGCCTGGACATAAGTAAGCCGGACCACGGACTCAACCTAGCATCAGTAGCTAATAGAAAACGGGGCATTATGGATACAAGGTCATAAGCCGAGTTACCGACTATCGACTCCAAATCCGCTATATCCGTCTACAAGAAGCCGACCGTACGAAACGACGTCGGAAAGTTCTACCGCCCAACGACATCCAGAAATCTCGCAAGTCTATGGCAACACTAGTCTAAGCCTAGACTAAGGCCAAACATACTTCAGTTCAATATTATCATATACACCACTCAGATATGGATATTCAATAATATCAAGAGACATCTTTGTCATAATCCAACACTTTCCCGAAATAAGGTCTAAGGCGGGAATTATAGAAATTTAGCATGCTCGACACCCGAACCCTCCATACTCAAGCAAATCAATAAACAAATGCCTAAACATGCTCAATCTCACGAGAGAAAACGATAGCCTACTCCGGGAAGCCGATCACGCGTGCTCCAACTCATTTTACATCGAATCTTTTCCCTCCGAACGGTCTCCAAATGCTTCCCCACTAAAAAGGTTAATCACCTTGTCATTACGAATATATTGACACTAAAATTATATTTTTTCGGAGACGGACCCAAAATCGGGTCTAAAACGGGATTGGTGGGCCCACACTTAGAATCTCAAAATCGAATCCGTGGAACCGTCCCAAATACCTTACTAAACTAATACCCCAAAATTATAGCACAAACAGATGCTTAAAACACCGCAAATCAGTCACAACAATTAAAAAGGGCAGCCCCTTGATCACCAATTTCGGAAAAACGAGACCCTTTCAACCCAAACAGATTATACCACTGGCGATCCTTGCGAAAAACTCTACAAGTTAGCCACAAGAATGACTCAAACGGACTTACGATGATCAAGATCTCACATTTCAAAAATTCAACAACAAAACATCCGGAAAATCACCTTGGCAGTGGCTAAAAAAATTGATTTCTTACCTCAAACAAAGCACTCCCTCGTTTTCCGAGATCACCACTAGATTCCCCTCGAAATTCTCTTGAAGTTTGGCTTTTGAATCACTTAATTTGGACTCAAAATGAAGGATTAATCTCAAGTTGAAGTTGAACAAAAACAAAAAAAAATTTGGACGAATTCGTTCTTAAAATCTGGAAATTTCCACCTCTGCCACGTGTCGTCACGTGGCTCTGCCACGTCACCGCCGCGTCAAAATTTTACAACCCTTCAAACTTAAATTTTGATGTTTCGGACTCGTTCGAAGTCGGAAAAATACAAACCTTATATGGAATCTGATTGGAAACGATATTTCGGACTCAACGGTGAAGGCGAAATTTCCATTTGGAGCTCGCATTGACGAAAGTGGGTCCCACACCCGTAATCATTTTGTTCCACAAGCTTTGCTATCTAAAGTCTCGGGAAGTGAACAAAGGATCGTTCTAGACCAAAATCGACAAGAACTCTCGAGCAAAGAGGTTGACCAAAGTCAACTTTTGTTATAAAAATCTCCAAAACAGGGAGAATTGATTCATAAATGACTTGGGGTCGAGAGAACGCTCTAAACGATGAAATGAATTCTTTAATTTAAAAATTTTTTCCATCTAAAAGAATATTGTTAATGCTCAAATAATTAAAGAATCAACCGGACGATGTCTCCAACGGACCTTTGCAATCTCCTCACATCTCTCGGCTGAATATTACAAATTTTTCAACCGCATCATACCGGAGCACATGAGTGTACCGCCGCAACATCGAGACATGAAAACCGGGTGGATGTGCAATGGAGTATCTCAAATGGCCCAATGTACTGGGGCTAAGCTTGCCCCGCCTCCCAAACCTCATCACGCCCCTTCATGGGCGACACACGGAGGAATACCCGATCACCAACGGGAGAATCTCAAAGGCCGGCGCCTCCGATCCGCATAACTCGGTGCCTACTCCGAGCCGTCCCGAGCCTATCCCGAATCACCCTCACCCGATCCAGGCCTCCGAAGCAATCCGTACCACGCGGCCTAGGCTCAGAGACTCAAACCAACCAACCGGAGAGCGACAACGCCTACCATATAATGCCTCAATGGGGCCATCCGAATACTAGAGTGTTAGCCGTTGTTATACGCAAACTCGCCAAAGGTAAGAACCGGTCCCATTGACCTCCAAAAATCCATAACACAAGCCCGCAACATGTCCTCAAGAACCTCGATCGTGCGCTCCGTGACCATCGGTCTGCGGGTGGAAAGCATTTGTGCTAAGGTCAACACGGGTACCCAACTCATCCGGAAGGTCCTCCGTAAGCTAGATGTGAACTGTGGGCCCCGACCGAGATGATGGAAACAGGGCACACCATGAAGACGAACCACCTCTCGAATGTAGATACGGGCTAACCTCTCAAAGATTGTAGGAAGTATGGACAGAATGAAGTGTGCCGATTTAGTCAACCGATCCACGATGACCCAAATGCCGTCAACACCTCTAGAAGTCCGAGGTAACCCCCACAACGAAGTCCATAGTGATACGCTCCCACTTCCACTCCGGAATGGGTAATCTCTGAAACTTCGCCACCCGAGGCCTCAAATACTCGGCCTTTACCGCCGGGCAAAGACAAGCAACGGGAAACAAAGTCAGCAATATCTCTCCTCATGCCACTCCACCCGCAATGCCGCCTCATATCACGATACATCTTATTTGTGCCGGATGGATAGAGTATCTAGACTCATGGCCCTCGAAAGTATCAACCGTATCAAATCCCCAACTCTCGGAACACGGATGCGGCCGGCGAATCTCAACACTCCATCGGGATCTAAGGTAGCTCGACCACCATCACCCGCTAACACTCGATCTCTAAGGGCCACCAAGGCCTCATCCTCAAACCGACAACCACGGATTGCAAGCAAGGAAGACTGAACTCCCATATGGGCCAAGACACGTCTAGAATCCGAGATATCCAACCGAATCATGCTATTGGCTAAGAACCGAATGTCCATAGCCAAGGGTCGCTCCTCACCGAGATAAGAAGGATAGACTACCCATACTTCACGCCTTTCGGCTCAAGGCGTCCGCTACCACATTCGCCTTGCCCGGATGATAGAGAATAGATAGGTCATAGTCCTTCGGGAGCTCAATAATGCCCGAATTAAGGTCCCTTTGGCTCATGATGTACCGAAGACTCCCGTGATCGGTATAGATCTCACATCGAACTCCATACAAGTAGTGCCTCCAAATCTTAAGTGCGAAAACTACCGCCAACTCTAAGTCATGGGTGGGGTAGTTGCGCCATGAATCTTAAGCCGCCTCGACGCATAAGTAACCCGGCATGGCATCAATACACAACCCAAAACCAACGTGGGATGCATCACAATATACCGTGAAGCCCTCGCCTCAACTCGGGAAAGTCAATATAGGAGCGGTGGTCAATAACTCCTTGAGCTCTCAAAAAGCTCGCTCACACTCCTCTCGACCAAACAAAGGGAACATTCAAGAAAATCCTCAACAAAACGCCTATAGTAGCCTGCCAATCCGACTAAGCTACGAACCCAAGAGTGGGCCTCGTGCCAATCACGAATAGCCTCAATCTTGCGATCAACCCTAATACCCTCCTTGGACACCACGTGCCCCAAGAAGGCTGGAGCGGTGGTCAATAACTCAAGCCAAAACTCGCACTTTGAGAACTTGGCATAAAGCCGATCTCTCAAAGTCCGGAGCACTATCCTCAAATGTTGCTCATGCTCATTCCGGCCCGCGAGTATACCGACGGTATGTCATCAATGAAGACAATGACAAATAAATCAAGGTATGGCCCGAACACACGTGTCATCAAGTCCATGAAGGCGGCGGGGGCATTAGTCAACCCAAACGACATCACCAAGAACTCATAATGGCCATAACGAGTCTAAATGCGGTCTTAGGGGAGGTCTTGGATCTTAAATCAATCTTAAAAATACCACGGCACCTTGAAGCTGATCAAACAAATCATCAATACGAGGCATGGGGTAACGGTTTTCACCGTCACCTTGTTCACTCGCCTATAGTCAATACACAATCGCATAGTACCGTCCTTCTTCTTCACGAAGAGGACGGGGCACCCCAAGGCGATACACTAGGCCGAATGAATCCCTTACCCAAGAGATCCCGAAGCTGAACACCGAGCTCCTTGAGCTGCAGAGCCATCATCCGATATGGCGGAATAGAAATAGGGCGAGTACCAGCTCCAAGCTCAATCGAAAAATCAACATCACACTCGGGGGTAGGCTGGTAGATCGGCAGGAAACACATCTATGAAGTCACGAACAACAGAATCGATTCAACCGGGAGAAACCTCCCTACTCACATCACGTACATAGGCCAAATATGATAAGCATCCGCTAGCCACTAGCCTCCTAGCACGAATAAAAGAGATAACCCCAGGCGGTGTGCTACTACGAGATCCTCGCCACACCACCGGAGGAATAAAGGGAATAGCTAAGGTAACCGAGTCTTAGAAAAGCAATCTAAAACAGTAGCGATAAGGGGATAACCAATCCATGCCCAATTAATCACATCAAAATCAACCATGTCAAGCAATATAAGGTCAGCCCGGTGTCACGCCCGGATAGTAACTAAGCAAGATCGAAATACCCGATCCACTACTAAAGACTCACCCACGGGGTCGACACACGCAACGGCGCTAGAGGCTCGACATCAAACTCAATCGAGAGGCATAGTAGAAACATACGAAAAGTAGAGCCTGGATCAAATAAAGCCAAGGCGGGCTGCCGGCATAATAACACTGCACACGTGATCACATCGTCCGAGGGGCCTAGCCGGAGCCGCATAAAAAGTGGGCCTCGGACTCCCTACCCCGTGCATCCGCCCTATCCGCCCCTGGGACCACCCCGTATACCCCGTGACCACCCCTACGGACGGCCTCGCCTCGCCGAAGTGCCGGCGCACGCCCGACTTTGTGGAGCGGAGTAAGGCTAACTGCGATGGGGACACTCGGCCCAATGATCTAAATCCCCACACTCATAACACCCCGGGATTTGTCGACGAGAGCGGAGGTCGGCTACCCCGCCAGAAGAACCCATCTCGCGAACTATCTCGGCCTCGACTAGGACCCGGCACTAAAACCAATATGGCGGTGCGATCACCTCGATGCCCGGGAGAGAAGCCCGAAAGGGCTACTAGACCGACCCGATGAAACCTCTTCGGCGGGGCCTATCATAAGAGTCTATCCCTCTAGTTTGGGACCCGCTGTGGCCGCCCGGTAGCGTGCCCTCTTATCATTGCCCCCTAGGCCTCGCGATGAACATGCTCCATGGAATTGGCATGATCGACCACATCAAGAAATGAACGCCAAGCGAAACCAAATTCTCGTGTTGACCCTCGGACGGTACCGCAACCCACATACAAAACAACGAACTCTCTCCTCCTCCATATCTCGGGCCGATCTTGCGACCCCGGCTTAACCTCTGTCAACGTCTACCCCAGATGGGGATGCATGCACAGCCGGATTGCATCAGCCCCGCTGGCGCCGCCTCGCGTGCGAGCCATACCCCGAAAGAATGAAACAAGTGATATTTCAAGGAACCAATAGACACCGCCGCACGAAAGCGAAACAAAAGAGGAAATTTTCCTAAGGACATCTTGTAGCCTCCCGAAGCGGACACAACCAAAAACATATATACAAATAAAGATCCCTCCCAGAACCTGGAAGTCACTAGTACAGAGCTACTACAAAATGAGTACAAGTCCTAAAACCGGACAACAGAGACTGGACTGTCTCGAAAGGAAAAAGACAAGTCTATATATACAGATGGAGACTGAAATAGTACAAAACGCCGTGTGCTCACCCCCGTCTCCAGATAAGTCTACTCCAAGCACGATCAACGCTGGCTACTAGTACACGGACTCCGCATCACAAAATAGATGCAGAGCGTAGCATGAGTACCAAAACAACAGGTACCCAGTAGGCATCATCGGCCGATTGAGCAAGATAAGCAAAAGTAAATTGAAATGCAAATAAAGGGTCACATCAAGTGCACAGAGTAGTAAATGGGGGGTATGTACACGAGCGTACAGGCAACAAAGACAAGTAATCTAACTAACTCCGCCAGGCTCCCATAAACCCGACGGGTACGCGCTCGTGCACACAAAAGAAACCACCTGCACGGATTTCATAAGCCCGGGCAGATGCATCGACAGATATAAAGTAAAATAATGGAGCTAGAAGGTCTATCACAATATTACCAAATTCCGGACTTTTAACCGAACCATTCCCAATCATATTCCAAGATCTCATTACGTCCGGACTTTAACGGGAATCTTTCCAACCTCAAAACCTCAACCTACAGATGAGAGTAATCGAGACTAAGCGAAGCTTTAGTGAGGAATTGGGAATACACCACGTGCAAAAATTTGGACCACGGACTCGAACCGGTACTATAGCTAATGAGTCAACCTATATGGGCTGGACCACGGACTCGAACCGGTGTCTGAGCAAAGGTCGGGCACGGGTGGGCTGGACCACGGACTCTAACAGTGCACTGTAGCCAAAAACCAGATCACAGTAATTTGGACCACGGACTCGAACCGGCTGTAGCTAAGCCTCGGACATAAGTAAGTTGGACCACGGACTCTAACCTGCACGTAGCTAATAAACGGGGCATTATGGATACAAGGTCATAAGGCGAGTTACCGAATCTTTTCCTCTCCGAACGGTCTCCAAATGCTTCCCCACTAACAAAAGGTTAATCACCTTGTCATTACGAATATATTAACACTAAAATTATATTTTTCGGAGACGGACCCAAAATCGGGTCTAAAACGGGATTGTGGGGCCCACACTTAGAATCTCAAAATCGAATCCGTGGAACCGTCCCAAATACCTTACTAAACTAATACCCCAAAATTATAGCACAAACAGATGCTTAAAACACCGCAAATCAGTCACAACAATTAAAAAGGGCAGCCCCTTGATCACCAATTTTCGGAAAAATGAGACCCTTTCAACCCAAACAGATTATACCACGACGATCCTTGCGAAAAACTCTACAAGTTAGCCACAAGAATGACTCAAAACGGACTTACGATGATCAAGATCTCACATTTCAAAAATTCAACAACAAAACATCCGGAAAATCACCTTGGCAGTGGCTAAAAATTGATTTCTTACCTCAAACAAAGCCTCCCCTCGCGTTTCCGAGATCACCACTAGATTCCCCTCGAAATTCTCTTGAAGTTTGCCTTTTGAATCACTTAATTTGGACTCAAAATGAAGGATTAATCTCAAGTTGAAGTTGAACAAAAACAAAAAAAAAAAAAATTTGGACGAATTCGTTCTTAAAATCTGGAAATTTCCACCTCTGCCACGTGTCGTCACGTGGCTCTGCCACGTCACCGCCGCGTCAAAATTTTACAACCCTTCAAACTTAAATTTTGATGTTTCGGACTCGTTCAAGTCGGAAAAATACAAACCTTATATGGAATCTGATTGGAAACGATATTTCGGACTCAACGGTGAAGGCAAAATTTCCATTTGGAGCTCGCATCGACGAAAAGTGGGTCCCACACCTTAATCATTTTGAGCCGGGTTCCCAAGCGCTATCTAAAGTCTCGGGAAGTGAACAAAGGATCGGTTCTAGACCAAAATCGATCTTCCGAAGCTAACCTAGCTGTCGGAATTTTCATCCGAGCACGTCTTCCAAGAAGGTTGACCAAAGTCAACTTTTCAAGTTATAAAAATCTCCAAAACAGGAGAACGGGCCTAAAACCCAAGCGAACGACCAGGCGACCGAACAGTCAGTGCCAGCAAGTCATAAATGACTTGGGGTCGCTACAGGAACGCTCTAAACGCTGAAATGAATTCTTTAATTTAAAAATGACCTGGAGGGTCATTACATATTCACTCCTACTTATGTTATCCTTTGGATGTATATTCTAGTCATGGTAATCCTCGTAGTGGTTGGGAGAAGTTGTACACAAGAACTCAAAGATTATGTATTGATTCTATATTTTTTTCCATCTATATTGTTAAGATTAAAGAATGTGTATGTTGTATTTTTTTTCTTTTGTGTGTGTGTTTTCTCTGTATTAGACTCGTTAATTTAATTTTTATGTTTTTTTATAGTCATAAGTCCGTATTTTGCCTCCACTTAGACACTTATGAAATTATTGGAAGTTTGTTAATTTAACCATAGTTCAAAATTTATTGTTGGTTGCTTAAAAGGAATTAATTTCAAATATTATAATATACCCCTTATTCAATATTTATTTTTATACTCTTAAAGATTTATTCGTAATTGTTGTGTTTTTACTCATTACACGTCTATTTTCATAAAATTATAATCATTATAAAAATTTATATGGGACACACATTCAACGCACATGTCTAGTAACTAGTATAATGAAATGTGTTAACTGAATGTTTGGAATTTCCATGAGGAATACGTTCTTTACTTGATATGATACCAAACATGTACCTGAGATGTTTACATGTTATTTTAAATGTTTTGCCGTTTACTTAAGATGTGATTAGCGTTGCATTTTTGGCTTTAATTTTTCTTGAAAAATAATTATTGTGAGAAGTGTTTTTTGCTAAGTTGAAAAGTATAATTTGATAAGAATTGAAATGGCCGGAACTTTTTTGAAGTGTTTGATACGAGTACTTTAAAGTATTTAAAGAAAAGTATAGTTTTTTTTTCAAAAGATCCATTTTTTCGGTGCGGAATTCATCTCTTTGGTAGGTGAGGGATTCATGATATTTTTTGTAGTGTAGTAGGTGTGGAATTCATGACTTTTTTGGTAGGTGTATCACTTTTGATAGGTTAGTAGTCAATTCTAAAGATTTTATTATAATATTCTTTTACTAAGTGTTTTAATCTTGATATCTCTTTAATATTATTTATAATATATTCTAGATATAACATATCTTGGGTTCTTAGTTACATGTATAAATTTTCTTCCATTAATTGTTCTAATAGTTTTATATCTTCTATAGCTTCTGTCTAATATTTTAAATATTCGTAGTTCATTTTAGTCTGAATTTATTTCTAAATCGTACCATTCTATTTTTCGAGGTATAAATCATGTAGATCTATTTCATACCATTGTTGATTTAATATATCTTCTAATCCATTATCATTAAATATTTTTTCCCATATTGTTTTTCTTACTTCAATTATTTCTATATCTTTAAGTATATATAAGATTAAAGTTTCATAGTTTTTTATCATTTTATCATGCAAGTATGTAGTCATGTTCTTTATCATGCAGCTTTTATTTTAAATTATTCCTTCCTATCATATTCATAATTGATTAAATTCATATTAGATCATTATGAACTAGATTATCTGTTTATCATGTTCTCTTGTCACTACTAACATCGTACTTTAGCGGATACTTCCTTCTTATCAGCGCCTCAACTTTGTTTACTCCCCTAAACGGCATTCCTCGCCAATCGGTTTCAACATTAGGAAGGCATAATATAGAAGTTTTCTTCCTGTTTCTAGCGTGCTAATAAACTAGAAATCATGATTCAAATAATTCTAATACATAATAACTAACATAAATTTATTCAATCATATATATGATATTCAGGAATATATGAAATTAGTTCCACATATTTTTTGAACAATATACATTTGCCTCTTGCTTATTCATGCTATCTAAAATATCTGGTTTGATTTCAGATTGTTGCTCCATTATCTTTTAAAATAATAGTTTTTAGTTGAGACAGTTTTTGAAAAGGATTTTTATATATTAGGCATTGTCTGCCTTTTATGTTATGTATACATTCCTTTATATAGGATACTTTACAATCATGCACCACGATGCACATACTATCCTACTTAATAATATGCCTAATTTTATAATATATCCACTTTCTAGCACACCACTTAACTACTTTATGACACACCATACCTACTTTAAGACTACTTTACATCTTTTTACTATTCCTACTTTACACATGTCTACTACTATTTCTAATAAGTTAAATAACTTTATGACTTTTACATCTTTGCAATAATACGTAGATGACTTTAGCTTCCTTGACTTCTTTTTCTTTTATCTTTTTCCATGCTTATCTCTTTTTTCCCTTTGGATTATTCCAGCTGGACGTCTGGTATCACATTATCTTCTCCATTGCATTTTAAACATATGTGATATGGATATTTGTGTCCAATTAACTTGCAATATCTGGTTAATAACTCTGCTGAAATAAATCTTGTCTTTAGTGCTCGTGTTGTAGGTCGTTCTTCTGGTTTAAGTAATGATAAAATCCATCTCTGGACTTCATCCATATTTGCTTTTTTTAGCTCTTTTGAATTGGAATAAATCATTAACTAATCTCTAGAATAATAACTCCATATAGCATTTTTGTTTAAGTAATTATTAGCTAACTCCTGGATGATAATTGATATACCGATTATTCTCTTATTAGCATAAAAATTGGGTACCTCGCTTTTTTGTATCTCTGGTTGTTGTTCTATATCTTCCGGTATTATCATATCTTTTGTTAATCCTATCTTTACAACTTGTATCGGAGGTTTTATTTCCTCGTATAATATCTCTGCTGTTGCCGTATAAAATTTTACATAGAATAAATTTTCCTTAGTAACTCTTTTATATGTAATAAATGTTTTATGTAATTCCGGTATTCCACTTAGTTCCTCTCTGTCATATGTATATATTGTATTTAATAGTCCCTAGTTGTAACATATCCTTACTAAGTTGGTGTTACTTTTCGGTTGTGCAATCAGTTTATTATAACCTTGTAATTTTTGGGTTAAATAATCCTGGTTGGGTTCTTGGGTTGTAGTAGATCTGGGGTTAAGATTTAAAAATGTTTGGAATTTATATATATTTTCTATATAGATTCGCGTAATATGGTTATATGTTTTTTTGTCATGGTGTAGGCTATTCGCATATGTAGAAGTTTGTGGTTCTATAGTCAATATGTTTTTTGGTGTTGGCCTCGGGGTGAATGGTTTTTTGAATAGTTGGTTTAAGTTTGTATTCTTTTGTTTTTCACTAACTCGTTTGCTTGTACCTCCAGCTGTATTTAAACAAATGTTATAGGTTTTAAGGTGTTTCCCAACGTCACTTTTTATTTCTAGATTTTAGAGTCTTCCGATCGACTTAGCTCCGCATTTTTATAGTCATGCTGCTGACTAGCTTTAGACTTCAGATTATCTTCATTAGTCTTTAGCTTTTGTATCTCATTATCCATACTGTCCACTTTTATGCAGAGTGTAGTAATGGCTTTGAGTATCTCTTCCATTGTAATTTCTTTGTCAGTTTGAGTAGCTTTGTCTTGATAAGTAATCTACAATAACATTCTTGTCAGTTTTATTACTTTAATTGTAAATGTAAAATTTAATATACTTAATACCAATCTTCTTATTTCTTTTGTAATTACCGAATCTTGTATCTTTTTATGTTAGCCACCATTTTACTTGTGTGTTATCTATTCTTATAATAAATTTGTTATATACAATGTATGGTTCAAATGATAGTAAACATTTATACACTGAATATAATTTTTTCCTATTTATTTCCCATCTTATTTCTGTACTGGTAAATGTTCCTGAATAATATCTACAATGATGTTCTATTTCTTCTTTATCATATCTATATTTTAAGACTCCTCCATAACTTTTTTCACTGGCGTTTGATTTTATTATATAAGTAATTTTTTTGTTCTCGTCAGGAAAATGTAGTTTAGGTAGGTTCTTACATAATAGTTTTATTTTTTGTATTTGTGTTTGGTTTTTTTATCAAACTGGTATTCTACATCTTTCTTTAATTTTTGATGTAATAGTTTTAAATTTTCTGCTAATTTTGGTATGTATTCTCTTACTTGATTTACTAATCCTAAAAATGATTGTAATTTCTTTTTTTGTATCTAGTTGTTCATTTGAGTTAATTATTTTTGTACTATGCGTGTGTGCATTTTTATTCCAGTTTTATCTATTTGTATTCCTAAGAATTCTATTTGTTTTTTCATTATGTTTGCTTTCTTTTTATTTAGACTTATACCTGAATATTCTATACTATGTACAAATTTTTCTAATAATTTTATATGTTCATCTTATGTTTCGGAATATAGTAATATATCATCAATATATACTACACAATTTTCTAGTTGTTTAAAATAGTTATCCATAAAGTATTGATATCTACCTGGTGCATTTTTATATCTAAATGGTAATACATTCCATTCATAAAATCCTTGTGGTACTGTAAATGCCGTAAGTTTTTTAGATTCTTCTTCTAACTTTAAGTGGTAAAATCCTGATTTGCAGTCAAATTTACTAAAGTAATTATATCATTGTAGTTGTCTTATTTTTAATATTTATTTGGTATTGGGTAATTATATGTTTTAGATTTTGCATTTTAATTTCTATAATCAATAACCATTCTACTTTTTCCTCTCTTTTGTTCACTATGTTTATTTACTATAAATGCTGGACTTGTATACTTGCTATTACTTTCTTGTATGTACCCTTTTTCTAGTAATTCAGCTATACGTATCTTAAATTCTGTTAAATCATTAAAATTATATTTTAATGGTTTTTGGGTTATTATACTATTATTATCAATTAGCTCAATTTTTATTTTTGTTTTATGTTTTTCTCATCCTTGTAAAGGATCTTCACTATATAATAATTCTAACTTATCTTAGATTATTTTTACTTTATCTATAGAGAATATAATTAATTCTATTTTGGGGTCTTCCTCTTTTATATATTCTAATTTTTGTGTAATTTTTCAGTTCCTTTTATCCATGTTCTGTTGTTTTTCATTTTTTGTTATTTACTCTTTTTGTTTACACGATGTTGTAAACCACCAGTGTATTTTTGTTATTATATGTGGGTATAATTTTTCTTAAAATGACATTCCTAATAGCATATCTTTTGTTGTAAGTTCAAAGTTATACATTTCTTCTATAGTTAATATTTTATCTCATATTTGTACTTTTATATTTTTTGCCTCATATGTGATCATGCTTCCTTCATTATTAAATTATGTTACTACTATCGGTGTTTTTTTAATTTTTCCCACTTATCTTCTGATAAACAATTGTATTTACATATATTAGTTTTTGCTCCCGTATCTATCATTGGTATATAATAACTGTTATAATATCCCTCTATTATTATATTTGCAAGTATATATATTTTCATATTTTTATCATACTAAAGTCCTTTTTATTATTACTCTTTTATTTTTATAATTTATTGTCAACTGTTTATCTTCTAGATTATATGGTTTTACTTATTCTAGCCATTTTATTCCTAAAGTGATATTTTCATCTCCTTGATATATCTTAAATTTTATTACTATTGGTACGCCTCCAATGATTATTTCCTTTTCTGTAGTTTATTCGGTATACATTAATGCTTTTGGTAGTTCGGGGCATAATTGTTCAGTAGTTATTATTTCATCTTCCATCACTAATTCTCTTGTAATATAGTTTTCTTCTAGTCCTGTGTTTATTAATATTAAATGTAGTAATGGTGTGATTTTATTTCTTCTTCCATTGATTTTTGTGGAGTTTTATCTATTATTCTTGAGGTACTCATTGTTGATGATATTTGGGGTATTTCATTGTTTATTCTTTTTGATATACTTAGTCTTTCTTTTACTATTTCTAAATCTTCTTTTATATCAATTTCATTATAACTATAATCATTATTATCTATGACTGTAACTATCCTTTCAAAAGGATTTTCTATTTTTATTTTTTTATTTTATTTTTCACTGTTATTTTATGTTATGTTGTTAGAACATATAAATTTTTATATCTAGCTGTAAATATTTTACTTCTCGGGGCTAGTTTTATCCCTAACATTTTCCAATATAATACTAGTGATTTATCTATGTTTCTATCATTTATTGCTACTGAGTAGTTAACACTTATTATAAATTTAAATTTTTGGTATATGAGATTACCTTTTACTGCACTTAATATACTTTTTTCTATGGATTGTGTAATTCTATCATCCGCTAAGTATATTTCTATGGGTGTATCTATTTCTTCTCTAAAACATGCTTTTATAAATATTTCTGTTCCTCCTAAATGTTCATATTTGATTGGATTTTTAGCCTTAATATCTTGTATTTCTTTATTTATTATTCGTTTGTTTATTATTGGTATTTTAGCCTTTTTTCTGGTATATTTGCAATCTATGATATGTTCTCTTTGACTCACTACATAATATTCTTCTTTTTGTCGTTTAAACCAGTTTCTTATTGTTGGTATTTCGAATATTTTTTCTACGCTTAGGTCTAATTCTTTTCCTTTTATTTGTTCAAATATATTATTATTAAATAATATTTTTTGTTTTGAATATTCTTCATTTTGGTATTCTTCTTTAGTTATTATTTGTATATATCTTTTTCAGTCATTCAATATATTATAGAATTCATTGTCTGATCCTACTTCTATATCCTTATTCATTTTATTTTATGTTATTTCGTATATGATGTCTTCACTTTCTAATTCATAATCTATGTATTCTATTGGCGCATATTTTTCATCGTTTATTATTTTTTCTGATATTTATTTTTTCTTTGGATTTTTAGGTAATTTACAATCTCTAGCTATGTGTCCTAACTTTCCACAATTATAACAAGTACATTCTGTTAGTTTTCTTTTTAGTCTCTATGGTCTTTTGGTTTTGTAGTTTTTTACATAGTATCTTCTTCTTGGTTTTTTATATTTATATTTCGATCTATATTTTTTATTATATTTCCTTTTATAGTATTTGTCTGTACAACCGAATTGGGGTGCTATTTTATTTTTACAACATGCTAAGTTTTTTACCAATATTTTTTCCATTTTTATTTCTTCTTTATGTTTTTCACACAGTTCTATAAACAATAGTTGTAAGAATTTTATTCTTGCTCCAAAGGTATCTGTTAGTCCTGCTTCATTCCAACTTTTTATTATTTTTGAATTAAAAGGTTCTGGTAATTTTGTAAAATATAATTTTCTTATTTCTTTACTTTTTTCTATGCTATATGTTCCTTTATAATAGTATTCTCTAAATGCACATATATATTCATCTATATAACACATATTACATATTGCTAATTTTGTCATTAGATTCCGGTTTATGATTTTTCTTTATTTTGTTCTTCTACTTCTGTTGTCATACTACTAAATTCATTTATTATAGCTACTTCGTATTTATAAAATATTTCCATAGTTGTAGTAGTTAATTCACCATCAATTTTTTTATTACTTCTTAAAGTTTTTAAACTTTCATCTGAAAAATTTTGTAGCCATAATTTTACTGTTCCTATAAGTGTTCTTCCTATATATCTTGGTGTTTCTGTCATTCCTATTTTGTTATCTATTAATTGTTTCGATATATATTCCATTCATAATTGGATTGTTTTTATTTATATCTACTACACAGTCTAAATCTAAAAAATTGGGTTGTTTAGTTATTGGTTTAGGTGTCCATTTTTTATTTAATCTTTTATTCCATATAGTTTTTTCTCTATCATATTGTTCATAGTTTTCATTATAATATTTTAAACTTTTTGGGTTTTTTAATCCTGATGTACTAGGTTTTTCATCCATGTCTTCGTCTCCTGTATTTACTTATAAATTCTTTGTATTATCTATATTTGTTAAAAGTTCCGTATATGTTTTACTTGTTTTCGAATGTTGTTCATCTAAATCATTGTCATTTATTTCATCAATTCTTATTTCAGGTAGATTATCTTGGTTATTTTCTTCTTTTTCTTCTAATTGTAATTTTTCTTTAAATTTATTTATCTCACTTGTTAATTTTGTTTTTTGTTCTTTTTCTTTTTGTTTAATTTCATACATTTCTTTTAATATTGCCAGCTCTTTTTTTAGCTCTATTATTTTAGTAGTTTTTACTTCTTCTAATTGTTGTACTTCTTTTTTTGCTTGTTGTTTTATTTTTTCAATTTCCGTTTTTCTATCTATTTCTTTATTTTCTTTTGTTATTCTTATCATAGTAGTTAAACTATATTATAGTTTTACCATTTCTTTTTCTAACATTAAACTTAGATTGTCACCTATTTTCTTATATCTTCTTCCTAGATTAGAAAATATTATCTTTATTTTTAATCCGTCATAGTTTTCATATGTCTTTTCATCCATTGCGTATTCTTTTTTATTCATTTATAAGTTGTGCTGTAGTTTATATTCTAAGATTTCTATTTGTATTTGTAGGTATAAAATAGTTTTTCTTTGTGTTATTATAGATTTTTTATAAATTCCTGCAAATATATTACTATTAAGTCTATTTTGCCTATGTCTTAATTCTTATCTTTTTGCTATAATTGTTTCAGTAAGTTTTTTTCTATATTCGTTATTCATTGTATTTTTAGATATTGAATATATTTATATTCTATTTTAGATATATTATCTATTAATTGATCTAATTTATCGTTATCAGTTTTTGTGATATTGAATCGTTTATATTTCGAATATAATTTACTTAATTTTCTTATCTTTCTACTAGTATATTTCTTTTTATATTTCTTTTCATCCATAGCTCTGATATCATTTTTTTGGTGCGGAATTCATCTCTTTGATAGGTGAGGGATTCATGATATTTTTTGTAGTGTGGTAGGTGTGGAATTCATGACTTTTTTGGTAGGTGTATTACTTTTGGTAGGTGAGTAGTCCATTTTAAAGATTCTATTATAATATTCTTTTACTAAGTGTCTTAATCTTAATATCGCTTTAATATTATTTATGATATATTCTAGATATAATATATCTTGGGTTCTTAGATACATGTATAAATTTTCTTCCATTAATTATTCTAATAATTTTATATCTTCCATAGCTTCTGTCCAATATTTTAAATATATGTAGTTCATTTTAGTTTGAATTTATTTATAAATCGTACCATTCTATTCTTTCGAGGTCTAAATTATGTAGATTTATTTCATACCATTGTTGATTTAATATATCTTCTAATCCATTATCATTAAATATTTTTTCCCATATTATTTTTCTTAATCCAATTATTTCTATATCTTTAAGTATATATAAGATTAAAGTTTCATAGTTTTTTATCCTTTTATCATGCAAGTATGTAGTCATGTTCTTTATCATGCAGTTTTTATTTTAAATTATTCCTTCCTATCATATTCATAATTGATTAAATTCATATTAGATCATTATGAACTAGATTATATGTTTATCATGTTCTCTTGTCACTACTAGCATCGTACTTTAGCGGATACTTCCTTCTTATCAGCGCCTCAACTTTGTTTACTCCCCTAAACGGCATTCCCGCCTACCGGTTTCAACATTAGGACCATTAATTGTTCTAATAGTTATATATCTTCCATAGATTTTGTCCAATATTTTAAATATTCATAGTTTATTTTAGTCTGAATTTATTTCTAAATCGTACCATTCTATTTTTCAAGGTCTAAATCATGTAGATCTATTTCATATCATTGTTGATTTAATATATCTTCTGATCCGTTATCATTAAATATTTTTTCCCATATTTTTTTCTTAATTCAATTATTTCTATATCTTTAAGTATATATAAGATTAAAGTTTCATAGTTTTTTATCCTTTTATCATGCAAGTATGTGGTCATGTTCTTTATCATGTAGGTTTTTTATTTCAAATTATTCCTTCCTATCATATTCATAATTGATTAAATTCATATTAGATCATTATGAACTAGATTATCTATTTATCATGTTCTCTTGTCACTACTAGCATCGTACTTTAGCGGATACTTCCTTCTTATCAGCGCCTCAACTTTGTTTACTCCCCTAAACGACTTTCCTCGCCTACCGGTTTCAACATTAGGTTGGCATAGTATAAAAGTTTTCTCCCTATTTCAAGTGTGCTAATAAACTAGAAATCATGATTCAAATAATTCTAATACATAATAACTAACATAAATTTATTCAATCATATATATGATATTGAAGAATATATAAAATTAGTTCCGCATATTTTTTGAATAATATATATTTGCCTCTTGCTTATTCATGCTATTTGAAATATCTGGTTTGATTTAGATTGTTGCTCCATTATCTTTTAAAATATTAGTTTTTAGTTGAGAGAATTTTTGAAAAGGATTTTTATATATTAGGCATTGCCTGTCGTTTATGTTATGCATACATTCCATTATATATGATACTTTAAAATCATGCACCAGAATGCACCTACTATCCTACTTAATAATGTGCCTAATTTTTTAATATATCTACTTTCTAGCACTCCATACTTACTTATCTACTTTATGACACACCTTACCTACTTTATGACTACTTTACATCTTTTAACTATTCCTACTTTATACATGTCACCTAATAATTTACACTACCTACCATACATCTAATAATGCATTCCTACTTTATACTGTAATAATAATAAAGACAATATTGTGCACCTACTTTATATTTCTTTACATTTTACTTTACGACTTTTTACATACTAATACTATATACTTTTGCCATATGTCTTCTTTTTTCTTTGTCTTTATCTTCTCATCATCTTCTTATCTTATCTTTTAGGCTTCCGTCTCAATATCTTATTCCAGCTGGACGTCTGGAATTATATTATGTTCTTCGTTGCAATTTGAACATATGTGGTTAGGGTATTTGTGACCAATTAGCTTGCAATATCTGGTTAATAACTCTGACGAAATAAATCCTACTTTTAGTGCTCGTGTTGTAGGTCGTTCTTCTGGTTTAAGTAATGATAAAATCCATGTTTGGACTTCATCCATATCTGCTTTTCTTAGCTCCCTTGAATTGGAATAAATCATTAACTGATCTCTTGCATAGTAGTTCCATATAATTTTCCGTTTAAATAATTATTTTCTAGTTCTTGTATAATGGTTGATATACCAATTATTCTCTTATTGACATAAAAACTGGGTATCTCGTTTTTTTGTATCTCTGGTTGATGCTCGATATCTTTCGGTATTATCATATCTTTTATTAGTCCTATCTTTACAACTTGTATCAGAGGTTTTATTTCCTCGTATAATATCTCTACTGTTGTCGTATAAAATTTTACATAGAATAAATTTCCCTTAGTAACTCTCTTATATGTAATAAATGCTTTATGTAGTTTCGGTATTCCACTTAGTTCCTCTCCGTCATATGTATATACTGTATTTAATAGTCCATAGTTGTAACATATCCTTACTAAATTGGCGTTAGTTTTCGGTTGTGCAATTAGTTTATTATAACCTTGTAATTTTTGGGTTAAATAATCCAGGTTGGGTTCTTGCGCTGTAGTAGATATGGGGTTAAGATTTAAAAATGTTTGGATTTTTTTATATATTTCTATATAGGTTCGCGTAATATGGTTATATGTTCTTTTGTCATGGTGTAGGCTATCCGCATATGTAGAAGTTTGTGGTTCTATAGTCAATATGTTTTTTGGTGTTGGCCTCGGGGTGAATGGTTTTTCGAATAGTTGGTTTAAGTTTGTATTCTTTTGTTTTTTCACTAACTCGTTTGCTTGTACCTCCAGCTGTATTTAAACAAATGTTATGGGTTTTAAGGTGTTTCCCAACGTCATCTTTTATTTCTAGATTTTTAGAGTCTTTCGATCGACTTAGCTCCGCATTTTTATAGTCATGCTGCTGACTAGCTTTAGACTTCAGATTATCTTCATTAGTCTTTAGCTTTTGTATCTCATTGTCCATATTGTCCACTTTTATGCAAAGTGTAGTAATGGCTTTGAGTATCTCTTCCATTGTATTTTCTTTGTCAGTTTGAGTAGCTTTGTCTTGATAAGTAATCTGCAATAACATTCTTGTCTGTTTTTATTACTTCAATTGTAAATGTAAAATTTAATATATTTAATACCAATCTTCTTATTTCTTTTGTAGTTACCGAATCTTGTATTTTTCTTGTTAGCCACCATTTTACTTGTGTGTTGTCTGTTCTTATAATAAATTTGTTATATACAATGTATGGTTCAAATGATAGTAAACATTTATACACTGAATATAATTATTTTTTATTTATTTCCCATCTTATTTTTGTATTGGTAAATTTTCCTGAACAATATCTACAATGATGTTCTATTTCTTCTTTGTCATATCTATATTGTAAGACTCCTCCATAACTTTTTTCACTGGCGTCTGATTCTATTATATAAGTAATTGTTTTGTTCTCGTCAGGAAAATATAGTTTAGGTAGGTTCTTACATAATAGTTTTATTTTTTATATTTGTGTTTGATCTTTTTTTATCAAACTGGTATTCTTTCTTTAATTTTTGTTGTAATAGTTTTAAATTTTCTGCTAAATTTAGCATGCATTCTCTTACTTGGTTTACTAGTCGTAGAAATGATTGTAATTTCTTTTTTGTATCTAGTTGTTCATTTGAGTTAATTATTTTTTGTACTATGTGTGTTTGTATTTTTATTCCATTTTTATCTATATGTATTCCTAAGAATTCTATTTGCTTTTCCATTATGTCTACAGGTGTACATTAACCTTTTGTTAGTGGGGGAACATCTTACTTTTTACTTAGACTTATGCCTGAATATTCTATAATATGTATAAATTTTTCTAATAATTTTATATGTTCATCTTGTATTTCGGAATATGGTAATATACCATCAATATATACTACACAATTTTCTAATTGTTTAAAATAGTTATCCATAAAGTGTTGATATCTACCTGGTGCATTTTTATATCCAAATGGTAATAATTCCATTCATAAAATCCTTGTGGTACTGTAAATGACGTAAGTTTTTTGAGATTCTTCTTCTAACTTTAACTAGTAAAATCCTGATTTGCAGTCAAATTTACTAAAGTAATTATATCATTGTATTTGTCTTATTTTTAATATTTATTTGGTATTGGGTAATTATATGTTTTAGTTTTTGTATTTAAATTTCTATAATCAATAAACCATTCTATTTTTTCTTCTTTTTTTGTTCACTATGTTTATTTACTATAAATGCTGGGCTTTTATGCTTGCTATTGCTTTCTTGTATGTACCCTTTTTCTAGTAATTCAATTATATGTATCTTAAATTCTGTTAAATCATTAAAATTATATTTTAATGGTTTTTGGGTTATTATGCTATTATTATCAATTAACTCAATTTTTATTTTTGTTTTATGTTTTTTCCATCCTTGTAAAGGGTCTTCACTACATAATAATTCTAACTTATCTTAGATTATTTTTACTTTATCTATAGAGAATATAATTAATTCTATCTTGGGGTCTTCCTCTATTATATTTTCTAATTTTTGTGTAATTTTTTCACTTCCTTTTATCCATGTTCTGTTGTTTTTCGTTTTTTGTTATTTACTCTTTTTGCTCCTATTTTTTGTTTACACGGTGTTGTAAACCGCTAGTGTGTTTTTGTTATTATATGTGAGTATAATTTTTCTTAAAATGGCAATCCTAATAGCATATCTTTTGTAGTCAATTCAAAGTTATATATTTTCTCTATAGTTAATAGCTTATCTCATATTTGTACTTTTATGTTTTTTGTCTTATATGTGATCATGCTTCCTTCATTATTAAATCCTGTTACTACTATCTGTGTTTTTAATTTTTCCACTTATCTTCTGGTAAACAATTGTATTTACATATATTAGCTTCTGCTCCCGTATCTATCATTGGTGTATAATATCTGTTGTAATATTCCTCTATTATTATCTTTGCAAGTATATATATTTTCATATTTTTATCATACTAAAGTTCTTTCAATTATTATTCTTTTATTTTCATAATTTATTGTCAACTGCTTGTCTTCTAGATTATATGTGTCACGACCCAATTTCTTAGGTCATGATGGCGCCTACTATATGATCCACCCGTAGGCAAGCCGACCCATATCCCCGGAATTCGAAGTAATGGGATGTTAGGGTAGAAAACCAACCAATCAACCTAAAATAGTAATAAATATAATAAGAACATACAATGAACGGGTGGAAGCGACTAGACATATATACACAAAATGAATCCCTCCCAAAATCTGGAAGTCACAAGTACAGAGCTGCTAACAAGAAGTACAAGTCCCAAAAGTGGACTACAGAAACAAGTTGTCTCAAAAGGCAAAAGACAAGCAAAAGTAAGTACAGAAAGAGACGGGCAAATCCAGGACGTTGTGTGCTCACCCTTGCCTCCGATCACGACCACAGATGGCTCGAATCAACGTTGGTAGATAGTACTCGGACTTGTATCACGAAAATAGATGCAGAGTGTAGTATGAGTACTAAAACAACAGGTACCCAGTAGGCATCATAGGCCGATTGAGCAAGATAAGTAAAAGTAAACTGAAATGCGAATAAAGGGTCACAATCAAGGACAAAAGAGTAGTAAATGTGGGTATGTACGCGAGCGTACATGCAACAAAGACAAGAAATCTAACTAACTCCGCCAAGCTCCCATAAACCCGACGGGTACGCTCGTGCACAATAAAAGAAACCACTTGCACGGACCCCCATAAGCCCGGCAGATGCACTAGCAGTTGAAGTAAAAGAATGGTGCTAGAAGGTCTATCACAATATTACCAATTTTTGGACTTTAACCGAACCATTTCCAATTATATTGCAAGATCTCACTACGTCCCAGACTTTAACCGGAACATATTCAACCTCCAAAACCTCAACCTACAGATGAGAGTAATCAAGGACTAAACTGAAGCTTCAGTAAGGAATTGGGAATGCACCACGGACTCGAACCGGGTACTGTAGCTAATGAGTCAACCTATATGAGCTGGATCACGGACTCGAACTGGGTGCTGTAGCCAAAGGTCGGGCATGGGTGGGCTGGACCACGAACTCGAACCGGGTACTATAGCTAAGCCTGGACATAGGTAAGCTGGACCACGGACTTTAACCGGGTATCTGTAGCCGATAGAAAAGCAGGGCATTATGGATACAAGGTCATAAGTTGAGTTACCACCTAGCTAAGGCTCAGGCTATCAGACTCAAGTCTGCTATATTAGTCTACAAGGAGCTAACCGTCTGAAACGACGTCAGAAAAAGTTCTACGGCCCAACGACATCCGAAACCTAACAAGTCTATGGCAACACTAGTCTAAGCCTAGACTAAGGCCAAACATACTTCAAATCATTATTATAATATACACCACAAGGTATGGATGTTCAATAATATCAAGAGTCATCTTTGTCCTGGAGTCTAATAATTTCCCGAAATAAGGTCTCAGGCATGAATTATAGAAATTTAGCATGCTCGACACCCAAACCCCTCCATACTTAAGCAAATCAATAAACAATTGCCTAAACATGCTCAATCTCATGAGGGGAAAACCATAGCCTACCTGAAAGCCGATCACGCGTGCTCCAACTCACGGTACCGGAGCTTTTCCCTTTCAAACGGTCTCCAAATGCTTCCACACTATCAAAAGGTTAATCACCTCATCAATATGAATATGTTGAGACTAAAATTATATTTTTCAGAGACGGACCCAAAATTGGGTCTAAAACGGGATTGTGGGACCCACAATTGAAATCCCGAAAACAAATCCGTGAAAAAGTCTCCAAATACCTTACTAAACTAATACCCCAAAATGTAGCACAAATAGATGCCTAAATCATAGCAAATCAGCCCCAACAATTAAAATCATCACTAAGTCCTAACTTAAGACTTGGCAGCCCCTTGATCATCAAATTCTGGAAAAACGAGATCCTTCAAACCCAAAAAAATTATACCACAACGATCCTTGTGAAAAACTCTACAAGTTAGCCTCAAGAATGATTAAAAACGGACCTAAGATGATCAAGATCTAACCTTTCAAAGTTCAACAAAAAATTCATTCCGAAAATCACTCTAGCAATAGCTAAATTCAATTCCTTACCTCAAACGAAGCCTCCCCTCGCATTTATGAGCTCACCACTAGATTCCCCACGAATTTCTCTTGAAATTAGTCTTTTGAATTACCTAATTTGAGCTTAAAATGGAGGAGATATCTATGTTTGAAGATGAGGGGAAAAAAATGGACGAAAATCGTCCTTATATCTGGAAATTTCCAGATTTCAACAACACTGCCACATGGTGTCGCATCGTTCAGCCACGTGGAATCACGTGGCTCTGCCACATCACCACCGCATTAGAATTCAACAATTTTGCAAACTTAAATTTCGATGTTCCGAACTCGTTCGGAGTCGGAAAAACACAAACCATATATGGAATCTGATTGGAAATGATATTTCTGTCTCAAAGGTGAAGTCGGAATTTCCATTGGAGATTGCTTTGATGAAAAGTGGGTCCCACACCCAGTATTGTTTTGAGTCAGATTCCACAACGAGCATCTAAAGCCTCTGGAAGTGAAAAAGGGTAATTCTAAACCAAAATCAATATTCCAAAGCTAACCGAGCTGTCAGAATTTTCATCTGAGCATGTTTTCCAGGAAGGTTGACCAAAGTCAACTATAGGCCAAATTTCAAGGTCAAAAACGTCAAATGGCCCTAAACTCGTACCGATTGTCTCGATACTCGTGTTGACCATGCTACTAGCCTAATTTGGCCATTCCGGAGCTGATGGAATCGTCAGAATTTTATTCTGAGGTCGTTTACCTAAATTTATGAATGAAGTCAATTTTTCAAGTTATAAAATCTCCAAAACAGGAAAACGGGCCTAAAACCCAAACGAACGACTAGGCGACGGAACAGTCAGTTCCAGCAAGTCATAAATGACTTGGAGTTGCTACAGGAACACTTTAAATGATGGAATGAATGCTTTAATTTAAAAATGACCTGGAGGGTCATTATAATATGGTTTTACTTGTTTTAGCCATTTTATTCCTAAAGTGATATTTTCATTTTCTTGATATATTTTAAATTTTATTACTATTGGTACTCCTTCAATGATTATTTCCTTTTCTGTAGTTTCTTCGGTATGCATTAATGTTTTTGGTAGTTCGGGGCATAATTGTTCAGTAGTTATTATTTCATCTTCCGTTACTAATTCTCTTGTAATATAGTTTTCTTCTAGTCCTGTGTTTATTAATATTAAATATTTTCATTGTTCCATTACTCCCGTTATGTAGTAATGATATGGTTTTATTTCTTCTTCCATTGATTTTTGTGGAGTTTTATCTATTCTTCTTGAGGTACTCATTTTTGATGATATTTGGGGTATTTCATTGTTTATTCTTTTTGATGTACTTAGTCTTTCCCTTACTATTTCTAAATCTTCTTTTATATCGATTTCATTATAACTATAATCATTATTATCTATTACTGTAACTATCCTTTCAAAGGGATCTTCTATTTTTATTTTATATTTTGCTGTTATTTAATATTTTGTTGTTAAAACATATAAGTTTTTACATCTAACTGTAAATATTTTACTTCCCGGGCCTAGTTCTATCGCTGACATTTTCCAATATAAAACTAGTGATTTATCTATGTTTCTGTCATTTATTGCTACTGAGTAGTTAACAGTTATTATAAATTTAATTTTTTGGTATATGAGGTTACCTTTTACTGCACTTATTATACTTTTTTCTATAAGTTGTATAATTCTATCATCCGCTAAATATATTTCTATGGGTGTATCTATTCCTTCTCTAAAACATGTTTTTATTAATATTTCCGTTCCTCCTAAATGTACATATTTAATTGGATTTTTAGCCTTAATATCTTGTATTTCATTATTTATTATTCATTTGTTTATTATTGGTATTTTAGCCTTTCCTTTGATGTATTTGCAATCTATGATATGTTCTCTTTGACTTACTACATAATATTTTTCTTTTTGTCATTTAAACCAGTTTCTTATTGTTGTTATTTCGAATATTTTTTCTACGCTTTGGTCTAATTCTTTTTCTTTTATTTGTTCAAATATACTATTATCAAATATTATTTTTTGTTCTAAAGATTCTTCGTCTTGATGTTCTTCTTTATTTGTTATTTGTATTTCTGTTTCAGTCATTTGTTATATTATAGAATTCATTGTCTGATTCTATTTCTATATCATTATCTATTTCATTTTCTGATATTCCATATATGTTATCTTCACTTTCTAATTCATAATATATGTATTCTATCGGCGTATATTTTTCTTCGTTTATTATTATTTCTGATATCTGTTTTTTCTTTGGATTTTTAGGTAATCTACAATCTCTAGCTATGTGTCCTAATTTTCCACAATTATAACAAGTACGTTCCGTTAGTTTTCTTTTTGGTCTATATGATCTTTTGGTTTTGTAGTTTTTTACATAGTATCTTCTTCTTGGTTTTTTATATTTATATTTTGATCTATATTTTTTATTATATTTCTTTCTATTTTGATAATACCTATCTGTACAACCAAATTGAGGTGTTGTTTTATTTTTGCAACATGCCAAGTTTTTTACTAATATTTTTCCATTTTTATTTCTTCTTTATGTTTTTCACATAGTTCCATAAATCATCGTTGCAAGAATTTCATTCTAGCTCCTAAGGTATCTGTTAATTCTACTTCATTCCAACTTTTATTATTTTTGAATTAAAAGGTTCTGGTAATTTTGTAAAATATAATTTTCATATTTCTTTACTTTCTTCTGTGTTATATGTTCCTTTATAATAATATTTTATAAATGCACATGTATATTCATCTATGCAACACATATTACATATTGCTAATTTTATCATTAGATTCCGATTTATGATTTTTTCTTTATTTTGTTCTTCTACCTCTGTTGTCATACTACTAAATTCATTTCTTATAGCTACTTCGTATTTATATAATATTTCCATAGTTGTAGTGGCTAATTCACCATCAAATTTTTTATTACTTCTTAAAGTTTTTAAACTTTCATCCGATAAATTTTGTGACCATAATTTTACTATTTCTATAAATGTTCTTTCTATATATCCTGGTGTTTCTGTCATTCTTATTTTCTTGTCTATTAATTGTTTTGATATATATCCCATCCATAATTGGATTATTTTATTTATATCTGCTACACAGTCTAAATCTAAAAAATTATGTTGTTCAGTTATTGGTTTAGGTGTCCATTTTTTATTTAATCATTTATCCCATATAGTTTTTTCCCTATCATATTGTTCATAGTTTTTATTATAATATTTTGAATTAAAATTTTTGAATTATTTACTCCTGATGTGCTAGGTTTTTCATCTTTGTATTATCTATGTTTGCTAAAAGTTTCGTATATGTTTTGCTTGTTTCCGAATGTTGTTCTAGATCATTGTCGTTTATTTCATCAATCCTTATTTTGGGTGGATTATCTTGGTTATTTTCTTCTTTTTCTTCTAATTCATCTTCTAGTTGCAATTTTTCTTTAAATTTAATTATCTCATTTGTTAATTTTGATTTTTATTCTTTTTCTTTTTGTTTAATTTCGGATACCATTTTTCGGTGCGGAATTCATCTCTTTGGTAGGTGAGGGATTCATGATATTTTTGGTAGTGTGGTAGGTGTGGAATTCATGACTTTTTTGGTAGGTGTATCACTTTTGGTAGGTGAGTAGTCCATTTTAAAGATTTTATTATAATATTCTTTTACTAAATGTCTTAATCTTGATATCTCTTTAATATTATTTATGATATATTCTAGATATAACATATCTTGGGTTCTTAGATAGATGTATAAATTTTCTTCCATTAATTGTTCTAATAGTTTTATATCTTCCATATCTTCTGTCCAATATTTTAAATATTCGTAGTTTATTTTAGTCTGAATTTATTTCTAAATCGTACCATTCTATTCTTTCGAGGTCTAAATCATGTAGATCTATTTCATACCATTGTTGATTTAATATTTCTTCTGATCCGTTATCATTAAATATTTTTTCCCAAATTATTTTTGTTAATTCAATTATTTCTATATCTTTAAGTATATATAAGATTAAAGTTTCATAGTTTTTTATCATTTTATCATGCAAGTATGTAGTCATATTATTTATCATGCAGGTTTTTTATTTTCAATTATTCCTTCCTATCATATTCATAATTGATTAAATTCATATTAGATCATTATGAATTAGATTATTTGTTTATCATGTTCTCCTGTCACAACTAGCATCGTACTTTAGTGGACATTTCTTTCTTATCAGTGGCTCAAGTTTGTTTACTCCCCTAAACGACTTTCCTCGCCTACTGGTTTCAACATTAGTATGACATAGTATAGAAGTTTTCTCCCTGTTTCTAGTGTGCTAATAAACTAGAAATCATGATTCAAATAATTCTAATACATAATAACTAATATAAATTTATTCAATCATATATATGATATCCAGGAATATATGAAATTAGTTCTGCATATTTTTTGAACAATATATCTTTGCCTCTTGCTTATCCATGATATCTAAAGGCTGTTCCATTATCTGTTAAGTATTTAAATATTTTAAGAGAGAGTGTTTTTATATGAAAGTGCTCTCTTTATTCAAAAGTCTCTCCATTATATTACATATACCTTCCTTTAAATAGAAAGGAAATAGTGCACAATAATGCACGTACTATACTACACACTTACTTTACAATCATCCCTCCCCACTGTTTTTACACTTGTCTTCTTAATAATACACTCCACCTACTACTTTTACACTTGTCCAATGCACACCACCTACCACACTTGCCCACTTTACACTTGTCTACTTACTACATTTTACAATAATTTACACAATTACTACACTTTACAATAATTTACACAATTACTACACTTTACAATAATTTACACAATAAGTCAAAAAACTTTGACTTTACTTTATCTTTCCACTATTTACTTTAGGACTTTTCATGACTTATTTACTTTGCTTTTGGCCATATGTCTTCTTCCTTATTTCTTTATCTACGACTTTCTTTGCACATTTTTCTTCATGTGTCTTTTTATTTTTGTCTTCTTCTTCTTCTTATCTTCTTCTGTCTCTATCTCATTTAATCATTCCAGCTGGACATCGGGAATCACATTATTTTCTCCATTACATTTTGCACATAGATGATCAGGGTATTTGTGTTCAATTAGCTTGCAATATCTGGTTTATAATTCTGGCGAAATAAATCCTGCTTTGAGTGCTCTTGTCGTAGGTCTTTCTTCTGGTTTTAATAATGATAAAATCCATCTATGGACTTCATCCATATCTTCTTTTCTTAGTTCTCTTGAATTAGAATATATCATTAGCTGGTCTCTAGAGTAGTAACTCCATATAGCATTTTCGTTTAAATAATTATTTGCTAGCTCTTGTATAATAGTTGATATACCAATTATTATTTTATTGGCATAAACCCTCGGTATCTCTATTTTTTGTATTTCTTCCTGTTGTCCAATATCTTCAGGTATAATCATATCTTTGGTTAGCCCTATTTTAATAACTTGAATTGGGGGTTTTATCTCTTCGTATAATATCTCTGCTGGTGCTGTATAAAACTTTACATAAAATAAATTTCCCTTGGTAACTCTTTTATATTTAATGAATGCCTTGTGTTGTTCTGGTATTCCATTTATTTCTTCTCCGTCATATGTGTATACGGTATTTAATAGTCCATAATTGTAACATGTCCTTACTAAATTGGTGTTAGTTTTTGGCTGTGCGATTAGCTGGTTATAACCTTGTAATTTTTGGGTTAGGTAGTCTTGACTTGGTTCTTTGGTTGTAGTGGATCTAGGATTACGATTTAAATAGGTTTGAATTTTGTATATATTTTCAATATATGTTCTCATGACATGGTTATATAATTTTTTTTCATTTTGTAGGCTATTTGCATAGGTAGAAGTTTGTGAATCCATAGTCAATGTGTTTCTTGGCATTTTTGGAGTAGATGGTTTTTCAAATAACTAGTTTAAGTTTGTATTCTTATGTTGTTTTTCACTAACTTGTTTACTTGTACCTGCAGCTGTATTTAAACAAATATTATGGGTTTTAAGGTGTTTCCCAACGTCACCTTTTAGCTCTAGATTTTTAAAGTCTTTCGATTGACTTAGCTCCGCATTTTTACAGTCATGCTGCTGACCTGTATTAGCTTTAGAGTTCAGATTATCTTCATTAGTCTTTAGCTTTTGTATCTCATTCTCCATACTGTCCACTTTTATACAAAGTGTAGTAATGGCTTTGAGTATATCTTCAATTATATTTTCTTTTTCAGTCTGAGTAGCTTTGTCTTGATAAGTAATCTGCAATAACATTCTTATAAGTTTTTATTACTTCAATAGTAAATGTAAAATTTAATATGTTTAATACCAATCTTCTTATTTCTTTTGTAGTTACCGAATATTGTATTTTTCTTGTTAGCCACAATTTTACTTGTGTGTTATCCGTTCTTATAATAAATTTGTTATATACAATATATGATTCAAATGATAATAAACATTTATATACTGAATATTATTCTTTCCTATTTATTTCCCTGTTTATTTCCATATTAGTAAATGTTCTTGAATAATATCTGCAATGATGTTCTATTTTTTCTTCATCATACCTATATTTTAAGACTCCTCCATTACTTTTTTCACTAGCGTCTGATTCTACTATATAAGTAAATATTTTATTTTCATTCGAAAAATATAGTTTAGGTAGGTTTTTACATAATAATTTTTATCAAACTGGTATTCTACATCTTTCTTTAATTTTTGTTGTAATAGTTTTAAATTCCCTGCTAATTTTGATATGTATTCTCTTACTTGATTTACTAGTCCAAATGATTGTAATTTTGTTTTTGTATCTAATTATTCATTTGAGTTAATTATATTTTGTACTATATGTGTTTGCATTTAAGTTTCTATAATCAATAACCATTCTACTATAGTTAATATCTTATCCATATTTTTATTTTTATATTTTTATCATACTAAAGTTCTTTTTATTATTATTCTTTTATTTTCATAATTTATTGTCAACTGCTTGTCTTCTAGATTATATGGTTTTACTTGTTCTAGCCATTTTATTCCTAAAGTAATATTTTCATTTTCTTGATATATTTTAAATTTTATTACTATTGGTACTCCTCCAATGATTATTTCCTTTTCTGTAGTTTATTCGGTATACATTAATGCTTTTGGTAGTTCGGAGAATAATTGTTCAGTAGTTATTATTTCATCTTTCATTACTAATTCTCTTGTAATATCATTTTCTTCTTGTCTTGTATTTATTAATATTAAATATTTCCGCTGTTCGATTACTCCCGTTATGTAGTAATGGTGTGGTTTTATTTCTTCTTCCATTGATTTTTGTGGAGTTTTATCTATTCTTCTTGAGGTACTGATTTTTGATGATGTTTGGGGTATTTCATTGTTTATTCTTTTTGATATACTTAGTCTTTCTTTTATTATTTCTAAATCTTCTTCTATATTAATTTCATGATAACTATAATCATTATTAACTATGACTGTAACTATCCTTTCAAAAGGATCTTCTATTTTTATTTTATTTATTTATTTTTTGCTGTTATTTTATGTTTTGTTGTTAAAACATATAAGTTTTTACATCTAGTTGTAAATATTTTACTTGCTGGGGTTAGTTCTATCCCTGATATTTTCCAATATAATACTAGTGATTTATCTATGTTTCTGTCATTTATTGTTACTGAGTATTTAGCAATTATTATAAATTAAAATTTTTGATTTATGAGGTTACCTTTTACTACACTTATTATACTTTTTTCTATGGGTTGTATAATTCTATCATCCGCTAAGTATATTTCTATGGGTGTATCTATTCCTTCTCTAAAACATGCTTTTATTAATATTTTCTTTCCTCCTAAATATACATATTTAATTGGATTTTTAGCCTTAAGATCTTGTATTTTTTTATTTATTATTCGTTTGTTTATTATTGATATTTTAGCCTTTCTTTTGGTGTATTTGCAATCTATGATATGTTCTCTTTGACTCACTACATAATATTCTTCTTTTTGTCGTTTAAACCAGTTTCTTATTGTTCGTATTTAGAATATTTTTTTCTATGCTTAGGTCTAATTCTTTTCCTTTTATTTATTCAAATATATTATTATCAAATATTATTTTTTGTTCTGAAGATTCTTCATTTTGGTATTCTTCTTCAGTTATTATTTGTATATCTTTTTCAGTCATTCGATATATCATAGAATTCATTGTCTGATCCTACTTCTATATCGTTATTCATTTTATTTTCTGATATTTCGTATATGCTGTCGTCACTTTCTAATTTATAATCTATGTATTCTATCGGCGTATATTTTTCATCGTTTATTATTATTTTTTATATTTGTTTTTTCTTTGGATTCTTAGGTAATTTACAATCTCTAGTTATGTGTCCTAATTTTCCACAATTATAACAAGTACATTCCGTTAGTTTTCTCTTCGGTCTATATGGTCTTTTGGTTTTGTAGTTTTTTACATAGTATCTTCTTCTTGGTTTTTTATATTTATATTTTGATCTGTATTCTTTATTATATTTCTTTTATAGTATTTGTCTGTACAACCGAATTGGGGTGCTATTTTATTTTTGCAACATGGTAAATTTTTTACCAATATCTTTTCTATTTTTATTTCTTCTTTATGTTTTTCACACAGTTCTATAAACCATTGTTGTAAGAATTTTATTCTTGCTCCAAAGGTATCTGTTAGTCCTGCTTCATTTCAACTTTTTATTATTTTTGAATTAAAAAGTTCTGGTAATTTTGTAAAATATAATTTTCTTATTTCTGTACTTTTTATTCTATGCTATATATTCCTTTATAATAGTATTCTCTAAATGCACATGTATATTCATCTATATAACATATATTACATATTGCTAATTTTGTCTTTAGATTCCGGTTTATGATTTTTTCTTTATTTTGTTCTTCTACTTATGTTGTCATACTACTAAATTCATTTCTTATAGCTACTTCGTATTTATATAATATTTCCATAGTTTATTACTTCTTAAAGTTTTTAAACTTTCATCTGATAAATTTTGTAGCCATAATTTTACTGTTCCTATAAGTGTTCTTTCTATATATCCTGGTGTTTCTGTCATTCCTATTTTGTTATCTATTAATTATTTTGATATATATCTCATCCATAATTGGATTGTTTTATTTATATCTGCTACACAGTCTAAATCTAATAAATCATGTTGTTCAGTTATCGGTATGGGCGTCTATTTTTTATTTAATCTTTTATCCCATATAGTTTTTTCTTTGTCATATTGTTCATAGTTTGTATTATAATATTTTAAATTTTTTAGGTTTTTTATTCTTGATGTACTAGGTTTTTCATCCATGTCTACATCTCTTGTATTTACTTCTAAATTCTTTGCATTGTTTATGTTTGCTAAAAGTTCCGTATATGTTTCGCTTGTTTCTGAATGTTGTTCATCTAGATCATTGTCATTTATTTCATCAATTCTTAGGTAGATTATTTTAGTTATTCTCTTCTTTTTCTTCTAATTCATCTTCTAATTGCAATTTTTCTTTAAATTTATTTATCTCATTTGCTAATTTTGTTTTTTGTTCTTTTTCTTTTTGTTTAATTTCATACATTTCTTTTAACCTTGCCAGCTCTTTTTCTAGTTCTATTATTTTAGTTTTATTTACTTCCTCTAATTGTTGTACTTCCTTTTTTGCTTGTTGTTTTATTTTTTCAATTTCCCTTTTTCTATCTATTTCTTTATTTTCTTTTGTTATTCTTATCATAGCAGTTAAACTATCTTCTAGTTTTACCGTTTCTTTTTCTAACATTAAACTTAGATTGTCACCTATTTTCTTGTATCCTCTTCCTAGATTAGAAAATATTATATTTATTTTTAATCCGTTATAGTTTTCATATGTTTTTTCGTCTATGGCATATTCTTCCTTATTCATTTATAGATTGCGTTGAAGTTTATATTCTAAACTTTCTATCTGTATCTGTAGATATAAAATAGTTTTTCTGTGTGCTATTATAGATTTTTTACAAATTCTTGCAAATATAATACTGTTAAGTCTATTTTGCCTGTGTCTTAATTCTTGTCTCTTTGCTATAATTATTTCAGTAAGTTTTTGTCTATATTCGTTATTCTCGTTATTCATTGTATCTTTAAATATTGAATATATTTATATTCTATTTTAGATATATTATCTATTAATTGATCTAATTTGTCGTTATTAGTTTTTGTGGTATTGAGTTGTTTATATTCCGGATATAATTTGTTTAATTTTCTTATCTTTCTACTAGTATGTTTCTTCTTATATCTCTCGGCATCCATAGCTCTGATACATCTATGGGCTGAGTTTCTTGTCTGTTTGGTTGCATTTGTAAATCTATTACCATTAGACATTCATATACAAACACTTTATAGTCTGAAAATGATTCGAAATTCACTTTCACAAGAACAACACCACATTGCCCATCAAATCAATTAAAAAGAACCAAAAAAGGAAAGAAATTATAAACATAAAATAGTCGAGAAAATTTATTCTCCAAATGTTACTTAAGAGATAACTTGTTCATAGAATAGAGGCATCATCAGCAATCGAGATTGTTTCGCTCTTGGCTTCAAGCTTAAGCACCATCACCTTGTTTCTTCTTTTCCTTTTCTTTTTCGTTCTTAGATAAAAAGGCTCGGATCTCCATCCTAGCTTTATTCACCAGAAGAGTTTCTAAAGGAGACAACGTCCTTGAACTACTGGCCATGCTCCTTTTTTTTACATCATTCTCTGTTAATTTCTCCTCAACAATTTCTCTGGCCTTAATAGCTTCATCATTATTACATTCCATTTGCCTACAACTTTGGCAGGACGTAACTAAGCAAACTATATTGAACACTGTCGAAAAGAACTGTCTTTTACTCTTCAAACCCTAGGATACAAACATTACAAAAATGCAAATCACAAAACTAAAAACTTGAAAGCCCAAAATGATACCATTATATAGAAAAAATTGGTACTCCCTCTATTTCAAAATAAATGAATTGTTAAGGCAATGCTCACCTATTAAGATAAATGGTTTAGAACATAAAGTAAACACTACTTTCAACTTTTGCCTTTTAGATATTCTCAAACTATTCTTGAAAATATAAATAATTCAAAGTAAAATCATAAATTTGAGAAATTAACTCCCTTGAAATTATCACCTAGAAGATGTAAATGAGGGGTAAAAATGGAAAAAAATTCAAAAACTCTCTTGAACATTGAACAATTCACTTATTTTGAACTATGAAAATAGTCTTAATTGGTAAGACCTAGATAGATGACTGCCATGGCCGTCGGACAACCATCTACGGTGGCTGGTCTGCCTTTCTCAACATCCAATTTCCCTTCCTTGCATTCTAATAAAGTACCTCTTATTATCCCTGTTTTGTCTATATCTTTTGCAAACACAGTTTCAAACATTGTATCAAATTAAGAATCTATCCCATTTAAAGAAGTGATTATGGTGGAAGGGGTTCCACATGTTAAATGGACGGAAGAAGAGGTGGATAGAATGAATCGAACTGAAAATCTACAATATGCCGTTGTTGGCAAGTTCACTTATGACTGGTCGAATCTTGAAGAGTTGAGAAAAAGTATTCCTCAACAATGTGACATTAAATGGGATTGTAAAATTGGTTTGTTCAGTAGTAAACACATTCTTATTCGCCTTACCCAACATGTGGATTTCATTAACCTAATTTCTAAAGGAGCTTTCTATATTACATGCAAAGATGGCTACTCATATTTAATGTGTACCCTCATCTATGATACACGATTCAAAATTTATGAAGAGACTACTAAGGCGATGGCATGGATCTCATTCCCCAACCTTTAACCCACCTATTTTGTTAAAGAATGTCTCTTTTCTTTAGCTTCGGGAGTGGGGAAACCTGTGCAACTTGATCTAGCCACAATTAATAAAACTAGGCCAAGTTGTGCAAGAGTCAAGGTTCTAGTTGATTTAAAACGAGAATTTCCCAAATTTTTTAGTATGGACATTATAAATGAAGCTACAGGAGAATTGAGGACTGAAGCAATTCAAATTAGATATGACTATGTTCCAAAATACTGTGAAGAATGCAGAAATCAAGGGCACAACAAGGAGGAGTGCTGAATTTGCAACAACCAAAATGATGGATGTATGGAGGTGAGGATAGAGGAGAAAACTAATGAGAGAACAGAGATTAAGAAACAACCACAACCATGAGTGTAAAAATTTCAGAAAGGAAAAGCTAGAATTCTTTCTAGCGGTAAAGTGGTAGGTGATCCAGGTGCGTGGAAGGTAGTGCAGAATAGAAATCCTAGCAAAAATAAGGTTGCATCTCTCTCAACCTCACCTATGGTGGAAAATAGATTTGAAGTGCTAGGAAAACCATATCACGATACAGTTCACGAATCAAGCAACACCAGAAGTAACAGTAACAACTCAAGTTTAAAGGACATAAAAGAGAAGAAATTTGAAAACAACAACCAACCTAATAGAGCTCAAGGTGAAAGAGTGATCCTACCAGCAAAATCAACTAAAACTTGGGTCAACCAAGTTTTTGGTGGACAAAATATTCTTGCACTTGCAATAACAGTTCCTGCATCACAACAACAAAATGAGATCATAAAGAAGAAAAATGAAAAAGAAAGGAAATTTGTAGAGAATAATGAATTAGAAGAGGCACCAAAGGTAGATTTTGATCAGCAGGAAAAGGTTTCAGATACAGAAGTAACCCATAAGCATGATGCTTTTTCTATGGATCCAGTTTTTACTACAATTTCTACACCAAAACAAATTGCAATAACAGATCAACAACTTTTCATGAATGAGAATAAGGGGGAATACAATACTTATGTTAATGAGACCTTTATAAAAGATGAGGAGATCCAACAAGTTTCTGTGGCAAATCAATAGGGAGAGGGTACAAATGATGTTTCTGTCACAAATAACTTAGAAGTCGCAGTGCATATGAGTGAAGTTGTTAATAACAAAATGGCAATAATGATCATTCCCGAACCAGTTCAAATAGATGACACCAATAATATTCATATATCTCCGAACAAAGTATTGCATGATATTGTCTCACACAGTCTTATAAAAGGAAATAAGATTGATACAGAAGGAAGCATGATAGAGGCAGAGAATTTTGAGGATTTGTAGGATGATCTTCCTATTGAAGCAAATGTCTCTCATAGGCTTCTAAAACGTGCACGAAGAGGGAAGAAGGAGGAAAATAATCAGAAAATCAGAGTACAGCCCATGAGATCTAAATCAATTTATAAAAGATGAAAGCTTTAATATGGAATATTAGATCTGTGAAGTCCCAACATGCTTTTCAGAGGGTGCAGATGCTACACAATGTGCATAATTTTTCTTTTATTGGCTTACTGGAGCCTTTTCAGCATTCAAGGCACATTAACAAATATAGAAGGATATCGAAGATGCCACAAGGGATATCTAATTGTAATGGCAAAAGCTGGTTTTTATAAATTCAGATTTTGATTCTGCAGTGATCAAAGATTCTGAACAACAGTTTACATTACTATTAAAGCATCATATTCATGCCCAAAGTTTCTTTGTCACCTTAATATATGCAAAATGTAGAGAAGAAGAAAGACTAATGATTTGGGAAGATATGTATCAACTTGCTTTAGGAATGGACATCCCTTGGTTAATTGAGGGGGATTTCAATATAATTCTAAATTCAGAAGAGAAATTGGAGGTTTACCGGTGCTTGACTCTGAACATGAAGATTTTGAAAATTACATTTCTTCATGTGATTTAGAAGAAATACATTTTAAAGGAAGTCCATTTACATGGTGGAATAGCAGAGCTGGGAATGATAGCATATTTGAAAGATTGGATAGAGTGTTAACTAATCAAAGGTTACAAGTTTGATCACATAGAGGTGGAACATTTAGCAAGAAATGGTTCAGATCATACTCTTATGTTCTTAACTCTTAAGGCAAGAGGGGGAAGGAATAAGAAACTATCACACCCCGAGCCTACACCCTGGACGTGGCCGCACTCGAAGACCATTGCTGGCCCCAATGAACTCTTGGCCTTTCTTTCTTAACTCAGTGGAAAACTTAACTCAACAGAATAACTCAATGCAATGAAAGGTCATAAAACAACCTAACTGATAAAATCTGGCCAAAAAGGTAACTCAAGTCTCAAAATAGAATATTTATATATATACATACACAGATGAGAGACTCAAAACTAACTGACTGACTGTCTTTCTGTCTATGAAGCCTCTATAAGACTGAGATGGATGTTGGGACAGATCCCGCAACATCCTAATAAAACAAAACTAGGAAAAACGAAATAACAGAGTCCTTCAGAATGCAAGGAGGCTCACCATTGACTCTAGAGTGCTTAACTGGATCAACGGCGTGCTAGATAATGATCCTGGGTACCTGCGTCTACATCATAATAAGATGCAGGCCAACTGGCATCAGCACATTGAATGTACGAGTATGCGAGCTGGAAAGCTAAGCAACAACTTAAGCTTGAAAGGGATACAAAAGAGAACTTACCTTGTCTCTATTCAACTCATGAGTAACTGAACTCAATAGAAAGCAATAAGACACATGCAATATATAAAGCTTGTAAAACTATTTAAAACATGACGTCAAAATCATATTTATAATATCATAAAAATACCATGCTCCCTCTCAAAGTCTACTTATGCAATGAATAAATGAAGTCCCATACCCCCATCCATACTAAGCAGAACCCCTCGAGGAACCATGCAATTTCTACTGTGGGAGTTTTTCTAACCAACAACCACCACTACATGCCTAAGTGGTGATACATCGTCTTGCCCACGCTGCTAGAACTATCCTATACTTTGCCGTCATATAGAACACTTTAACTTAGTAGAACCACTAGCTTAACCTTACGTGATCATCTAAAAAGTATGACCCGTTAAATCCCATATTTGGCTTCATGGTTCTTATGGAGAGTTGAGTTAATATGAACTCATGTCCCTAATTCGGTTCTCAAGACTACTCCCAAAAATACTTTAGCTCATAAGTGTTTTAAACACATCTTTCTTTAGTTTGAAATAATTGCTCAAACTACCCTCTTAAAATAGGTAATTGCTCTTGAAAACTCTTTCTGAAAAGAATATATCAAAACCATATTTTAATATGATCATTGATGACTCGGGAAGTCATGCTGCATAAACATTGATGGTATATCTAGAGACCATACTGTTTAAACATTGATGACATACTAGATTGTCATACTAATCATGTTTTATAAATTCTTTTGCAAAACTCATCTTTTCTTAAAAGCGATAGTACTTAAACTGCTCAAAACTCTTTTGGAAATCTCAGTTTCCTCTCATCTTAAATGTGAAAACATTTATAAACTTCTTTGGGAATACTTAGTTCCCTAATAACTTTTGAGAAATGAACCTGACTCTTTACTCTTGGCTTAACTTGAAACTCTATACTCTTTACTTAACTTGAAACTCTATACTCTTTACTTAACTTGAAACTCTACACTCTTTTCTTAATTTGAAACTCTATACTCTTAAAATAAAGTTAAAACGTTAAATAAAGACTCTTGAAAAACACCAAAGACTTACTTCTTAACTTCTAAGCTTGATTCTAACTTCACTTGACTTTGATCCTAACTTCTCTCGAATTGGATTATGGATTCAAGGTGTATGATCACATGTTTATGGATGAGTTTGGGATGTCTAGATGTACCTTAGAGTGTTGAAAACAACTATAAAACATAGGTACATTACCAAGGAACATGTATGAAAAAGTGGGGAAAGAATGTGAAAGATTGGCGTCCTTGGCGCTCTGAGAGGCGCGGGGCCCCAGCCTTCAGACTTCAGACTTTAGAGGGGCCTGGTGGGGGCTCTGCTAGGCGTGCCGCCCCAAGGGGGAAACCTCAGAACCTCTGCTGGGGCGCGACGGCTGGCGCGACGCCCCTGCCTTTTCCCCTGAAAATCCAACTTTTCTCCTTAGTTTCTCCAACTCTAAACCCTCTTAACATCCAAGGTTCTTTCCCCAAACACTAATAATAATTAAAACCCTCAAAATACAATAGGTTCAACTCGAAATCACAACCGAAAACATACACCAAACCAACAAGAAACTTCAACAACACAACCACAACTTCCATAAACATAACCACAAACTTCAACAAACACAACCAATCTTTTCTCTGAATTAAAACGAGTTTGGCGTGTGGGGGAATGAACCAACCTAATACTATGATCTCACATACCTTCATAGGAATCACCCCAGACGAAATCCACAACGATCTTTACGAACCTTGCTTCTTCTTCTCCTTCTCCTCTTCTCTCAAGAACCCTAACTCTCACTTTTAAAAAGAAAAACTGATTTAAAATCAGTCTAGACCCTTAATATAACCAAAAGAAATGGTTAGGGAAAAGACCAAAATACCCTTACAAATTCGGACTAAACTGCCTTGCCAACAACCCAGCTTCCAAAGGGTATAACTCACTCATACGAATTTGGAATCGCGCAAACTCAGTGGCGTTGGAAAGATCCTTCCAAGATCTTTCCAAACATAACTAGAAATACACCTAACTCATCCTGATCTATGAGTTATGAGCTCTGAAGTTGACCAAAAACTCATTTTTTTTTCCATACTTAACTAAATTTCAGATTTTTAATTCTTTCCAAAAATGACTATTTCCAATTCTAAGCTTCTTCATAGCTATTTCAAATTGCTAGATGTTACAATATCTGCCCCTTGGGAACATTCGTCCTCGAATGAGATTACTCTTACTAGGCTAAGGGTGTAACATCAAGTCAACACCCAACAAACAATCATGCCAACAATCCACCTTGATACCTCAAAACACCATCTCCCCCTTGTTCAAAAACCATTATTGGTTATGAATATTTTGCCCGTAATTCCAACAAGATAGGGTCTGGGTCTTTCTCACCTTCTACTTCTGACACTAATGACGACTCGGCCTCGCTCGTCACTTCTATTCCTCCTTCTGCGGAATCTATAAGTCTGAATCCCAGGTGTGCCAGTCTGTGCACATGTCTTGCTAACTCTCTCTTTCCTTCTTCAATATGGGTGGTGCTACCCATAGACAACTTGCTTAAAGAATCAGTAACAACATTAACCTTACCAGGGTGATAAAGAAACCTCATGTCATCATCCTTGAGTACCCTAACCACTCTTTCTCCGTCTGAGATTAAGCTCATTCTAAATGAACACACCCACATGAACATCATACAACAGTGACACCATATCATCAAAGCGAAAACTACAGCAACCAACTCTAGCTCATCACATTACACCCGATTAGCCTAAACTCGACTATTCTTCTCAAATCCATTTTAGATTCAGATACCCGATATGTACTCAAGAGCCAAATATCATAATAGGACGGTAGTCAACTTCTCTTTCCATTCCTGAAAACTTTCCTCACAAGCTTCAGACCGTTGAAACTTCGCTGTTTTTTCGAGTCAACTTGGTCAAATAAATCCCTTATCTACTAGATCCCTTTAACTGCTCTTTCAACTCTTTCAACTTTTTCAACTCTACTGATGCCATTCTATATGGGAAAATAGAGATAGAACAGGTATCTGGAATGAGGTCTATGCCGAAATATATTTCTCTCTCAGGAGGAATTTCGGGTAGGTCATTAGGAAAAACTTCTGGAAACTCTCTTACTATAGGAACTGACTGAAAAGGAGGTATCTCAACACTAGAGTCATTAACTCGAACTAAGTGATAGATACAACCCTTCAAAACTAACTTTCTCACTTTGAGGTACGAAATGAAACGACCCTTAGACACTGCTGAACTACTACTCCACTCTATGACTGGCTCACTAGGTTGCTCAGGTATAACATAAAAGTTCATAGCAGCATAAGGAATTACAAAATATAAACTCACTCTGGGTCTAGCAAAGCATAAATAGCAAAGTCAAAGACTCGAATCATACCAGTAACAACATCTGGTGAATCCTCTTGCTCTTGGCGACTGTTGATTGCGTAGAGGCGGTTTGTTCCTCCGCCAGTATTAAAAGTAGCTCCTCTAGGTACTATCATGTCTAGGGGAGCAACTGATGAAGCTTAAGCCTTATTGCTCAGATTTCCACTACCTTGCCTGTTCTTAGGGCACTCCTTCATGAAGTTACCTTCTTGTCCACACTTAAAACAACCTGTCTGGATATCGCGACACTTACCTGGGTAGGTTCTACCACACCTAGCACATGCAGGTGCCTTACTACCCCTTGGCACCATACTGTCTTGAGGATATGCAAGTCTAGTCCTAAAACTATTGGAATTTCTATTATACCCAACTTTGCTCTGAGGTGCAAGTGCACTAGCAGATGGTGGAGTAGGTCCCTTCTGTTTCTGTGGGAGGGATGACTGATTAGCATCATTCTTTTGCTGCCTGAACTCATCCCCTACTATCTTAGCCCTCTTATCCTTAAACTCTTCTCTATCCTTTAACTTATCCTCCTCAACCTATTGTAAATAGATCATAAATATTTCTAGGTCAATATCCCCTATCAGCATAGCTGCCTTGCCTTTCTTGCTTGACTGACGAGATAACCCAGCAACATATAAACTCATTCTACTCCTCATGTCTGCAACCATCTCCGGAGCATAGCGGGAAAGTTGCGTGAACTTCAGACTGTACTCATAAACACTCATAGACTCCGAATTAAGGGTGAGAGACTCTTTTATATTTTCCTTACGCAACTCACAAGGAAAGAAATGCCCCATGAGAGCACTCTAAAACACAACCCAACTCACTACTGGCGCATCCTCAGCCCTATTCTTTTTCCATTGGTCGAACCAGATTCTAGAGACACCCTTCAATTGGTATGCAACTAGTTCCACCCTCTCCGACTCAGCAGCATGCATCACATCAAATACCCTTTTAAGCTTCTCAATGAAGTTCTCTGGATTCTCACTAATACTTGAACCTGTGAAGCTTGGTGGGTTCATCCTTAAGAGTGCACGGATCCTTGAATTATCAACCATTTCATGTCGATTATCTCTCTGCCCAATATAATAGGTCGCAACTTGACTTAATATCCGAATAGCTTCACGAAAATCAACATATTTGATCTCTTTTTGGGTTTGCACTTCCAGGGTATTTGGTAACTCTTGTTCCTCAACACTCTTCATAGTTGGATGAACTCTGACTGCTCTTCGTGGAGGCATGGTCCTCTAAAAACACGTGCAAGCACGAATTAAAAAGAAATTTTTTAGAGATAAACTCTAAATGTTGCAGCCTCCTAATTATATATGTGGCGTGCTTCACACCGATAACTAGGACTCTACAGACATGACTTTATAAACTCCCTAGGACTCTTGAACTCTGTGCTCTGATACCAAGTTTGTCATGCCTCGAACCTACACCCTAGACGTGACCGAGAATCGAAGACCATTGCTGCACCCAAGCGAACCCTTGGCCTTTCTTTCTTAACTCAGCGGAAAACTTAACTCAATAGAATAACTCCATGCAATGAAAGGTCATAAAAAAACCTAACTGATAAAATCTGGCCAAAAAGGCAACTCAAGTCTCAAAATAAAATATTTATATATATACATACACATATTAGAGACTCAAAACTAACTGACTGGCTGAATGACTATCTATGAAGCCTCTATAAAATGAGATGGATGTTGGGACAGACCCTGCAACATCCTAATAAAACAAAACTAGGAAAAACGAAATAACAGAGTCCTCCGGAATGCAAGGAGGCTCACCACTGACTCTAGAGTGCTCAATTGGATCAACGACGTGCTAGATAATGATCCTGGGTACCTGCGTTTGCATCATAATAGGATGCAGGCCAACTGGCATCAGCACATTGAATGTACAAGTATGCGAGCTGGAAAGCTAAGCAACAACTTAAGCTTGAAAGGGATACAAAAGAGAACTTACCTTGGCTCTATTCAACTCATGAGTAACTGAACTCAATATAAATAAATAAGTCACATGCAATATATAAAGCTTGTAAAACTATTTAAAACATGACGTCAAAATCATATTTATAATATCATAAAAATACAATGCTCCCTCTCAAAGTCTACTTGTGCAATGTATGAATGAAGTCTCATACCCCCATCCATACTAAGCAGAACCCCTCGAGGAACCATGCAATTTCTACTATGGGAGTTTCTCTAACCGACAGCCACCACTACATGCCTAAGTGGTGATACATCATCTTGCCCATGCTGCCAGAACTATCCTATACTTTGCCTTCATATAGAACTCTTTAACTTAGTGGATCCACTAGCTTAACTTTACGTGATCATCTAAAAAGTATGACCCGTCAAATCCCATGTTTGGCTTCATGGTTCTTATGGAGATTTGAGTTAATATGAACTCGTGTCCCCAATTCGGTTCTCAAGACTACTCCCAAAAATACTTTAGCTCATAAGTATTTTAAACACATTTTTCTTTAGTTTGACATAATTACTCAAACTACCCTCTTAAAAGAGGTAATTGCTCTTGAAAACTCTTTCTAAAAAGAACATATCAAAACCATATTTTAATATGATGATTGATGACTCGGGAAGTTATACTGCATAAACATTGATGGTATATCTAGAGACCATACTGTTTAAACATTGATGACATACTCGATTGTCATACTAATCATGTTTTAGAAACTCTTTCGCAAAACTCATCTTTTCTTAAAAGAGATACACTACTAAAAAATTGCAAAAAATTATGGAAGAAAAAGCGACGGACAGCGTCGCTCCAAAAAAGCGATGGACTAAGAGATGCCGTCCGTCGCTTTTTAATTAAAATAATTATTTTTAAAATTATTTTACAAAAAGCGACGGACGGCATCTCTTAGTCCATCACTTTTTATTAAAAAGAATTATTTATAAATTAAACAATAACCACGCTGTCCGTCATTTTAATTTATTTTATTTTATTAATTAATTTTAAAAAAAGCGATGGACGGCATCTCTTAGTCCATCGCTTTTTGGTCAAAATATCTGGTCAAACATTTTTAAAAAGCGACGGACAGCGTCTCTTAGTCTGTCACTTTTTAATTAAATTTTTTAAATTTTTTTTAAAAGCGACGGACGGCATCGCTTAGTCTGTCGCATTTTTTGCGGATTTTTGCTAATTAATTATTTTATATAGATAGTGACGCAGTCCGTCGCTTTTTATTAATTTTAATTGTTTAATTATTTTTTAAATTAGTGACACACAACATCTTTATGTCCGTCGCTTCTTGGTCAAAATATCTGGTCAAATATTTTAAGAAAGCGACGGACAATGTCTTTTAGTCTGTTGGTTTTTGGTCAAAATGTTGGTCAAACATATTTTTAAAAAAGCTACGAACATAGAGACGTTTTTCGTCGCTTTTTAAAATATATTTGCACTAGCAGACGCGATTTTCCCCATTTCTGCATATAAAAAACTAAATTGAGAAATATTTTGATTTAATTTTATTTTAATTGTCTTTCGGAGAATGGTTTTGTGTAAAATAAAAAATAAAAAAAATTATAATACCGACTTCCAGATGTTGGTAAAATTAAATAGTATGTAATAAATTAATATTTTCAATTAACTTTACATAAATCGTCCTCCGAATGACGGTTTTATATAAGTTAAAAAATAATTTAATATAAAATGCCGACCTCCCGATGTCAATATTATTTAATTAACATGATTACTTTTTATTTATCTTAAAATTTAATGTGATACCGACCTCATGAGGTCGGTATTATTTATTATATCTAATTAATTTTAATAAAAGCGACATCTGGAGGTCGGTATGTTTAAAATATTCTTACTAATCATAATTTTGCTATTTTACATAATATGAAAATTTCATTTTACACCTACGATTAATTGTTCAAAAAGTGTAACAATTTTGTATACTTTTACAAATAAAATGTTAGAATTCATGAAATAAATAAAAAAATATCTATAATCCATATTTAGAGTATGGAACTACGTTGATATGAATTAGGAGATAATTATACTTATATTTAATTTATAGAGTAATGTACAAATTCTATCAGTCCGTCGTCTAATCATAAACTTAATATCTCATGTCATGATGTAGTAGAGGTGAAGAGCTGACATATAATCCATTCCAGTATGAAATACGAGATAGTAGTATTATATACGTTCGATCTTGAATGGATGTCAAGTGTAGTGATCACCTCCTAATTATGATGACATGTAAAGGATACGTTGATTATATATATATTCCTCGAGTAGTTTAACAAATTCAGATATGAAATACATTATCAATTAAAGAAATACCGATGATCAATTCAAGGAGATTTATATATTAAATTTGATATTGATAAACTTTTGTTGATCAATAAAATTAAATTTATATAATGAGAGGGTATATAATTTAAATTATATAAAATTAACTTGATCGATAAATTAAATTTATCAAATTAAACTTTTGTTGATGTGTAGTTAAATTATATATATATATATATATATATATATATATATATATATATATATATACAACCCCTCTAACTTGTCCACATTTTTCATTTTGGCACTTTATCTTAGCCTTGTTCCATTTTAACACTTGAACTCCATTTTTTATGTTCCATTTTAACACGAAATACTATTTTTATGATTTATTTATTTTTATATATATTCTTCAATTGCAACTTTTTATTTTAAATCGACATGTGTCATTTAATTTTAGTTAAAAAATTAAAAATTAACAAAAAATAATTCTTTTTAAAAAATAATAATTTCTTTTTAAGAGTGTTACGTATTTTTGTGTGGAAAATAACCGACGAAATTGTGTTGATTTTCTTTCTTTAAAATCACTGACAACCTAACAAAGTCAGTTGAGTTTTAACATTGTTTAGTAGTATTATTAGCAATGAACAAGAGTCTTTTTTTAGTAGTGTTATTAACTAAGTCAGTCGAGTCTTTTTGAAGATGGATTTTTTATTCGTATTGATTTATATTAAAAATTAAAAGTGAGTATTTGCGTTAAATTTAGATAGCCTAGATGATAAGAAAAAATAAATAAGTTGTGTTATTTAATTTGATTGAATGTTTAAGAAAGAAAATCAAAGAACTTTCGTCAATTTATTTTCATGCAAAAATACGAGAGAAATATCAAAAAATAATATTCTTGTTTGAAATTTTTTATGTTCATTCGCGAATGTTTAATTTTTTTAATTAACAGGCACACGTCTATTTTTTTAAAAATAAGAAATTGCAATTGAAGAACATAAATAAAAACAAATCATAAAAATTAGTATAAGTGTTTAAATGGTACAGAAAAAATAGAGTTTAAGGGTTAAAATGGAACAAGGCTAAGTCGGAGTGCCAAAATGAAAAATGAGGGCAAGTTTGAGGGGCTGCATATGTGTTTGGCCTATATATATAAGTGTGTGTGTGTGTTTAATTAATAAAATCAACCTCAAGAGGTGAATTTATATTAAAATAAATTAATAAATACCGACCTAAAGAGGTTCGTATATTTAAATTATTATTTTATTGAAATAATATCGACTTCACGTTTGTTGACACCCAATTTTGACCGACCTATAACCCTTTCGGAAGTACTATTCGATTAAATACTTATTTTTAAAGAAATATTTTCGAGTTTAAAATGCTAATCAATTTTGTCTAAAAAATTATATTTTTTAGTATGCATGATTTATAAAAATATTATTATTTTTAAATTATTATATTTATCGATAGTTAAACTCAAAATAATTACTTTACTTATATTTTAAAATATGAGATGTTTTTAATAATGTGTGAAAATATTTTAATATGTAGTATTTTATTAATCAGATATCATTTCCTTATTCTTCCTCTAAATTATTTAAATTATAGTCCATTATATTCCAATTTATTTCAATTCTAGCCCTCTTTCTATGCAATTCTCTTTTGATTTTAGCCTCTAATTTCAATCTAGTCGCAATTTTAGCCCTTTTGCTCATTGCAATTATTTTAGATTTCAATCAAACTCATCCATTTTAATCTTGACCACCCATCTCACTCCAAGTTAATCTCAGCCTTACATCTATTTTAAATCAACGGTCAAGATCTATTTTCCTATTTTAATCTACCAAAAGGAACCAATCCTAAACTAATTCATTCTTCATCTCTTTCTCCTTACCGCCACCCAACCTCCTCCTCTCTCTTATTCTCTGTCCATTTCCGGCGAGAAGCAGTAGCTGTGACCAGCAGCCCCGGCGTCGTCCTCTCTTCTCCTCCCCTTCCCATCGCCTCTTTCTCTCTTCTCCTCCGTTGATGACAACCAACAGCTCTAACCGGCGAGCAACAACAACTAGCAGCCAGGCGAGCTAGCGCAGGCAGCAGCTCCGGAAGGCGACCTCCGATCAGCAAGCATCCACCAGAGATTCCACGGCGAAGCAGCAGTGCCAGCGTGACCAGTAACTCCGGCCAGCGAGCCACTGCGAAGTTCTATCGCCGGCGAGCAACAACAATACCAGGTACAAATTCCTTTACTTTAATTTTAAGTATGTCACTAGGAATATTCTAAAATGTGAGATAGTTGCACCTTTTCGTTTTAGATTTCTAATTCTTACTATATGTGTGGGCTGCCTGTTCTTGGAAATTATGTGTGTGTGACCCTTAGTTTATAATCAATTATCTAGCATGCTATGGTGTTTGTTTATGTTGAAATATTTGCCTATGTTGGTGTTCATCTTGAGGTTTGGAATAATTTGTGAATTCTTGACTGTCTATATCAGTGATTGTTTATCAAGTTCAGTCTTGATTGAGAACCAGCCCATTATTTTTCAATCTGCTCCTAACATTCTTTTTACCTTATTGAATCCAATGTAAAATATGTCCTAATTAATGCTTTAAATTGATCCTTCAGCTATATATATTTCATATCAATTTTTTATTTATTTGATTGTATTAGATTATTATAAAATGTGAGCATAAATCTGAATGTAATTCCCACTTCCTTAAATAATTATGTCTATTAGTTCAACTATATCAATTTACTGCCTAAAATCATTCTCTTTGCCTGTTTTACATTTCTGACTATGGTTGATTGATTTTATTTACCTTAATTGAATTAGGGTAATTAAGGAGTTGTTTGAATTTAGGATTTTAGCACTAGTTAGATTTTGGAATTTTAGGACTAGTTTGAATTTGTGATTTTAAGACTAGTTTGAATTTGAATTTAGGACTAGTTTGAATTATTATTGAAGTTGAAATTAGAATTTGAACTTGAACTTGAACTTGAACTTAGAATTTTAAATTAAACTTAGAACTTGAACTTGAAATTAGAAATTGAACTTGAATTTAGAAGTTGAACTTGAACTTAGAACTTGAACTTGAACTTAGAACTTGAATTAGAACTTGAAATTAGAACTTGAACTTGAAATTAGAATTTGAACTTAGAATTAGAACTTGAACTTGAAATTAGAATTTGAACTTAGAATTAGAACTTGAACTTGAAATTAGAATTTGAACTTAGAATTAGAACTTGAACTTGAAATTAGAAATTGAACTTGAGCTTAGAACTTGAACTTGAAATTAGAACTTGAACTTGAACTTGAACTTGAACTTAGAATTTGAAGTTAAACTTAGAACTTGAACTTGAAATTAGAACTTGAAATTGAACTTAGAACTTGAACTTGAACTTAGAATCTGAACTTGAAATTAGAACTTGAACTTGAACTAGAACTTGAACTAGAACTTGAACTTAGAAGAACTTGAACTTAGAACTTAGAACTTGAACTTAGAACTTAGAACTTGAACTTGAACTTACTTATTGAAGTTGAACTTAGAATTTGAACATGAACTTGAAATTAGAACTTGAACTTGAAATTAGAACTTGAACTTGAAATTGAACTTGAACTTAGAATTAGAACTTGAACTTGAAATTAGAACTTGAACTTGAAATTGAACTTGAACTTGAAATTAGAACTTGAACTTGAACTTGAACTTGAACTTGAACTTGAACTTAGAATTAGAACTTGAACTTGAACTTGAACTTAGAATTAGAACTTGAACTTGAAATTAGAACTTGAACTTGAACTTAGAATTATAATTTGAACTTGAACTTAGAATTAGAACTAGAACTTGAACTTGAACTTAGAATTAGAACTTGAACTTGAAATTAGAACTTGAACTTTGAACTTGAACTTGAAATTAGAATTTGAACTTGAACTAGAATTAGAACTTGAACTTGAAATTAGAACTTAAACTTGAACTTGAACTTAGAATTTGAAGTTAAACTTAGAACTTGAACTTGAAATTAGACTTGAACTTAGAACTTGAACTTGAACTTGAACTTAGAACTTGAACTTGAAATTAGAATTTGAACTTGAACTACAATTAGAACTTGAACTTAGAACTTGAACTTGAACTTAGAACTTGAACTTGAAATTAGAATTTGAACTTGAACTACAATTAGAACTTGAACTTAGAATTTGAAGTTAAACTTAGAATTTGAACTTGAAATTAGAACTTGAACTTGAACTTGAACTTACACTACACCATTTTAGGCCTACGGCCACCCCAGTAAAGAATGGCTACACTTTTAAGTGTGGCCATATCATTTTGGCTATAAAATATTTATATGCCACAATTTCTAATTAAAAAACACCAATATTATTTTGCAATAAATAATCTCAAGCATTAAATTAGCTAATAAGTAATTCAACTATATAGATTTGCAGTGTAAAGATTTTTTGAGTTCAGATTGCAGATTTAGGTATTCTAGCAGATTGCAGATCCAGTATATGCTTGGAACACAAAAACATGAATATACCTAAGCATATAAATTGAGCTGATAAAGATCAACAAAATGAGAAGAGGTAAACTAAAACAGTTTGTGCCTGTTCAGATTGCAGATTCAGATATTCTAGAAGATTTTTTGAGTTACGATTTCTTTCTTTATAAGAAGATAAAATGAGACTGTTTAGGACTAAAATAATCACTTTTCTACAATTCTATGGCCACAAGTGAAGTTTAAGAAGGTAAGAGTATACACACCTACCATCTCATGAAAGTTGCACCATATAAATATATGAAGGATTAATATAATCCAACTACCACACATTAAGGACCAATTTAATCATTTTGTCATTCTATAAAAATAATAAAGACCTTTTTAATAGAAACATTTAGTGGGCTTATACGGCTTAAACAGAACAAGAGAGGTAAACTAAAACAGTTTGTGCTCTTAGACACTGAGAACATACCTTCGTTTATGACGAACGTTGTTCAAGCTCTTTTTCCTCTCCTCTGTGATGAAGGAACATATGATTTAGAGGATTTAAGAACTAGAGATCGAAAACTATGATACCTTTCAATGTCTACTAGTATGACGATTAGTCCATATTAACTATAGCCAAATGAGAGGAAACTTTTTTTGAACTGAAGCCTATTCTGTTTTGCATAACAATGTGATGGAATGTGTCACTATAAAAACTTAAGTTCATATTGTTTTTTACCTCACTACCATAACAATTAACAATAAAAGAAAAAGTAGCAGATACATACGATCAACTATAACTTTATGACTACTTACCGGCCATCTACTGACTGAGCTCAATTCTTTGACACCTTTTTCTCGCCTCATAAAAGAATTTCCTTCCTCTCGAATTTGCTTCTTCATAAAGATCCTCCACTCATCAGTCACTCTTCCAGCCAAAAATGTCTTCATCGGAGAGCCCCCGCCCGTGCTATTTCATCTTGAGGTACTACATGATTCATTGCCCGTGCGGCACACGGGCCCAATAATTTAGCTTTATAAGTTTCATAAGAGCAAGCTATTGCACTGAACCTAGATGAGCGTAGGACAACTGAAATTCATATACACGAATATGTAGCAAAAAGTAGCCGTTACTTCAATGACACCAAAGAGACCATCTTTTTCTCTATGCATTTTATACGCACCGAATTTTCAGGCCTTCAAATGACATCAACAAAAAAAAAAAAAAAAAAATAGGAAAAGCAAAACTACATGTACATACATCCTAGATTACTTTCAAAGAGATGCAATTTTTAACATTTGTGATCTTCTCCCGTTTGTTTCTTCCGGCCACAAGTATTGTTTCTTAGTGTTATATTCTTTCCTCTCGAAGCATATGTATTCACATAGTAGTCTCGTCTAAATTCATTACTTGTTTTGTTTTGGCAAAAAATACTTATTGAAGATTGTGTAGCCTCTAAAAATAGTTGGTAGCTATTTTAGAGGCTTTCCTGAAAAGAGCAAACGAATTTCTTAGAAGGTGTTGCATCATAAACGAATAATAACATGAGTGAGGTACATAAACAAATGTCCAAAAGATGCTACATCTAAATATGGCATATTTCAACAATACAATATATTCAGAGATTATATGAATGACTCATAAATTATGTGGAAGACGTTATTAAAACTATTACCTACTTCAGATTTAGTGCCTCGATTATTTAGAACCTTTAAGGTAGAATTAGTGAAAGCTTCAGTATCCATCATGCTATGGAAGGAACTATAATTTATTTATTGTGATGAAGCATGTGTGGACAAGTTTAAGCCTAGAACAAACTAATTAAAAGGTTAAAAATATTATCCTAAATTTACTCTCTAAGTGTGGACAAAGTTGCCATCTTTGGACATGCCGGTTAATTCTTTTCTTTTAAGTTTGAAGAGCCGACTAATTTCATCTAAAGTTTCCAGGAAAATAGAATAAGAGTTCACCAACTAATGGTAAGCTAAGTTACACATGAATTTAAGATATACAAAGACCCAATTCAATAACAATTTGAGGAAGAAATTAGGCCTTCGTAAGATTCTGCGTAAAGTTGAAAAAGAGCAACAACCAAGCAGGCATAGGAAAGCATATATAAATATATATATCATATAGAAGTTCTATTGCACAAAGATTTACCTCATCATTAGTTTGTCCAACTGCTATAAGTGGCGCCACACCTCCTCATTTGATGGTGATACTATTGCAGGATTCAATAATCATGAATTGGGTTAATCACAAAACATTCTCGATGGGATTGTTCGTCATTCATCTTTCTTACAAAGTAATCGATGTATGTGCAAGGTGTATAAGCTAGCATTCTCCACTTCAATGTGGTTAGTACCAAAGGTTCCATTCTTTGTATAGTTTTACCTTCAAACACAAAATTTGGATTCCCAACCTTGTTTCATAAACTCAAGATTTTACTATACAATCTAGTTTCGAAAATATATAAATTGTTAACATGACAAACATGTAAAGAACTTTATCTTGCTCAAACTGTCTAAAAATGTTGTCGCTTTCCGTGTTGGATCCTTAAAAATATACTACATTTGGAGGATCCAACACACACCTAACGACATTTTTGAAGGGTCCAAGCAACATAGGTAAGGAATGAACGAAACTATTCATCACCTACAAATCAACAATCAAAGGAACATGAATCTTTCCATTTTGGTTTGCAATTGATAGGGAGACTACAACTAACAATTGAATTGCTCATGTTTTACCTCTATATATATCCAAGAAATGTAAATCAACAGAATGCTAACAATCAGTTAGCTACCAAACTTCAAACACTCTGAAACGAAATGCTACAAAAAAAATAACACCAACCAGTTGAAAATCTTCGAGTGCATAATTGACTTCTAAATTGTCAAATATGTAGCCGAAACAAAATGGAGCAATAGGCATTACACTGTACTTATATATGAGAAATAGACTACGCTTTTGATATATTTTGGCATGTTACTAGAGAAATGATCAATGTGAATTAAATATAGCTTCATACTTACTTTTCTCCTATATCTCTGAGTATATTGGTTAGTTGAGTTGCGATCCCTAAAGCCAAAGCTGCATTATATACACTCTCTGTCGTTGCCTTTGATTCAGGTGCAATGCCCATATCCGGGAACACTCATCAATCCTACCGTACTAGCGACATAGTAACAATAGAGATATAGCTCATCGAAGTTGTTGTATAAGAATTTCCACAAGTTCATACGCATTCCTTCAACCATATCTCCGAATGGCCGCACCAGTTAGATGAATTATCGAGACACTTCACATGGTTGCAAGTAAGAGATCGAGGTTATTAAACACAAAATAAATGTCAGCCACCGGTGATAGCAAATGAAAACTAGTTGCCTAATTTGCTAATCAAATAAAAAATATAAGTAGATAATGATATTAGAAAGAGATATAAATACAAAAAGAGAAGTATATGGAAGAGAAGTATCGAATTCCACAAGTACTTGCATCGGAAAAGCACTTTCAAAGAAAAAGAATAGAATCGAATCGAGAAGATAATGGTGATAGACTTAGAGAGACTAACCCGAATATCAACATGAAATCTAGAAACAAGATCGGATAAGGCTGCATCAAGCAAATGAAATAGCCGCCCATTAAAAATATCTTCGAGACTTGCCTCACACCTATCTAAAGCTTCGGAGTTATGTGTGGCGCATTAGGGCCATCAACAAGCTCATCAATTCTCTCCTGCACCACACTATTTAAAAGAACACAGCTTTTTAGACAACAAGGTCATTTAAAAATACTCTAGGACAAAAGCCGTTGTCAATTTCCCCAAGATTCTTAACTTGCTTGAACTACAAATTAATTTAACAAGCAAGCCAGAAACACCACATGTTTTTTCAATCTTGAGTGGAAATTTCTCATTGGCAAGATCTAGTCCTTCTTGGAAACGTGAATACATGAAAGCACCAAAAGTACCAGATATACCCTAATTGAATATGCACAAACCTAGACCACACTTTTAAGACGCCAAACAAAATGGTAAAGAGTATCGGATCACCGTTTTACACCTAGAGACAGAATGTTGTAAGTGGGAAGTGCCCATAATGTTAAATTATCTCGAATGCTACTTTCATAAACCTTTTGGACTCGTATAATGGCATAATGTTTTGGTACATAAAGAGCATAACTACCGCCAATGAAAAGTTGAAATTTGGTCAAAGATTCCCAAGAAAGCTGATAAAACAAACAGTTAGCATGTTACACTTCTGTGGATCCAGCCTAATAATTTAGCACTTCTTCCACTAATTCAAACTCTTATGAGGCATCTGTCTGTAGAAAAGTGTCAGCATGCTGCTGCAGACACTTTAGCAGACATTGTTCCTAGAAACTAAATTATTTATGTTTTCATTGCTAGTAACTACCAACCAATTTTTGTGCACAACCCCAAAATCAAAACAATTGCCAACTAATAGCAAATAATATTGTGTATATAGGTCAAAAATAACTTTTTAGATATATATCCCGAAGTTTTGAACACCCTTAAGCAAAATTCGTAGCTTCGACATTGTATCCAACGGTTTGCAAGCACATATTACCTTAAAAGGAAGTCAATTGCGTCTAAAACTACAATCGAAAGTAAAATATGGAAGATCTAACATATCAAGAAACCAAATACCCATCAAATCTACTACAAACTACATCTAAAATTCCCAAAGTAATCCAGCAAAACACCACATAGAGATACTCACATTGTGCAAACCAATCATTCAGATTAGGGCTTTGCAATTCTAGAAACATAAAACATGTTTTATTCCCAAATCTCAATACATATACTCACTATAAAATTTCCAAAAAAATACGCCAGCTCTTCACTTTGACCTACTTTTTTCTAATTTGGAGGAAAGGAAAATTTTAATGTTTTATGAATATATTTTTTGCCCAATTAAAATGGGAGGGAGAGTTAAAAATGTTGGAGGGAATATAATATTTTAGTGAAAATTTTAAGGCTACATTTGTAATGTGTTGTTTTTACAATTACAAAAATAGGACACTTTAAAAGTGTGGCAATATATGTAAATAGTTGTTGTCAATTATATCATACTCGTAACAACGCTTATAAAGTGTAGCTTATACTATTAAACAAGTACACTTTACAAGTGTTGCCAATAATATCGAAGCTAAAAGTTAAAAACTTGGGCTACGCTTTAAAAGCGTCCCCAAAAGTAGTTTAGGCAACACTTTAAAAGTGTTGTCCAGAATTAGTGTGGCCGTAGGCCTAAAATGTTGTAGTGTTAGAACTTGAACTTGAACTTAGAATTTGAACTTGAAATTAGAACTTGAACTTGAACTTGAACTTAGAATTTGAACTTGAAATTAGAACTTGAACTTGAACTTGAACTTAGAACTTGAACTTGAACTTAAAACTTGAACTTGAACTTAGTTATTGAACTTGAACTTAGAATTTGAACATGAACTTGAAATTATAACTTGAACTTAGAATTAGAACTTGAACTTGAAATTAGAACTTGAACTTGAATTTGAACTTAGAATTTGAAGTTAAACTTAGAACTTGATGTTGAAATTAGAACTTGAACTTGAACTTAGAATTAGAACTTGAACTTGAAATTAGAACTTGAACTTGAAATTAAACTTGAAGTTAGAATTTGAAGTTAAACTTAGAACTTGATGTTGAAATTAGAACTTGAACTTGAACATAGAATTAGAACTTGAACTTGAAATTAGAACTTGAACTTGAAATTGAACTTGAACTTAGAATTAGAACTTGAACTTGAAATTAGAACTTCAACTTCAACTTGAACTTGAACTTAGAATTTGAAGTTAAACTTAGAACTTGAAATTAGAACTTGAACTTAGAACTTGAACTTGAACTTGAAATTGAACTTGAACTAAGAATTAGAACTTGAACTTGAACTTGAACTTAGAATTTGAAGTTAAACTTAGAACTTGATATTGAAATTAGAACTTGAACTAAGAATTAAAACTTGAACTTGAAATTATAAATTGAACTTGAGCTTAGAACTTGAAATTAGAAATTGAACTTGAGCTTAGAACTTGAAATTAGAACTTGAACTTGAAATTATAATTTGAACTTGAACTTATAATTAGAACTTGAACTTGAAATTTAACTAATTTTAGAACTTTTCGTGCTAGGCAACTGTAGAAGCTCAACATCTAAAAAAGTTGATACAAGACTATATTGTTTTTTTCATCAAAGTAGGAGATAAGGTTGGTGCTTCTAAATTTCTAAAGTTCAAGTACAATTGTTTTCAATAATGTGTTTGTGTCCATCTAGTATTGATATTTAGCTTTAATTTTATGATAATATTTTTGTGTCCATCGATTGTTTGTTAAGTATAAGTACCAACACTAGTTGATCCTATTGATGACAAAATTGATTTTCTTGCAAGATCGATTTGTGTCCATCTAGTGTTGACACTTAGCTGTAAATTTAGAAATAATATATTTGTTAAGCATGAGTACCAACACTAGTTGATCCTATTGATGACAAAATTGATTTTCTTGCAAGATCGATTTGTGTCTATCTAGTGTTGACACTTAGCTTTAAATTTAGAAATAATATACTTGTTAAGCATGAGTACCAACACTAGTTGATCCTATTGATGACAAAATTGATTTTCTTGCAAGATCAATTTGTGTCCATCTAGTGTTGACACTTAGGATTGAATTTAGAAATAATATATTTGTTAAGCATGAGTACCAACACTAGTTGATCCTATTGATGACAAAATTGATTTTCTTGCAAGATCAATTTGTGTCCATCTAGTGTTGACACTTAGCTTTAAATTTAGAAATAATATATTTGTTAAGTATGAGTACCAACACTAGTTGATCCTATTGATGACAAAATTGATTTTCTTGCAAGATCGATTTGTGTCCATCTAGTGTTGACACTTAGCTTTAAATTTAAGTAAGTCAAATTAATTAATGTGGTTTAGTTGGTGGATTTAGTGTTGTATTAAGTCAAAACTAAACTAGTTAAAGTTGTTAAGTTGTTTAAATAAGTTAAATTAAAAAATGTGGTTTTGTTGATGGATTTAGTTGTTGGAATTAAGTCAAAACTAAACTAGTTAAAGTTGTTAAGTTGTTTAAATAAGTTAAATTAAAAAATGTGGTTTTGTTGATGGATTTAGTTGTTGAAATTAAGTCAAAACTAAACTACTTATAGTTATTAAGTTGTTTTAATAAGTTAAATTAAATAATATGGTTTTGTCAATACTAAACTAGTTTTAGGATTACTACTAGTAAACTTATTATTAAATTTTATTTATAATTTAATTGAATATCTATATTTTTGTAGATGGATCATCGTTTATGGATGTATAATATGCATTATGAAACTGGTGCTAGTTTGAAACCTGAGTTTATTGACGGTGTTAGAAATTTTATTTAACATACAATGACACTTGACATTTTCAAGATTAATGGATTGGTTAGGTGTCCTTGTAGTGCATGTAAGTGCTTATATTTTCTTAAACCAGATAGAGTTATGGTTCATTTGTACCGTAATGGATTTAAGCCTAGATATATTGTATGAATTGATCATGGAGAAAGTGATGGATTTGATGGTATCTTTTATAATTCGATGCCTGTTGATGTATATAATATGGTTGCACCATATGAACAAATTAGGGTTGAACAAGTTAGAGTTGAACATGATAAGGTTGAACATGATAGGGTTCATGAAATGATCAATGATGCTTTCGAGGTTCAAGGATGGATGGAACCAGAACAATATTTTGATGAAACTCCTAATGAAGAAGCAAGATGCTTTTATGATCAATTAGAAGAGTCTAGTCGTCCACTATGTGAAAGGAGTTCGCATTCTGCTTTGTCAGTTGTGGTTAGATTAATGAATATTAAATCAGATTGAAATGTTCTTAATGCTGCTATGGACTCAATGGTTGATCTTTTGGGTGAGCTAGTTAATCCGGAGTTTAACATACCAAAGGACTTCTATCAGGAAAAGTGTTTGGTGTCCAAGTTAGGATTGACGTATGATAGAATTCATTGTTGTGTTAATGGATGCATGATGTTTTACAAGACTGATAGTGAATTAGAAAATTGTAAGTTTTGTGGACATACTCGTTATAAGAGGACTCCGGCTAGAAAGATGGTCCCAGTTCAGGCGATCCATTATCTACCTGTCATTCCTAGGTTAAAGAGGTTGTATGCATCGATGAGGTCTGTCCCACATATGAGATGGCATCGTGAATATAGAAGGCCGTCGGGTGTCTTGTCTCATCTATCCGATGGTGAAGCATGGAAGCATTTTGATAATGTATATCCTGATTTTACTTGTGAACAAAGAAATGTTAGATTGGGGTTGTGTTCAGATGACTTCACACCATTCTCTAATAATGCTTCGCCTTATTCATGTTGGCCGGTATTTCTTACTCCATATAATCTTCCTCCTGAAATGTGCATGACCAGTCCCTACATCTTTCTAAGTTGTGTTATTCCAGGTCCTCGGAATCCAAAAAGTTTGATTGATGTCTATCTACAACCATTGATAGATGAGCTCAAACAATTGTGGTTTGAAGGCGTTTTGACTTATGATATATCAACTAAGTAGAATTTTATCATGCGTGCTTCTTTAATGTGGACTATTAATGATTTTCCAGCATACGGGATGTTGTCTGGTTGGATGACAGTTAGAAAGCTAGCATGCCCGTATTGCATGGAAAATAGTAAGGCATTCACTTTAAAGCATGGCAGTAAAAATACATGGTTTGATTGTCATCGCCAGTTCTTGCCAATGGATCACGAGTTTAGAAAGATGAAAAATGCATTTAGGAAAAATAAGGTTGAAAGTGACCCCCCACCTCCATTACTCACAGGGCATCAAATTTGGGAGAGAATTTCTCAATTACCTAAAGTTACATAAGCTTCACCTTCTAGACTTCTTGGATATGGTGTTGAACATAATTGGACCAAGCAAAGCATATTTTGGGAGTTGCCGTATTGGAAGGACAATTTGCTACGACATAATCTAGATGTGATGCACATTGAAAAAAATTACTTTGACAATTTGTTTAACACAGTGATGGATGTTAAGGGTAAGACAAAAGACAATCCAAAAGCTAGAATGGACATAAAGGAATATTGTAGGAGAAAAGAGTTATGGCTGCAGGAATTACAAAATGGTAAAATAGTTAAGCCCAAGGCCAGCTTTTCATTCACATTGGATGAGAAACGTGAAATTATTGAGTGGGTTAAAAATTTGAGGATGCCAGAGGGCTATTCTTTGAATTTAGGAAAGCAAGTAGATATGAATGAAGGAAAATTGATAGGTATTGAAAGTCATGATTGTCCATTCTAGCTTTTAGCCATCTATCCGAAAGGATATGGAAACCAATCACGAATATAAGTCTTTTTTTTAAAGATTTGTGTTTTGGAAAGTTGTTGGAGAGTAGTTTAGATAGGATGGAGGAAAATATTCTTGTCACTACTACTAAGTTGGAGAATATATTTCCATGTGGTTTTTTTGATGTGATGGAGTATCTTTCAATTCACCTTGTACAAGAGGCCCGCCTCGGAGGTCCGATTCAAACAAGATGGATGTATCTATTTGTGAGGTATCCATTTGAAATATTCACTAAGTTATATTTATTCGCCAAATATTTTATATATTAACATATATATACATATATGCACGCAGAAAAATTGGTAGTTCGAAGCAAACGATTAAGAAAAGGGGGAGGATCGAAGGATCATTTGTTCAAGGTCATATTCGGAGAGAAACATGTGATTTTTATTTTTATTACTTTGGTCATGATGTGTCATGTAGGAGAAACAAGCCCAATCACAATGATGAAGGAGATATTGATCCTTTATTTCCACCGATATCAATTTTTAATCAAAATGGTCGAGGATCTAAAAAGCGTAGAAAGCGAGGCTTCACTGATATGGAAATGCAATCAGCTGTGACACATATTTTGCTTAATTGTCAAGAGATTCAATCATATGTCAAGTAAGTGTTAAAAATATGTTATTAAATTACATACTAATAAGTGATCATTAACTAACGAAATACTTGAATGTAAAATGATTAGCTTGTTCATAAACACATGGGGTAATGAAGCCATCTATACAGAATTTTCCAAATGGCTGATGAACTATGTAAGTGTGCAATCACTAAGTATTTAATAATATATTCATGTTATACTAAATTATATTACTTGAAATAACAATCGCGTAGGTTTACAATGAATACTCAAGTGTCCAACATTTGCAATTAGTGAAAGAAGTAGCCCTTGGACCTGAATCTCAAGTACTGGTAATGAATAAGTATTGTGTCAATGGTTTTAAGTTTCAAACTGAAGAAGTATCTAGAAACAAGAAAACAAATAATAGCGGTGTCTATATACAAGGTGATGTTGATGGTACTAGTCAAACTATTGAATATTATGGTGTCATTCAAGAGATTATTGAAGTGAGGTATTCAGGTTGGCCTAATAAGAAGATTGTATTGTTTCGGTGTGAGTGGTTTGACCCATCACATAGAGGCACAAAGGTGGACCATTAACATAATATAATTGAAGTTAAGCACACTAGGAAATACAGAAGTTATGATCCTTTTATTATTGCACAACATGCTAAACAAGTGTATTACGCTTCATATCCATTGCGTAGAGACAAAGCTGATTGGTGGGTTGTTATAAAAAGTAAGCCTGTGGGAAGAATTGAAATTGACAATGTCTTAGATGTGGCATATCAAAATGATGTTGCAATTGTTCAACAAGAAGTTGATGTTGAATTGGAAACCACACTACAACATCCTCAACACATATTATAGGAAGTATCTGATGATGAGATATTGAATGTTGAGGAAGAAATATCCGAGAATGAGGAAAATGAATCATTCGATGACGAAGAATGGGACGATAATGAAAATGAAACAACTGAGGAGGAAGAATGGGAGAATGATAGAATTGAAACAAGCGAGGAGGAATAGTGTAGAATGAAAGCTAGCTAGTACATATGTAAGTGTGTTTTACTAATTTTATTTAATTTATAATTTTTATATATATTATACATGTAAATTTGCATATAGATGTCATCAGGCGGTGACGGTGATAGACATCACAAGCATCTTGGAGTTAGCCAGACTAAACAGGCTAAGAAGAAGAAGTCTAGGAGACCAATAGATCCTGAGGATATTGCAAGATCTATTTCTTCTGCGCCAGAGCGCATCAGCCATGATACTCATTTATTTGTTGTTCCGTTTGGTACGGCGGATCCTCGGCAATATTATCCTAATTATTGTCGACCACTCGGTGCTTCATCTACTTCACAGGCATTGCCTGCACGACGCTACGAGGACCTACCTTTATAGGCTATTCATCGAGCATGACCCTTATCGGCAGGTGCTCCATCTCCCACAGGTACATCTCCTCAGTTATCTGCCATGAGGCTTGGAGATTCTAGTAGCGAGCAGTCAGATGCTATGGCCGGTACGCCTCCATTGACTCAGCGTTTTGTGCATCCTGATGTATCACCCTCGTCTACAGCTGCACCTAGTGTTACACCACATGATACGATGTTTGCTCTAGGTCTTGGCCAGAAGGACAGACTTGGTAGAGTCATGATTGAGCTGGATGGATCATCGTAAGTTTGTTTTGTTTTTCTATTTGTTAGTTTATTTTATTTATTTCTTATACTTTAATATATTATTCATGAACTAACATATTTATTATGTGTTTTACAGGTGGCATCCGGCAAAGGATGCTGCCCAGGCTTTAAAAGAGTGTGTTAGAAGACTCTGTACACAAGCTTATCACTCTTGGAGCGAGATTCCAAATAGTATATGCTAGACGATGTTTAATAACTTTAAGGTATATATTTTTTAGTTAAGTTTAGTATACTTTACTTTTTTTTTACTATCGATTTAATTAATGTTATTCAATTTTTTTTCAGACTATGTGTACTTGTGAGTCGAGGTACAATTTGGTCATTGGGACCACATTTGAGAGGAAGGCATCCACCAGACTGTCTAGCTGGCTAAAGAGCATTCGGGATAGTGGTGAACGTCCCGGTTGGATGTTGCCTCATGTTTTTGAAGAATTGGGTCAGTATTGGAACACATACAAGTTTAAGGCAATATCAGATCAAGCCAAAATGGCTAGAGGCAGTCTTAAAGGTGGCTCGTTGCACACTAGAGGTGCAAAGACGGTTGGAACAATTGCACGAGAGATGGTAAGTTCTAATTCAAACTTTTAAATATATAATTAGTTGATAGATATATATCGTTATAAATTTCAGTTTTTATTTATAGGAAAAAGAATTGGGAAGCACTCCCATTGAACCAGAGATTTTCAAAAAGACTCATGTCAGGAAGAAAGAAAATGAGTCGGATCCAGATGTGTGGGTGGAGGAAAGGGCCGAACGAACTTTTGTAGGTTATTTAATATGAATAATATATATCAATAGTGAATATATTTATGATATGTATATATATTGATGTCAATATTTATATTTAATATGCAGAATGGCTTTCATAAATACGTCGATGAGAATCTAGATAGTTCGGTTCAATTGACACCTAAACTGTCCACTCAGATTTGGAAAGAAAAAGTGGTAGAGGGGACACACAAGGGTAGATGCTATGGTCTAGGCTCTCGCAACGATGTTAGACGCCTTTAGGCAGGCATAGAAGGTATTAGATCGTCACGTCAAGTTGAGGCACTTGACGGTGTTCAGATTACTTCTATGTCGGATCAAATAACTAAACTTACAGCGGCACTAGCAGAGTCGGAGCGGAAAAAAGTAGTTGAACAACAAAGCATGAGTGAGACCGTTCAACAAATCAAAGAACAAGTGATGAACCTCGCTCGTCGACCTACTACTTCGGCTCCTGATGACACCCACGATGAGAGTGATGAGGATGATTATGTAGATCTCACTCCCTAGTTTAGATCTCTGGATATTTATGAACTTTTTGAAATTTTAAAAAGAATTTTAAAAGACTTTATAAGTCTTTAATTTATGATTTAGATACTTTTGAATGCTATTTTAATTTGTTGTTTTATGTTTTGTTTAAATTGTTTATAATTGTGTGTGTTTGATTGGGTTGAATAGTGTAGAGTTGAATTGAATTGCATTTGCAGGTGAGCAGCAGAATCTGCCAGCTGCTACTGCCAAAAATATTGCAGAAAAAGCGACGGATAGCGTGGTTTAGTCCGTCGCTTTTTTGGGTTTTAATTTTTTTTAAAACCCAGAAAAGCGATGGACAACGTGGTTTTGTCCGTCGCTTTTTTGGGTTTTTAAAAATAAAATTTCCAGAAAAGTGACGGACTGCGTCGCCCTTTCGAAATTAAAAAGATGAAAATTAAAATAAAGCGACATAGTTCGTTGATTTTAAAAAAAATTCAAAAAAAAAGTAAAAAAGTGACTCAGTCCGTCGCTTTTTTAAAAACGATGTTGTTCGTCGCTTTTTAGCGATGTAGTACGTCTCTTTTTGAAAAGCGTCGAGCTAAAAAGTGACGGAAGTGACTGCGTCGCTTTTTTGTCGATTTTGACCAAAAAAGCGACGCAGTCCATCGCTATTGGTCGTCGTTTTTTGATAATTTTTTAGTAGTGATGGTACTCAAACTGCTCAAAACACTTTTGGAAATCTCAGTTTCCTCTCATCTTAAATGTGAAAACATTTATAAACTTCTTTGGGAATACTTAGTTCCCTAATAACTTTTGAGAAATGAACTTGACTCATTACTCTTGGCTTAACTTGAAACTCTATACTCTTTACTTAACTTGAAACTTTATACTCTTTACTTAACTTGAAACTCTATACTCTTAAAATGAAGTTAAAACGAATAAAGACTCTTGAAAAACTTCAAAGACTTGCTTTGACTTACTTCTTAACTTCTAAGCTTGATTCTAACTTCACTTGGCTTTGATCCTAACTTCCCTCGAATTGGATTATGGATTCAAGGTGTATGATCACATGTTTATGGATGAGTTCGGGATGTCTAGATGTACCTTAGAGTGTTGAAAACAACTATAAAACATAGGTACATTACCAAGGAACATGTATGAAAAAGTGGGGAAAGAATGAGAAATATTGGCGTCCTTAGCGCTCTGAGAGGCGGGGCGCCAGCCTTCAGACTTCAGAGGGGCCTGGTGGGGGGGCTCTGCCAGGCGCGCCGCCCCAAGGGGGTAACCTCAGAACCCCTGCTGGGGTGCACTGGCTGGCGCGACGCCCCTGCCTTTTCCCCTGAAAATCCAACTTTTCTCCTTAGTTTCTCCAACTCTAAACACTCATAATCATTAAAACCCTCAAAATACAATAGATTCAACTCGAAATCACAACCGGAAACATACGCCAAACCAACAAGAAACTTCAACAACACAACCACAACTTCCACAAACACAACCACAAACTTTAACAAACACAACCAATCTTTTCTCAGAATTAAAATGAGTTTGGCGTGTGGGGGAATGAGCCAACCCGACACTATGATCTCACATACCTTCATAGGGATCACCCCCGACGAAATCCACGATGATTTCTACGAACCTTGCTTCTTCTTCTCCTTCTCCTCTTCTTTCTCTCTTCTCTCAAAAACCCTAACTCTCATTTTTAAAAAGGAAAACTGATTTAAAATCAGTCTAGACCCTTAATATAACCAAAAGAAATGGTTAGGGAAAAGACCAAAATACCCTTACAAATTCGGACTAAACTGCCCTGCCAACAGCCCAACTTCCAAAGGGTATAACTCACTCATACGAACTCGGAATCGCGCATTGGAAAAATCCTTCCAAGAGATTTCCAAACATAACTGGAAATACACCAAACTCATCTTGATCTAGGAATTATGACCATCTGAAGTTGACCAACAACTCATTTTTTTCCATACTTGACTAAATTTTCAGATTTTTAATTCTTTCCAAATATGACTATTTCCAATTCTAAGCTTCTTCATAGCTATTTCAAATTGCCGGATGTTACAAAAACCATTCAGATTTCTTAAATTTTGGACCGAGAATGAGTCTTTCATTGATGTGGTAAGACAAAATTGGATGAGTAATGAATTTCAGAATCCTTTTCTAGATTTCAAGGAGAACACAAAGAGAGTTAAAACAACTTTAACGAAATGGAGCAAAGAAGTTTATGGTGATATTTTTAAGCAACTGATTATCAGAGAAGACATTGTTAAAATCAAAGAAAAATTATTTGAGGAGGTTCCCAATGCTGAAAATAGGGAAGTGTTATAGAATCTCAAGCTGAGTTGAAAAAGTACTTGCATTTTGAAGAAACTTTTTGGCAACAAAAAGCAGGATACGACTGGTTTGAGAATGGGGACAGAAATACCAAATTCTTTCATAGTATTGTGAAAGGCAGAAGAAAGAAACTTCACCGGCAAAGAATTCAAGACAGCCATGGCACTTGGTTGGAGGAAGAAGGTGAGATAGCAGCAGAAGCAATGTCTTTCTACAATAATGAGTTTCTATAAGAAAGAGATGCTACCTCTTTCTATTTATTGAGGCATATACCAAAACTTATCTCTGAGGAAGAAAATGCAAATATCAGTAAGCAACTTACTATAAAGAAGGTTAAAAAAGTTGTTTTTAGCTTAAGTGGGGATAGTGCTAGCGGTCCTGATGGTTTGACAGATATATTTTATCAGAGTTGTTGGGACATTGTGGGTCATTACATTTTCAGAATGGTACAAGATTTCTTTAGTGGTAATGCTCTTCCAAATCTATTACTTACACTCATTTGGTTTTATTGCCTAAAAAAGATCAGGTTCATACCTTTGTTGATTTAAGACCAATTAGTCTAAGTAATTTCATCAACAAGATCATTTCAAGAGTTGTTCATGACAGAATTGAAGATTTACTGCCAAGATTGATTTCTTCCAACCAATCAGGTTTTGTGAAAGGTAGAAGTATCATAGAGAATGTACTATTGACACAAGAGATCGTCACAGACATTAGAAAAAGAGGGAAACCAACTAATGTGGTCATAAATCTTGACATGGCCAAGGCTTATGATAGAGTATCCTGGTTTTTTCTGATGAAGGTGTTGAGAAAGATGGGATTTTTAGAAGTGTTTGTTGATATAATTTGGAGATTAATTTCTAATAATTGGTATTCAGTATTTGATAAATGGACAAGGATATGGTTTCTTTCACTCCACCAGGGGAGTAATGCAAGGAGATCCTTTATCTCCCACTTTATTTATTCTTTCAGCTGAAGTTCTATCTAGGGCACTAAATGGTGTTTTTGATGATGATTTGTATGTAGGGTATGGATTACCGAAGTGGAGTGCTAATATTAATCATCTTGCTTATGCAAATGATACTATTATTTTTGCTTCACCTAATAGATATTATTTGAAGAAAATAATGTCAATATTACATGATTATGAGTTTCAATCAGGGCAAAAGGTCAACAAAGAGAAGAGTGCATTTTATTTACATCAAAATGCAACTACTGATAAGAGACTTGGTGGAGGAATGCACATGTATGAATCAAGGGAAGTTTCCACTAAAATATCTTGGTTGTCCTATTTCCCATGCTAGGAAGAGGCAGGAGCATTATGCAGATCTTATCAAAAGGGTAAAGTCAAAACTGCAGGCTTGGAAAGGGAACATGCTATCTTATGGAGGTAAAGCAATCTTGATTACTAGTGTGTTACAAAGTGTTCCTATTCATGTTTTATCTGCTATAGTTCATACTAAATGTGTTATAAAAGAGCTTCATAGGATTTTTGCTAAATTCTTCTGGAGTAATAAAGTTACAGGGAGGAGCAAACATTTAGCTGCCTGGGATAAAGTGTGTGTACCTAAGCGGGAAGGGGGATTGGGTTTCAGATCCATGTTTGATATTTCATAAGCCATGTATTCCAAGCTTTGGTGGAAATTTAGAACTCAAAATACTTTATGGTCTAATTTTATGTGGAATAAATATTGTAAGAAGCAAATTCCTACTTTAGTTCAATGGAAAGGAGGTTCTCAACTGTGGAAGAATATGTTACAAAATAGGGAGTGTATTGAGCAACATATATGGTGGGAGCCTAAGGGTGGTACGTCTTTTATTTGGTTTGATAATTGGTCAAGGCTAGGCCCACTGTATACACATCCAACCGAGGCACCTTCTTGTCATCCACTAACAGATATTGAAGTTTTTATGAATGACACATGTTGGGACTATGATATCATGCAGAGTCAATTGCCGAATCATATTGTTGAACATGTGAAACAAAATATGGATCATTTTAGGCAATCTGACATGGGGGATAGGCCTTGGTGGATCAACATAAGTTATGGAAAGTTCACAATGAAGAGTGCCTGGGAATTGCTAAAAAGAAAGAGGAAGATTCTGTTTTTTTTCAAAAATATTTGGGTGCAGGGACTCCCTTTTAAAATATCTTTCTTTGTTTGGAAGGTATGGACAAACAGAGTCTATGTAGCTACTGTCATGGCTCAATGGAACCCAAATATCTCTCAATTATGCCAATGTTGTGAAGTTCCAGAAAGGGAATCTATGGAACATCTATTTCTTAAAGGTGATCTTGCATCACATGTTTGGAATTGTTTCTCAAATGCAGCTGGTATTATAGGGCCTTAGATACAGGTGAAGCAAACCATAAAGAAATGGTGGGATTCACAAGGGAATATTAGAACCAAGATTGTCTTTCAAGCTGTTCCTAATATCATTTTATGGTTTCTTTGGAAAAAGGAGAAATATTGTATTACATAGAGGTGTTTATTCTACTGGTAAGGTGATTTAGGACATTAACAATACTATTAAAAATTTCATGCAAATGAAATTTAAGTATTTCAACATTCCGAAAGCTTGGCCACACATGGTAGCACTATTGGAGGGGTATAGACCTAAGTTTCAATTTTAAATTGGTTAAGTGGTACCCACCACCTTCTGATTGGTGAAAATGCAACACCGATGGAGCATCTAAAGGTAACCCAGGCCCTAGTGTTGCAACTTTTTGTGTCAGAAACCATGAAGGAGATCTATTTGGTGCTAAGGGAGTGAAGATTCCTAATACAACGAATCTAGTAGCTGAGGCTATTGCTATGAGAGAAAGTTTACAGTACTTCTTTGACAATAACCTTACAAACATTATCCTGGAAACAGACTCTCTAGCTATGGCACATATACTTAATAGAGATTGGGAGACTCCATGGAGTGTGACAATGGAGGTCAACTCCATCAATAGATTGAAGAATCTTATATCAGTAAGAGTACAACACTCCTTAAGGGAGGGAAATACTCTTGCTGATTTTTTTGCTAACCTAGTTTTTCATTTTGCAAGTACATATGAATTTAATCAGTTTCAAGAAGTCCCAAGTAAAGGCAGAAGAATCATCAATTTAGATAAAAGCAACATTCCACAGTTGAGAATAAGGCAAACAAGTATGGCATCATAAAGTTATCTTTATTGTATCAATTCTCAATATTTCAACATGTATTTTAGATTAAATACGCTACTAACATACCTCGAGATGTCTGAATTAGTTTCAGTTGGTTAATATATCATGCACCTGGTGAGAGCTTTGATGTGTTACATATGGTATAAAACCAGGACTCATGGGGGCTAAATAACATATTTAATCTAGAACTGTGTTAAATTCATATACTACGAATTCAGGTTTAATTAGAAAGATATCGTTGAAGACTACTAAATGCCCATTAGAGAAGAAAGCTGAACTGAAGTTACTGTTTGCTCAAATAGGAGATGTATCAGCATAACCTCACAAAAATTAACTTAGTAATTTTTTTGTGGATTTGGATTTTGGTGGTGGTGTTAAATCAATTTTTGATTTCAACCCACCGAATTCAAATTTATAAAAGGAAAACTAATTTTCGCCGAGGTTTCGTCTACATTACCCAGGTTCATAGCTCAAGAAGATCGATTTGGCAGCAAACACATTCATGAACAATGATTTGTACAACAAAGTGTAGCTCATAAGAAAATATTTCAAGAGAGTGTAGCATCGAACACTACTAATAAATTGTCAAAAACGACGGCCAAAAGCGATGGACTGCATCGCTTTTTTGGTCAAAATCGATCGAAAAGTGACGCAGTCACCTCCGTCGCTTTTTAACCCGACGCTTTTCAAAAAGCGACGGACTCTATCGCTTTATTTTAATTTTAATTTTTCTTTTCTAATAGGCGACACAGTCCATCGCTATTGTGGAAATTTTATATTTGAAAATCCCAGAAAAGCGACGGAGTAAACCACGCTGTTCGTCGTTTTTTCTGCAACTTTTTTTACAGTAGCAGCTTGTAGCTTTTGCTGCCCACCTGCAAATGCAATTCAATTCAATTCTACACTATTCAGCCCAATCAAACACACACAATTATAAATAATCTACACAAAACATAAAACAACAAACTTAAAATAACATTCAAAAGTATCTAAATCATAAATTAAAGACTTATAAAGTCTTTTAAAATTTCTTTCAAAATTTCAAAAAGTTCATAAATGTCCAGAGATCTAAACTAGGGAGTGAGATCTACATAATCATCCTCATCACTCTCGTTATCGGTGTCATCGGGAGCCGAAGTAGTAGGTCCACGAGCGAGGTTCATCACTTGTTCTTTGATTTGCTGAATGATCTCACTCATATTTTCTTGTTCAGCTACTCTTCTCTGCTTTGACTCTGCTAGTGCCACTGTAAGTTTAGCTATTTGATCCGACATAGTAGCAATCTGAACACCGTCAATAAACTCAGGTTTCAAACCAGCACCAGTTTCATAATGCATATTATACATCCACAAATGATGATCCATCTACAAAAATATAGATATTCAATTATATTATAAATAAAATTTAATAATAATTTTACTAGTAGCAAACCTAAAACTAGTTTAGTATTGACTTAACCGCATTATTTAGTTTAAAACTAAGTGTCAACACTAGATGGACACAAATCGATCTTGCAAGAAAATCAATTTTGTCGTCAATAGGATTAACTAGTGTTGGTACTTATGCTTAACAAATATATTATTTCTAAATTTAATGCTAAGTGTCAACACTAGATGGACACAAATCGATTTTGCAAGAAAAACAATTTTATGATCAATAGGATCAACTAGTGTTGGTACTTATGCTTAACAAATATATTATTTCTAAATTTAAAGTCAAGTGTCAACACTAGATGGACACAAATCGATCTTGCAAGAAAATCAATTTTGTCATCAATAGGATTAACTAGTGTTGGTACTTATGTTTAACAAATATATTATTTCTAAATCTAAAGCTAAGTGTCAACACTAGATGGACACAAATCGATCTTGCAAGAAAATCAATTTTGTCATCAATAAGATCAACTAGTGTTGGCACTTATGCTTAACAAATATATTATTTCTAAATTTAAAGGCAAGTGTCAACACTAGATGGACACAAATCAATTTTGCAAGAAAATCAATTTTGTCATCAATAGGATCAACTAGTTGTTGGTACTTATGCTTAACAAATATATTATTTCTAAATGTAAAGCTAAGTGTCAACACTAGATGGACACAAATCAATTTTGCAAGAAAATCAATTTTATCATCAATAGGATCAACTAGTATTGGTACTTATGCTTAACAAATATATTATTTCTAAATTTAAAGCTAAGTGTCAACACTAGATGGATACAAATCGATCTTGCAAGAAAATTAATTTTGTCATCAATAGGATCAACTAGTGTTGGTACTTATGCTTAACAAATATATTATTTCTAAATTTAAAGGCAAGTGTCAACACATGAATGCAACTTCATGAAAATGCACATAACCAAGGAGGAACATCGACTCCATGCTAAAACATATTCAAAACTTCATTTCATAAGGCATACATACAAATCATATTCAATTGCACATACACATGAAGCAATCAATCTAATTTAAACCATATCTTCATCAGATTTTTCATGAGAATGCATGCATGAGGAAATATGAGAACCACTAGGATGCAAGAATCCTAAGGAGTGTACATGAGGAACTAATGCCTCAAGCTAGACCCGAAGATAACGAAAAGAGATAGGGATACTTAGACATCACCTCTCCCCCATCCTTTCACATACCAAACCATAGAAAAGAATCCATCCAACAATTTAAATAGTTCCACACACCCACCATGAAGCACATTATCTCTCCCTTGGGAGCAAGCCTCTCTAGTCTTTTTGAATCCATCTCCATCAACTCAAGTATATGATCAAAGTCTTAACAACCACGGAACCATTGATACAAGTTAACATCAAAAAGTTTCCACAAAATTTTCTAGGGTGACTTCAAACAAAATCACCATACATGAAGTCTTGACATAACCAACTAAAATCCCAAAATTAAGCAATGCACAACCACAAGTTAAAAGACCATAACTTAAATATTACCGCATCCGAGGAACCCTCGTGATCTTTTCGGCTCTGAAGAGCATAAAACCTATTTTGTTTCTAACCACCACTAGAACATGAAGAAGGGTAAGATTAAGCCCATCGATAATTATCTCCCTCATTCTTAGAACCGAAGGACAATCTCTTTTCTTATGATCTGTCTTCCCATAACAAAAACATGCATTAAAACCGGCTAGACACTCACCTCTAAGGTTTCCCACACTTTCGATACTAAGAGACCCTTTGCTCACTAGAACCATTACCTTGAGAACGATTACCTCCACCGGACCTTTGAATGTGAAAAATCACCATCACATGCCTTTTCCTTCTTGGACCCCCAAGACCTTTCCTTAAGCTTCTCCTCTTCAATTTGTTGAACATGTGTCATTAGGCAAGAAATATCCATTTATTTAATGATCATGATGGTATGACATTCGTTAACCACCATTTCGGACACACCCAAAAAAAACTTACTCATCCTTGCCCTAGAATCGACAACCATAGAAGGAGCATATTTGGATAATTATGTGAATTTCGAAGCATACTCTATCACACTCACATTTCCTTGGAGAAGGTTAATGAACTCAAGTACTTTTCCCTCCCTCATCTCAAAGGGAAAGAACATATCAAGAAAAACAACCTAAAATTTCTCCGAATCAAGAGGATTTGCATCTACTGCCCTCTCTTCATTCCAATTATTTAACCATACTTGAGAAATACCCTTAACTTGATAAGCGACCAATTCAACTTTTTCCACCAATGTCACTCCCATGATCATCAAAATCTTATACACCTCATTAATAAACTTTAAAAGATCTTTCTCAACCTTAGAACAATGAAACTCCAGGGGATTCATTCTAGTGAAGTACCTCACTCTAGTGTCTGTTGAACCCATCCTTGGGTTCACGGGAGTTACAACCTCCCTATTTTCTTGAGCCAACATAGCTTGAGCCAATACATGAAAAGTGGCTCAGAATTCGGCATGAGTCACTTCCTTGACCAAAGGGTCGGCTAGAACTTGAGGAGCTTCTTATTCCACATTATAATTCGCATTCCTTCAAACACATGCTCTTCAAGGGGCCATATCCTAAAAACGCATCAGCGAAGGATTAGGAGAGATACATAAGAGTTAAACTCTATCACACAAATTTAGAGTGATGAAAAACGTTATATTTCTTAAACATCTTATAGAATCCTATTCATAAATGTGGTACACTTCACACTCACGAATAAAACTTTACTTGATGTGGGTTGGGAGATATCTGAGGATCTTTCTAAATCTTGTGCTCTTAATACTAAGTTTTTCATGAACCAAAGTATACCCTAGGCTCAACATGGCGTATAGAACCCCAAAATGCCCTACACAAGACATTTAGCATACATCATACAAGAAAATAGAAATAAGGATTTCAAAAGAAACAGTCTTATGTCATCAAAGAGTTTAACAAATAGGAAGTCTAACATAAGTCTCAACAGGTCATATACTAATCAAGATAAGTGGTTGGGACGTAACTCATACACCACATACAAATGTCTGAAAATTGAAATGACATAAAGCTAAAAAAGTGTCTCAGTCCTCGGATCATAAGGACTCACGAATCTTCAAATGCCAAATGAATCAACTAGCCACGAGTGTGAGAGGTAGGAGTGTCAGACCCTACATTATGAAAGAATGTAGGCACAAGTATGCATTAGCACATAGAATGTACTAAGTATGATAACAATGCATTATAGTTATGAAATCATGGGAAAAAGGACTTTATATGACATGCAATGACCAAGTTAAGTCATAAGATAAAGGTTTTAAAAACATAAGTCATAATCATGGTCAATGCAAGCTTAATATCTTAAAAAATAATTTGTGAGATACTTTCAACGTGACCTTACTTCATTATTGTGGAAGTTTACCATTAAACTACATAGAACATGTGAGCTATAACATGGAATCTAACATACTGCTTCTACACCAAAAAAAGTGTGTCTTACTTGCCAAAGTAAGGACCATGAGTCTAAGCTAAGGTAGATCCACTAGCTAAATTCTTTCTGAGACAACATCCAATGGTGGCACATATTAAGGGAAAAGGAGATCGTTACTAGACACCCGACCTTTAACAACAGGAGAGACTCTATCTCAATATCTTCTCGGTGCTAAGTACAAATTCCATAGAATAGTCATTAATCTTATTCATATTATCATCCATGGAAAAGTACAACTAAGATACTAATCCAAGCTAGATACATCATAGAGTAGCTCCTTAGACTATGTGTGAGAAAACCTCTCATCATCCATGATCTTTTAATATTATATTTATAAGGCCCATAGTCACTAACTTCATGCTAAAAGTGTCGTACTACTAATGTAAATAGTTTTAACAACTTTATACATAATCATTGATGGCATACCCGGATATCATACTACTAAATACCTAATTTAGGAAAATAGTCTAAAAGTATTGATAGAAAATTTAGATCTCCTTCATGCAATATGGCCAAGCTTCAAAGAACATATAAATGCGTTCATATATAAGCTTACTTGAGTCATAGATATTGCTTTCATAAAACATGCATAATTTCTATAAATCATAGTTCGTAAGCCTCATCATGTGTTCATAGTAAGAAATCATAGGTCATGCATGGGTTCAAATGAGTTCAAAACAAAATCATGTAAATACTTTAATTCTTGCATTAAAATATAGAAAACAATTAATTGGATCATAATTGAAAGGAACCTCTATATAAAGATCGAATAAAACCTTAACTTTTGAATTGAGAATCTAACTCGTAAAACTTGAAGAATTTAGAAACATTATGGATGAAAGGAATTCATAGGTGAATACTAAAATAACTTAGTGTTCAATGCCCACAATCTATGATGAATTTGAGTTATTGAAGTAAACCCATAGATTTTTCTTCCTTGCCTTAGAGAGGATTTTGGGGATGATCTTGAAGGGAAATTTAGGAATCAGGTGAATGATTTAGAATGGGTAGTTTTAGGACTTAAATCACTTATATAGGTCTTGAAAAAGTGATTTAAATGACATAACTTAGGTACTCAACACAAAGGGGAAGACCAAAATAAACTTAACTTTAAAACTTGATGGGCGATCTATAAGTACCCTTAAACGGTCTGTACAAAGCTTCACTACCAGTTTAGGATCCTCAACTTCTTGGCAGCCTTTAACAGATTGGCCACCTCCTTAAACAACCAGTGGACCCCTTTCACAGACAATTTTTGGTTCACTAAAGGGTCCTGGCCTTTTTTAGGCTTGTGGTACTTTCTGTTAACCCACTTTAACATTTTCAAAGTTTGAGGTGTTACATCACTTCATGCTTCTACACTTGTGTAAGTTTCGAGCCCGGTACTGTGTCAAAGGACGATTGAGGCTTCTTCTCCTTCTTTCTGAGGCTTGTCAAACGACGATGGAGAGGTAGTGGTTTGTCATCCCGTCGGTCCCTCTTTTTCCCTTCCTTTATATATGCTTTGTTCTATTTGAGAAACAGAGGTTGAGACTTGTACTTATTTCTTAATTTCACACTTTATGTATTAGTGGCTTGTATGCGTGATAACCAGGTATTGGGGTGTTAATAGAAATAATCATTTTTTCCACTTTCATCTTGTTCTTGCTTTATCTTTTTTTATTTTCTTCGTTTCTTTGGGTTGAGGCTGACTTGTCTTGGTGGAATAGACAAGTGTCATCACACTCATTAAGGATCGTGACAATAAAGTTGAGCAATGAGGACACATTTTAAATCGTAAGTAGGATGAACAAAATATCTATCATTATTGTGCTACACTTTATCTATATTAAATGAGATTTGTCAAATTTAAATTTATTTTTCATCAAATTTTATTTGCATGTCAAAAGGTTGATACAATTTTGTATTAAATAATTCAAATGAATTTGATATATATTGAAAGAGATATCGCAACTTCGATGACCTCTAACTCTCACATATAGCAATGACCATATGTTTGAAAATTTGGCGAAAAAGAAAAATAGGTAAACTTCTTGTGTATTTTGATTATCCTTCTAGGGAGTTTCTGTAATGACCCGACTTGTATTTTGTGAAACTAAGTTCTCGTACCATCCGCCATAGTTGGAATAATGCCGCCATAGTGATGCCACCACAACGAGATAGGTGCCACCATGGTGGGATAGTCAAAAAAGAATTGAAAGATGTGAATTTTTATTTTTCCACTTCCTCTATTAAGTGCCAAAATAGATGGGGGTTATCCTAAAAACCCTCAAAAGGCTGTTGTAGGCTTGGAGAGAAGGGAGAGGAGAAGTTCTAACACAAGAAAGGCTATAACCCATGGCTTCTAGGCCTGCCACCATTGTTTCGTTGTCCAAAAGTCAGGAATCGTGTTGTAATCCTCATACAACTACTTGGAGCCCAGGTAGGCTAGGTGTTCTTTATCGAGTAGTTGATAACTTGTTCCCACCACTAATATATTGTAAGTCAACTAGAGATTTCATGTTTAGTCATTCGGGTCCAAAGATGGGAGGATAGTAAGTGTGGTCCCTGTGGTTGAACTAGTGTGTACTGTGTGGGTAGACTTATCTTGTGAATTTAGGGGTAGGTGATGGTTTGATTTCCCATCAGTGTTATATATGCCCAATAATTGCTCTATTGTGTTCATGTATGTATGTGAATAGGCAATGATGAAATGAATCTAATGAAATGATTAGTTATGATTCTATAGCATGCAAGGAACCTGTTATTTGATGGTACAATACAAATGTGTAAATCATTCATTGCGTTGTTGATTGTGTTTGTGATTTTGTTGATTGGATCGAGTGTCACATTTCGAGACATGATTGGATCGGGTGTAACATTCTGACACATAATTGGATAGGATGTCGCATTTCAACACATATTGAATTGGGTGTCACATTTTGACACATTATTGGATCGGGTGTCACGTTCTGACACACTACCAGTATGAGTGTGGGTTCAATGAGAGGACCACTGTTGATTTCTTATTTGTGAATGAATATGATTTCCTGTACCACAATAGCGAAATTGACAGAACTCTGATTGATCATGCCCATCTTGTGTAATAATGGATATGAGAGAACTGGAAGTTCTAATGTTACTAATTCCGTATTGTGGTGAGGTTATTTATTTTACTATATTGTGGATGCTAAATGTGTTATGTATCCCACGTATGCGGAGGTGTGAGAGTAAGAGGCAGAGTATTAGGAATGGTGATAAATGACTAGGATCTACCTTGGGAATGGGGTTTGCTACAGAGTGGTTAGGGAGGCTTGTTATGGTATACTATGCGGTCAAGGGTCGGATTGTTGCGGTGGAGAATCATAGGCGTGTAGTATGTTAGTTGGCCGGGTTGGAGGATATGTGTTTTTTGAAACTTCTCTATGTGAAAAAAAAGTTAGTCCTTAATCTAAATTAGAGTTAGTAGCGATGCAAATAGAGGGTCAATAATGTGTTGCTTACTAGTTGTGGTTAAGACAAAGAAGGTGGTCAGAGTGTGGGCGCAAAGGTTGATTGGGGTATTTTCCTTATAACATGTTTTCTTCTAGTTGATTTCCACTTGTACGTGTTGCATGTGATGTCGGGGTTATCGATGATGCCTACCAGTACGTGTTGCTTTTACTGATACTACTCTTGCTATGTCACTTGGAATAGTCTAGTTGCAGGGGCAATGATGTTTCATAAAAGAAGACGAAGACGATCTCCAACAACTTCTACTTTCCTTCCTTATGGTGGAAGCTGGGTTATAATATTATTCTGTTTACATGACGCATCTTTAATAGCTCATGTACTTGTTTAGGCTAGATCCCCAGGGGTGTTAATTATTCTATAATTTCAATCTTGATTTTTTTTTAACTCAATATCTTGTAAACTTCATGAACTTTCTGTTTTATCTCTTATCTTCTTAATTTTTCAGCATGATAAAATCGTTTAGAGACTAAGGGTTCTACTATCTAGGTGTTAGTGTAGGTGCTCGCACGGCCCAGTGGGTTGGGTCGTGACAAATTGGTATCAGAGCCCAGGTTACTGGCCTCCCAGTGAGTGGGTTCTACAGGTATTCCACTCAATTCATGCCTAAACAATCATTACCAAATCAATTAGATCAACATCCATCAATACCCATAACTTAGAAGAAAACCCTAACTCAAATTGGAGAATCTTAAGGGCTCTATGGATGAAAGGATTCCATAGATGAATAAAGCTATCATACCTTGTTATGAAATCCCACAAGCAATAGGGAATGGAGACTTGACCTTGAGCCCTAGTTTCACTCGTTTTCTTCAACTACTAGAGAGAGAAATATTTGGAGAGGAAGAACTTTGGATTTCTTTTGGTGAATTTAAGAGAATAACTTGAATATTTAGTTTAGGGGCTAAAATCAATTATATAGGGGTCTTGGACATAGGATAAACAACGTAGTATCAATATAAAATAATTAGGAAAAGACCCAACTACCCCTATAATTAACTGCTAGATCACTAACGACGGACCACGGCCGACGGATCGTGGCTTGACTGACAGTTCATCCTGTACGGCCATCATTGGTCATCTGAAACATGATTCTGAGGTTTTGGACCACAGATTGTGGTTTGACCGATGGTCCGTTGGTCAGGCCATGGTTCCTGGACCTCTGGACAACTTTTGGGTGCTAGTCCACGGACCCCTACCTACAGTCTGTAGTCCTACCCATGGGCCATGGTTGGCTCTCGTGGCTGGCACCTGCAACTTCTAAAATTTGCTAGGTTGACCTCTTTCGAATTTGGGGTGTTACAACTTTTCTTGTGATAACTACTTCTTGGTCTTGTTACAAACAATCTACATGCCAAGAATCTTCCTTGCTAGTCTCTAGTCTTTCATATCAAAAGACTTACTAAACACTTGCTTTAACTTCTATATCCTGCAAGTATTATGACCAACAACAAGCATGTCATCAACATAAAGCAACACAATAATGAGTCACTATTAGAAAATTTTTTAACAAAAACACATTGGTCTGAAGAAGTCTTTATGAAGCACTGTTGACTCATAAAAGCCGCAAATTTTTTGTACCGTTGTCTAGGAGCTGTTGTCATACCATGCAAACTCTTCTTAAATTTGCAAATGTAATTCTCTTTACCCTTGACTTCAAGACCTTCTGGCTGCTCCATATATATATCTTCATCTAAGTCACCATGGAGAAAATCAGTTTTAACATCCATTTGCTCAACCTCTAAATCTATACCTGCAGCCAAGCCTAGAACTACACGAATGGATGACATCGTCACAGCTGGAAAGAATATCTCATCAAAATCAACTCCCTTTTTCTGGTTAAATCCCTTCACAAGTAACCTAGCTTTGTACCATAGAACTGGATTACCATCTTCATGTTTTACCCAGAAAATCCACCTATTTTTTTGAAGCCTATTGATCTTTAGGTAACATAACCAAATCAAAGGTATGATTATCATGTAAGGATTTAATCTCATCTTCCTTTGCATCAAACCACCTTTATTTTTCTTCACTTTCCATGGCCTCATCAAGACTCTCAAGTTCTCCCCTATCAATCAAGAGTACATACTCATTTGGAGAATAAGGCTATGAAGGAATTATCTCTCTAGTAGATCGTTTGAGAGAACTCTCTAGAGCATTAATAATTGGTTGCAGGTAAATCACATCATCTTGCAGTGGAGAATCAACAACTTCATATTGGTCATTTTGAACATGATCACCATCTTCATTAGCAACTTGGTTTTCATCATTTTAAAGATTTTTTTAGGCGCAATAGTCAAAGGAATTGGAACAACATCAACTAGTCTTTTACTACTGTCAGAATCAACTTTCTCAACCTTGTCAAGATCTTCAATTATTTGATCTTCAAATAACATAACATCACGACTTCTAACAAGTTTCTTCTCAACTGGATCATGGAAACTATAGCCAAATTCATCAAGACCATAACCAATAAAGATACATTGTTTAGTTTAACATTGAATTTTGACCTCTAGTCCTTAGGAGCATTCACAAAAGCTTTACACCCAAAAATTTTAAGATATCATAAGAGACATTCTTACCAAACCAAACTCTGTCAGGGATATCACCATTCAAAGCAAGACTAAGAGATAAATTGATAACATAGACAGTATTATTAAGTGTTTCTGCCCAAAACGAATTTGACAACTTAGAATCTAAAATCATCTAAAACCATAGACCTAACCCTCTCAATTAGAGTTCTGTTAATCCTCTCTACTAAACCATTTCACTGAGAAGTTTTTGGAGGATTTTTCTAATGTCAAAAATCCTGCTCTCTGCAATATCTATAAAAAATATCAATATACTCACCACCATTATTAGAATAGATGCATTTCACTTTCTCCCTATCTGTCTCTCAACCTTGGCGTTTGCATTGGTTAGAAAAACATTCTATAGATGCACCAATTGCAGGCAAACTCGTCGACGTCATTTGGCGATCAAGGGTTAGTTCGCTAAAAGCTATAGTGCAAAGGGATACAAGGGAGAAAACAAGGGTGAGATAGAAGACCTTCGGCGATTTGCTGAGTTCATTCAAAGACCTCAGGCTTCTCGCCGAAAGTTACAGACTCCCAAAACACATATAGCATGAAATTAAAGGCAATATAGGGACATTAGGCGAACCCCCGAGTGGTTCGACAAGCTTGACCTAGCTCACCAAACAGCCCAATGCGCCTATTTTCAACCCAACATCTCAAATTCAACCCCGCAATCCCTGAAAACATAATCAAAGCATGCACTAGTTAAATTAAGCTCAGACCCATAACACCCAAGCATGATACCCATAAAATTTACTTCATTTCAAGCACAAAATCACGGGATTTCGACAATCAAAACATTACGGGCAAGAATATCAGATTAAATAAGGCATTCAAGCCTACTGATTTTGTCAGAGAGGTCCAGCACACAACAACATGATAAGATTATTGCGAATGAGTACCATTTCGATAAAAATAACCTAGGGTTCGGAAACCAAACTCTAATATTGATTAAATTGGGATTGAATCACTAGGCAGCAATGTAATCCAAGTTTCGAGCACAAATCGAGAACTAACACACTCAGAGATTGCAAAAATATAGGGAATAATGTTCATGTGTGAGGTTAGAAAAATGAAAATGCATAAAAGTGAAAGAGTTTGAGAATTTAAACCTTTAGCTTTAAAAATAGTCCAGTTCTTGTCCATTCAGTGACATTAGTCGTGATTGCCGATCCATTCGGTGTCACACTAAGCAATCACTTACTTTGCCAAGTTTATAGAACCCTCAGTCAATTTGGGAGTCCAAAAGGCGGTAAGAATCGAAATTTCCGACCAGGTCGACGACTCGCCAATAATTTCGTGGGCCCACTAAGTTTTACAGACTCTCCCTCAAAGATGTCTCTAGTCCAACGGCGGTCTGAGTCGGGGTCGCCGATCTCTTCAGTGATGCACCAACTTGGACCATTTTGATCGCCAATCTCCTTCTTTCCTAACACTTCCCACACTTCATCTTGTACAACCAACACACCATTATTTTAAAAACAAACAAAAACAATAAAAGGGTTTTGGATTTCCTCTCAAACAACGCCTTAGTTAATGTCGTGGCACGATGCAAGTCCACCTTCAAACCTCATTCTTGGGGTTAGCCATATTATCACTAGGAAAATCCCCCTGCTGTCTCAGATTGAGATGAGACGATATATGACCCATTTGGGTCTTTAACTGCTTGATCGACACTAAATGGACGTGACGGTCTGGCTAAGGGTAGCCACATCTTCTTTCATTTCTTTTCACATCTTGTCTGACCCTTCAACTTTGTTGAGGATACGAGAGAGCATATCCTCAGACCTACCACCTTCCGAATCCTTTGGCTTTTTGCACTAATGGGGAGGTACATACCTGTCCTTCTCCCCATCCTTCCAGTTAGGATTTTGGTCCCTCCATTCTCTGTCGCGATCCTTCCAAACATCCTCTCTAGACCAACCCTGTTTACCACCCTGCCTAGGGTAGTTTGAACAATAGCCACCGCCTTGGTTGGCTAGAAAATTTACCTCCTCAGTAAACAAGGCTTCAAACTTTGTTTCCTCAAGATTTGCACACCCGACGCCCATGGCATTGAAACCATATGCACAAGCCCCCATGACATTTTTAGATAAAATGTCAAGTTGCATTATTATCTTGGCCATGTTTTGGTCTCTCTCATGGTCTTTCTCCATCTTCTCCTTAGTTAGCTGGAATATGAGAGGGGAGACCTGGTCTTGATGGTTGTACCACGCCTTGTTTATGGTAGTCATGCCATCTAAAAGTTGAGTAGCTATTGCATAAGATTGCTGCATCAAACCTCCTGAAGAGAGTTGGTCCGCAACACCCTTATTTATAGAATCCAGACTCCGATAAAAATATTGCAGCAACACATTATTAGGCAAGCCATGGGTTGGGAATTGAAGCACCAACTTTTTGAACCGCAACCAAGTTTTGTGTATATGCTCCCCTTCTAGACGCTTAAAGCTCTGAATGTTATCCTGAAGAGCCATCATCTTCGAAGGAGGGAAAAATCGCACTTGAAATATGGTTACCAACTTCTCCCACGAAGTGATGGATTCACGTGGCAACTCAGCAAGCCATTTGCATGCCTCTCCCATCAACGAGAATGAGAATAACCTCAACCGGACCAACTCTTGGGAAATGTTCTTGAAAGAGAGCGGTCCGCACACATCCATGAAGTTTCTAAGATGCTCATGAGGGTCCTCATGAGCCAAACCACTAAAAAGCCCCTTTAATTGCAAGAGTTGCAACATGGTACTCGTGATGTAAAGTATTGCATTTCCTTTGGCCAGAGGCAAGCGAATGGCACCAATACCGCCCATGAGATGGGGGTCATTAGCATGAGGCTCATGGACATCGTTGAGGTTTCCGATGTCGTCTTGATGGCCTACTTGGCTATCATTGCTGTCATTTATGCTCATACTTCCTGTTTCCAACACAATCAAGCAAAACAAAACCAAAAATTAAGTAGAACTATAACTAAGAAGAACAAAAATTCTACTAAACGAAAAATTTTCAACTAACACCACTCCTTGACAGCGGTGCCATTTTGATGGTTTGACAACGTAATCAAAGACATGACTTCTAATTCAGATGTCAACGATCGCATGCAGTAATATAACCCAACTAAATGGGTTGGAGTCGAGTCCCAAGGGTGTGGTTACAAGAATTAATAGAAAAGTAAAATCAAGTTCTAATTAGTCATAGCTATAAACATTAACGAATAAAAACATACTAAATTTAATAATGACACGAATGTCAATTATCAATTGGGGTTTTGCATTCAACTAAGAAACAAAAACAACAAAAATATAAAGATGCGAGATAGGGAGACGAGATTCTTGGAATGTGATAGGAATGTGGGATAAAATATATTGTTGGGTAAATGCTATTGATAGTAAATTGCTGAATATTTGTAACTAGGCTAAACTTTAGTGGGGTAAATTCTCTCTCGAGCAACTTACCCCGAATCAACTCGATTTCTTTCGAACATCGAGTTGCAGCACTTAAGCACAACCTCCGCCTTAGCCCATTCACTATCTCGAGCTGAATGTGTGGGAGAAGGTCTAGGATTCACTCTCTCGAGCTAAACCCACGACGACCCAATAACCACCGACTATCAATTTAGTAGTCTTAGTTTTAAAACCTCTCTCTCGAAATCGTATTTGCAACTATAATTCCATTAAGTTCAAAAAATACTACTAAACAAAATCACATTTAAACAATAAATAGACTAACAATAAGCAATACCCAACAGGAAATTAACCCATATTTACAAAATCACACCCCAAGAATTGAGGTTTTAACTAGACATGAAAAAGAGATAGAAATCAATACCAACAAGTGTTTCCATCAAGTTGGTACAATAGAAAATGCCTTTAAACACGTCTAGGATGAAGATTCTTAGATACCCACTTCCAATTTCTCGGAGTTGAAAACCTTCAAGCTCAAGAACAATGTCTCCCAAAAACTCTAAGAACTAAAAACCAAAAATATTCTAAGTCTCAGTATTTATTCTCTACAATTTCATTCTAAGCTATAGAATTAAATAGGTATTTATAGTTTTCAAAAATTTGTGCTATGAAGGACCACTCGGTACAGTTACTCGGGATCGGCGATCCGCCATTTGGTCTGATTCATCGCCTTTTAGCTTTTGCCTTCAGTATCTTTGTGTTTTGATTCATTGGGCGACAAGGAACTATTTCGTGGAACTGCTCGGCTATTCGCTGACTACTCCCTTTCTTCGCAGACTTGATCTTTTCCTTCAGGGTTCAACACACTGGACCTTTGGGCGAGGTTAAGGCCATTCGGCGACTCACCTAATGCATTAGATGATCCTCAGGCATTATTTTCTTCGTTCTTTTCAGTTGCCATGTTCCTTTTTGCTCCATAGTGGCAATGATTTGTCTCTAACTCCAAATACCTAAAACTCAAGGATTTACATCAAATATTGAGACAAAATATGCAATTGAGGACACTAATTCAATCAAAATATAACCCTAAATGAGTCCAAAATGTGGACTCATCATGTTAATGCAAAATGGCGAAGTTATAGTTTATGCCTCCAGACAGCTTAAGGTTCACAAGAGGAACTACCCAACCCATGACTTAGAGTTGGCTGCCGTAGTATTTTCTTTGAAGATATGGCGTTATTATTTATATAGTGTTCATATGGATGTGTTCACCAATCACAAGAGTCTTCAGTATGTGTTTAGTCATAAAGAGTTTAATCTTAGACAATGATGGTGGTTAGAGTTACTCAAGGATTATGGCATGAGTATTATTTATCACTCAGGTAAGGCTAATGTTGTTTCTGATGCCTGATATACCATGAGTTACGGTATTTTTAATACATTTCACTTGAGAGTTGTGTGTGTCTAGGGACTTTTTGTATTAGTTTCTATGTGTTTTTATCATGTTTTGTAGGAAAGATGTTTAGGCGCAGAAGTAAAGAGACAGATGAAAGAAATGCAAAACAAGGCATCTACGGAGGTGATGTATGGATAGTAGGTCCATTGACACTTCGTAGATGGTCACCGTAGATCAGCAGGCATGGCATGGCATGGAAATCAATTCAAGGAAATCTGGCTAAGTGTGAAACCACCGTGGCCATTGAGGGTTCGTAGATTATTCTACGGACCGTACTATTGATACGTAGAATGATACTGCGAGGGTTCTAGTACCTGATGCTTGAAGATTCTAAGTGTGGAGCTACAGAGAGGGATTGACGAATCGTAGATCGATCTACGGTCCTACTGGAGTTCAGTCGTTTGCTTCAGAGAAGCTGGTTTTTGGGAAGCTGAAATATTTTCTAAGTCTTGGCTGACGGAAGGGACTCACGGACTGTATATCCATTGACGGTCCGTGAGTCAGTCTTGTGGAATGAAGATGCATGCCTGAACAAACTTTCCTTGTTTTGTTTCCCTTTTAATTTAGGACTTATTTTCTATAAATAGGGCATGTAAACCTTATTTTTGGGGGTTAGACTTTATTACTTTTATTCTAGTTCTTGACTTTGGGAGATTAACTTGCAACTTTAGCAATTCTTAATTTCCTAAGTTTGTTTGGAAGATTTTGGTGTTGCAATTAAAGTTGAATTTTTGGGTTTATTATTTTTCTTACATAAGTTCATAATTCTTTCATCTAAAATAATGAATTGTGTTCATATGATTATGTGTAACTAAACTCCACAACTAGGGTTGTGGGAACCATGAGCGATTAACAAAGTATGAATAGTAAATAAGTAATTCTTGAATAGTGTTGTTGCATGCATTGATAATTCTTTCATTTAGAAGTTTTTCTAACGAGTGCACACGTTAGAACTCGCCTTGTTGCTACTTGCCGACCAAGGAGGTAATCAACTAGAAAAGAATTATTAATATAGATTTAGTGTAATACTATCTAATAGGCTACTGTCGATTGGTGCAAAGTAATAACTAAGCCAAACATCGATGTGATGTCTAATATGAGGTAAAGGTAAGGGTTAGAAAGTTGTATACACGTAGCCGGACCAAGGTGCAAGGTGAAATTCTCTAGATGCCAGACCAAGGATTTAGAGATACCTAACTTATCACTTTGTATACAGTACACTAGGACATGATTGTTATTACTAGGATTACTGTGTTATGAGCTTGTGGGGAACACATATACCCTAGTTGATTCTCTCATCTTGATAACAACCAAAATTGACTTTAGTTTACTAATTAATTACTAAATTCTTACAATTTGTTTCAAAAAATCCCTCCCCCCTCCCCCTTTTATTACTTGTTTCTGGAAGTAATTTTACTAAACGAATATAATTGTTGGTTAAAGTTAAGTCTAGACCATTTTCCTCATGGGATCGACCCCAACCTACAAGTTGGGTTCTTTACTTTATAACGATCGCTTATGCTTCTTTAGGGAAGTGTAATTTGAGCGTATCAATGCCTTGAGTAGATTGTCTATGGGTAGTATCACCCATTTTGAGGAAGATAAGAAAAAGTTAGCCAAAGATATGCATAGACTTGCACGATTAGGAGTTTGACTAATGGATTCCACAGAAGGAAGAGTAGTGGTGATGAATGGGGCTGAATCATCATTCGTGTCATAAGTAAAAGACAAAAAAGACCAAGATTTTATTTTGCTTGAATTGAAGGAAAATGTTCATTAGCAAAAAATAATGATTTTTGAACAAGGGGGAGATAGTGTATTGAGGTATCAAGGTAGATTGTGTGTACCAAGGGTGGATGAAATCCAAGAGAGGATTATGGAGAAAGCTCATAGCACCAGATATTCTATTCATCCGGGCTCCACAAAGATGTATCGTGATTTGAGAGAAGTTTATTGGTGTAGTAGTATGAAAAAGGGCAATGCAGAGTTTGTTGCTAAGTGTCTGAATTGCCAACAAGTTAAAGTAGAGCACCAAAGGCCAGGTGGTATGGCTCAAAATATAGAACTTTCATAATGGAAGTAGGAGATGATCAATATGGATTTCATCACAGGTCTACGAAGGTCTCGCATGCAACATGATTCTATTTGGGTGATCATTGATAGATTGACGAAATTAGCCCACTTTTTGCTGGTAAAGACTACCCATTCAGCAGAGGATTATGCCAGGTTATAAATTCAAGAGGTATTAAGACTTCATGGAGTTCCAGTTTCCATTATTTCAGAGAGAGGTACCCAATTTACTATACAATTCTGGAAATATTTTCAGAAAGGTTTGGGTTCAAGGATGAACTTGAGTACTGCTTTTCATCCTCAGACAGATGGTAAAGTAGAGAGCACTATTCAAACTTTAGAAGATATTTTGATGGGATGTTTGATTGACTTCAAGGGTAATTGGGATGATCACATGCCTCTCATTGAGTTTGCTTACAACAATAGTTACCACTCTAGCATTCAAATGGCTCCTTATGAAGCTCTTTATGAGAGAAGGTGCAGATCTCCTATTAAATGGTTTAAAGTTGATGAAACTGGGTTGATAGGACCAGATTTAGTTCATCAAGTTATGGAGAAGGTGAAGGTTATTTAAGAGAGATTGAGAACTGTCCAGAGTCGTCAAAAATCCTACACTGATATTAGGAGAAAAGAGTTAGAATTTGAAGTAGATGATTCGGTATACTTGAAAGTTTCACCCATGAAGGGTGTAATGAGATTTGGTAAGAAGGGGAAGCTAGGTCCCCAGTATATTGGCCACTACTGGATATCCAAAAGGATTGGTAATGTAGCCTATGAGTTGGAGCTACCACAAGAGTTAGCAGCGGTCCATCCGGTGTTTCATATTCCCATGCTGAAGGAGTGCATGGGAGATCTTTCACTTATCATATCAACTGAAGATATTGGTATCAAGGATACCTTGTCTTATGAGGAAATCCCTGTTCAGATTCTAGACCGCTAGGTTCGCAAGTTAAGGACCAAGGAAGTAGCATCAATACAAGTTCTTTGGAGAAATCAATTTATTGAGAAAGCTATTTGGGAAGCTGAGGAGGATATGAATAATAGATATGAACATCTCTTTGAGCCCGGAAAAATTCGAAACCAAGGTACTAATTCTTTTCTTAGTACTCTTTAATTGATATACTTGATGTGTTAGATTTGATTGTTGGGTGTTTGAACTAAATGTTTGATGTTACACCCTTAGCTTACTAAGAGTAATCTCATTCAAGGACGAATGTTCTCAAGGGGGAGATATTGTAACACCTCTCTATTTGAAAGAAATAGAAAGAGCTAGAATTAGAAAGAGTTAGTTTTGGAAAGAATGAAAAATTTGGAAAATTGGTTAAGTTATGTTAAGTTTGAGTTTTGGGTCAACTTCAAGCGACCATAAATCCTAGATCAAGATGATTTAGGTGTGTTTACAAATACTGTAGGAAATATCTTTGAATTATCATTCCAAAGCCGCTGTGTTTGCTCAATTCTGAGTTCATATGAGTGAGATATGCCCATTTGAAGTTGGGTTGTTTTGACAAGGAAAGTCTAATCCGGATTTTGGAAGGGTAGTTTGGTATTTTCCTTACCCAATTATTTTATTTCAATTTTAGAAGTTTAATTATGGTCTAATCAAAATTAGATCAGTTTAGACAATTGGAAATTCACGCTAGGGCTTGGAGAAAAGAGAAAAGAGAAGAAAAGTTCAAGATTCGTCAAGATCGTGCAATTTTGGTTGTGGATTTCGCCAAGAATTTAATCCTACGAGGTATGTGAGATCACATAGTATTGGGTTAGTTCACCCATGTATCAATCATGATCAATTCAGCGTAATTGTGTTCTTTTGAAAGAAAAGATTATGAGTTCTTGATGAAATTCATTTAAGTTCTTGGGGGTTCTTGTTGTTGAAGTTTCTTTAGTTCAATTCATGAGATTAGGTGTGATTTTGAGTAGAATCTTACATATATTGAGGATATAGTCGATTCTAAGTGTTCTGGGAAAGAACCAAGTGAAATTAGAGGGTTTAGAGTGGAAAAATGAAGAAAAATTGGGATTTTCGGGAGAGGGGGTTGGGGCGCCGCGCCTCTCAAAGCGCCCCAAAAGGGTTTCTAAAGTTTGGGCTCTAAGGGCCGCACCAGCCAGAGCTCCCCAACCCAGGCTCTAAAATTTACTGTCTGGCGCCCCGCGCCTCTCAGAGCGCCAGGGACGCCATTCCTACAACCTTTTCCCACTTCTTTCCGTACTAGTTACCTAGCAACGTCCTATCTTTTCTAGTTGACTTCTACACTCTAAGGTACGTCTAAACATCATAAAATCATCAATAAACATGAGATCATGAGCCTTGAATCCATAATTCAATTCAAGGAAAGTTAAGAGTCAAGTTAAGATGAGTTCAAAGAGTTCTCCAAAAGTCTTTCACAAACATTTTAACTTTGTTTTAAGACTTGAGTTTTGAGTTGAGAAAATAGTAAAGAGTTAAGTTCTTTTCTTCGAAAGTTACAAGGGAAGTAAGTATTCCCATGGAGTTAAATGTTTTCACATTTAAATAAGAGAGGAAACACCGATTTCCAAGAGAGCTTTTAAGCTATGTTTTGAGTAATTATCTCAAATCAAAGAAAGAGTTTTGTTTTAAAGAATATGAGCTGAGTATATTTTTAGGAGTAGTATTGAGCACCGATATGGTGACAAGTTCATAATAACTCAATGTTTCCATAAACCATGTAGCCATCGTGGGTAAAAGAGATCATTCTTTTTAGATGATTCCTTAGTGCTTTTTAGCATAGACTAGTAGATCCACTTAGTTGAGATGTTCTATATCATGGAAAGGTATATGATAATTTTGGCAGCGTGGGCGAGACGTTGTATCATCACTTTAGCTCATAGTGATTGTTGTCAATTAGAGAAACGCCCAAAATATTATATTATTATATATTTAACTTGAGTTGTTATTGTATTTTTCAATACATTGAGTTGTCATTTACTATTTTAAATGCTCTGTATAAACTGCACCTTTATTGTTGTTTTATTTTGCATTTGAGTTGACTATTCTTGAGTTAAGTAAAGCCAAGGTAAGTGTTCCTTCCAGATTAATTTCAAGCTTATGTCATGTTTAGTTTTCCCCTCACATGCTCGTCCATTCAATGCACTGATGCAACTTGGCCTGCATCTTATTATGATGCAAATACAGGTAATCAAGGTCAACATACAGTGCCTCGTTGATCCAGTTGAGCATCTCTCAGACAGTTGGTGAGCCTCCTTGCTTTTCGGAGGATTCCCTATTTATTGATTTAGTAGTTTTTTAGATGTTAGCATGATTGGGGGTTTTTCCCCAACATCCCTCCTAGTTTAGGGGCTTCATAGACAGTTAGTAGTTCATTTTGTCTTTACATTTTTATTTCATATGTTAAGACTTCAGTTGCCATTTTGGCTAAGTTGAATGTTTATTCATAAACGTTCTAAGTTTATCTTGAGACAGTTGTTTAAAGTTGCATTGAATCTTTGTATTTTTATGCTTTAAGTCTTTCGCTGAGTAGTTAGCCAGGCCAAGGGTTTGCTTGGGGCCAACAATGGTTTTCGAGTGCCAGCCACATCCGGGGTGTAGGCTCGAGGCTTGACAAACACCCCAATTCAAAGTAATTTAAGAAATACACATTCTCTCAAAAAAAAATATTACAAACCATAGCCCCTACTCATTAAGGCTGATGATTTTCACTTAACTAATACTAAATCAGTATCATATATTGTATTGGTATCATTAAGGCGAATAATTTCACTTAACTGATATTAAATAAGTACATATTCACTGTATTGGTAGCATTAAAGTTTCCTGTTTAGAAATTACTCAATAGTCAATGTTACTACAAGAGTATATTTATATTATTGTGGTATCATTAAGGTTTCTTGTTCAGAAATTACTCATTAGTCAATGATACTATAATAGTATATGTATATTGTTGTGGTATCATTAACGTTTCTTGTTTAGAAATTACCGATTAGTCAATGATATTATACAATTATATATGTATATGTTGTGATATCACTAAAAAAGTTTCTTGTTCTGAAATTAGTCACATATCAAATAGATACACCTAGACACATATTTTTTGCTACCAGATATACTAAATAGGGAAAGAGACGAGAAAACACATACAGGAGGCGAGCGAGATTTGTTTATATATCTCAAATACATGTGATCACACTAGATACATGCATATATTTGGTGTGATTCGTATGTATCTAGGATACCGATACACGAGCAAGATAGAAAATGACGAGTGAAATGTGAGAGAGGCAAGGGAGGTGAGCGAGACTTGTCTATGTATACTAGATACATGAAAATCCACTTGAATACATTATATCTAGAACAAATTACACCTAAATTTGATTTCATATATCATGATATACACGTTTCTAGACGTATCTTGTTGCACCAAAATCTAGCAGGATTCATAATATTGCAAACTAACATGCATCTAAGTAATTAGCTTCTAAACTAGTAGAATTTTTGTAAGTTACCCAATAAAAATGTGTTAAATTTAACTGTGGACCCCTCGTGGCTAACAAAATCCACCATTACTATCTTCTTTATTATTTTCAAGGAAATAACTTCATGAAATATAACATCATTGTCTCTACTTTCTCTAACAATTTTTTTTATTTTATATTGCTTAAAACAGAAATGGGTATTATTTATTAGGCCATTGGAAATATTTTAGAAAAGTGAACATAATAAATTTTGTTGGAGAAAGCAAAGAACATGGTGTTCTTTCTTTTGAGCTAACAAATAAAACAACAATGGTGAACTTTTTTAGCCACAAGGGTCCACAATTAAATTTAACATTATTAATTTTTTTGATAAATCTGTTAGGTTAGTATACATCTAATTTTTGGAAATAATGGTCAGATTAATTGCATAAATAAATTATGTGAATGAAGACAAAAATTCTTGAAATTGTCAATCATTCATTTAATAATAGAAGATTAGACCGTTATTTTACTTTAGTATTTATCATCCTAGATTTAGTTTTGTATACATTATGATCTAGTTCTAGTGTTTTTCTTTTCTTTTTGTGGATAACTAGATGAAGTATGTATTGTCAACTTCAATTGTTGAAAAATCAAATTTTGTCCAATTGTAGCACAATTTTGTATTAATTGGACCACCAACATGAACTATTTGACTAATTTTGAGTTTTGCCTCTCTAATTAGCAAGCCCAATAATAAAAGAATTCAACTTATTATTTACTCCCTCTCTTTTTGATTTTTTGTTCTGTTTTGACTTATGAAAAGTTTAAGAAAGTAAATAATATTATTTTAATCTAAACATGACATGTACAAAGTTGAAATTAAAGAGTTGTCAAAACTAAAATAAAAGTTTTTTTTGAAACGGTCTAAAAATAAAAGTAAGACAAAAACAATTGTTTGGTTAATTCATTGATTTTGCTTCATTTCTCACACTAATTAGTTGGCATGACTTGTGCAATCATTTGATTTCATGATAATTTGTTACTTTGGTGACAATTAAAAGCTACAAATGACCCTTTTTTGTCAAAAGTTTAGGGATTAGTCTTTTATGGTGTTAATATATAGTTGGTAGGAACAAGGTTCAAATATGTCATCAAATTTTGAGAAAAGATTTATCTATGTCATCTATTAAAAATTTGGCTCATTTATATCATTTCTGTTTGAGAAAAGACTCATCTATACCATTATTTGTTAACTGAAATGACATAAATGAGTTAAACTCTTAACGGATAACATAAAATGAGTCTTTTCTCAAAGTTTGATGGCATATTTGCTTCCTTTTCCTATTAAAAATGTTTTTATTTAATGACGTGACCGGATGATTATTGACCACGTGTAGAAATGATTTTGTAAAATTGGAACCATTTTTCGGTAACAAAAAATGACATGTGTGATCCTTTTCTCAAACAGAAATGACATAGATGAGTCAAACTTTTAACAAATGATATAGACAACCCTTTTATCAAAGTTTGATGAAATATTTGAGTTTTTTCCTTATTTGATACTCCCGTTGTCCCTATTTACTTGTCCATTTTTAACTTGACACACCTATTAAGAAAATAATAATTGACATAGTGAGTTTACCATTTTACCCCTATTAATTGATAGAATTTCAAATTAATTTACTCATTAAAAGAGGTTCTACTTTTTTCAAAAACAATAACACTTTAAATAAATTGAGGATATAATAGGTAAATTTTTTAAATTATTTTCTCTTGATTAAAACAAAAATGGGTATAACTTATTAGACCAGTGGAATAAAAAAGTTCACCATTGATGGAGAAACAAGAGAAAATGGTGGTAGATTTTATGGTGTTCTTTCTTTTGAGCTAATAAAGAAGACAATGATGGTGAAATTTGTTAGCCACGTAGGGTCCATAATTAAATTTAACATTATTTTATTTGATAAATCTATTAGGTTAGTATACATCTGATTTTTGGAAATAATGATCACATACATTAATTATGTGAACGAAGAACAAAATTCTTGAAATTGTCCACCATTCATTCAATAATAGAAGATTAGACCTTTATTTTACTTTAGTATTTATCATCCTTGATTTAGTTTGCTATTTATTATGCTCTAGTTCTAATGTTTTTTTCTTCTTTTTGTGGATAGCTAAATGAAGTATGTGTTGTCAGTTGTCAGCTTCAATTGTTGAAAAATCAATTTGTGTCCAATTGTAGAATAATTTTTTTGTATTAATTGGACCACCAACATGAATTATAGTTTTGAGTTTTTTCTCTCTCATTAGAAATCCCAATAATGAAATTTTACACTTTTATTATAACGACCTGTTCCCATCATTATGGAAAAACCAATGGGGAAAGAATTTGGGCCAGAAAACTTTTGGGTAGTGACTTGGAAATTTCTAGCCTAGGCTAGACTTGAACGAAATCTCAGTCAGGGGAGGTCTAGGGAATTCTGGTAATGAACGGGAGATTTAATTATGAATTTGATCACATGAGTGGATAGCCAAGACGTTAAGGATCCCATACGATTTTATGGAATCGAATCTGGGTGAGTAGAACTCCATATTCTAATCTTAGCATGAAGGGGTAGTTTTAAAAAGTCAAGGTTTGAAGGTGTGTTGCGAAATGGGTGCTTGGAACGTAAATTCTGACTTTTAGTCTCCTTACAAGCCACCGGGGTGGGTTTAGTCTTGTAAGGGTGGGGCCGCTGTGGCGGGTTGGATCCCGTTGTGGCGGGACAGTCACAACTTAAATCAGGGAGAAACCCCAAAAATGTTATTTTCTACAAAACTTCATTCTTGAGAGCTAAGGGACAACCTAGGGCAGTTTCTTGATAGTTTTCCACGACTTCTAGCGCTTAAGGTAAAATTATTACTCCCCTAATCCATTTTTCTATCTGTAGAACTTAGAATCTTGGGTGATTATCGTTGGGGGAGGGTGTTGGCCTGAAGTTAATGGTGGTAAAATCCATAATTAAACATTATGATCTTAGGTTTGGCCATGGATTGATAGTTTAATTGTTATACGGGTAAATTAGGCCTTGTTTATTGATCCTTGTGTTAATGACTTGTTTTTAGACCAAGAACAAGCTGAAAGAATCCGTAAAGGGAAGGCTCAAGTGTCTTAGGAGCAATCTTGGTTTTGAGGTAGGTGATGGTTTGATTTCCTTTTTGTGTGATATATGTCGGTTAATTGCTTCATTGTATCCATGCATGTATGTGAATTAAATCCAACAAAAATGAGTATCTGTGAACAATTACATGACATGAACTTATTACTTGATTGTATGACCATGAGAACTGCTCATTATGGGTGTGATTGTGACTGTGGTTGTGCTGATTGGATCTGGTGTCATGTTTCGACACATATATTGGATCAGGTGTCACCTTTTGACATATATATTAGATCGAATATCACGTTACAACACAAAATTGAATCGGGTGTCACGTTCCGACACACTAACAGTTTGGGTGTGGGTTCTATGAGAGAACCACTTGTGATGATTATGTTCTTGTCTCCTCTCATTGATATTGGTAAATTGTATGTTGCTACTGAAATAATAATTGAACTATGCATTCTGTATATGTGTGTTTACTGTGTTGTAATTGCTTGTGTGTATTTCGCTTACTAGAATAACCGCATGATCCTACCAGTACATTATGGTTGTATATTGATACTGCACTTGCTCTTTCTTTATTGAGTACAGGGTATCTTTAGGCAGCTATTGATAGACCTCAGCTAGGGGATCTTTGATCGAGATCAAATTCGAGGGTAAGCCAATTCTTTCAGGCTACCATGTATTCACTATTTGTTTAGTCCACTATTTTCGGACTCAGACTCTATAGTTAGATTTATTCGTATGTTTGGTTTCACGGTTGCACCCTTTTTCTCTTAGACTTGTTGATTAGTCGAGTTTTGGTACAATGACTTTCAAGTTATATAAGTTCAATTTCCACAATAGTTATGTTAGTTGTTTTTGTTAAACTTTCAGAGTTTATGGGAACTCCATATTTCATTAGTCATTTAAACATGCTTCCGTATCTTTAAATGCTTAGTTTTCACTAAGTTGCTTAGTTGGGTTGTAGTAATGGTTCTCCCACCGGAGGGTTAGTGTGGGTACCAATCACGGTGGTCTGGGTTATGACAAAGTTGGTATCAGAGCCCTAGGTTCGTTGATCTCATTGTACCAAAATGAGTCTAGTAGAGGCTTGCGGAATGGTACAGACACATCTGTACTTTTCTTCGAGAGGCTATAGAACTTTAGGAAATCTCTCTGTCTTCTTCTTCATTCATGCTATGACTTGATTCCAATTAGTATCTGATCTCTTTCACTCTTATGTCCGCATATGTTTACAACGCGATACAACGATGTAAGGCTCGTAGCCCCTCATCAATGAGCCAACAGAGGAGTCCGCAGCAAGAGGCTGCGATCGAGGTAGGGGTCAGGAAAGAGGAAGGGGCAGAGGCCGAGGAAGGGTATCCCCCGTTAGGGGTGGAGCTCCAGTTGGGAATGCTCCCAAAGAAGACGCCCCTCCTACACCCCACTAAGAGGTGAAATAGAATGTGGAGATCGAAGATGAAGAGGATGTTGGACCAGATGAGGATGCACAGGATGAGACTACATGTATTCCTCCCTTAGACCCAATGTTAGCTCAGCCGATCATGAATTTTCCAAAGGGATTGGTCGGCCCTGGAGTCCTTCCCACAGTGCAAGTGGCTCAACCTCCTATCAATCCCCCCATTGTTGTTATCGTTCCCAAGGTAGGTGGAGCATTAGGCATTGATGCCTTTTTACGTCCCCTATTGGGTCATGTGATGACTGGAGTTGTTAGAGAGGGTATTCTTAATTTATTTTTAAGAAATAAGCAATGAAGCTCCATACTCCATATTATAATTAAAAAAATCCAAGTGGTGGTTGTCTGGTTTATTCTGGTACTAGGTTGATTAATTAATGATGCAGTATGCTATGAGTCTTTGAGATGAATTTTATGTTATTCTCACGTACTTTTGATGGTGTACTATTAAGTAACTTTATCTCTGTAGGTAACTGGATACAAGTTGTGGCGGCAAGTGGGAGACTCCTTTAATCCCCCCAAGTGAGCATTTAGTTGGGCCTGGTTATTTCTGTATTTTTGGTAACCTGATATGAATATTTCTCCTTTACTCGCCAAACATTAACTTCCCCAATATATACTATGTAAGGGAGATGTTGTCTGTCATTGTTTTACTAATGATATGCCAAGATTTTGAAGTTTATTTATGTTGTTTTGGATGTGAAATGTTATGATATATTTTGGGTACATGTGAGAGGGATAAGCTGCTTGGTTGCTAGAACAGTATATCAGAAGGTGGTAGAAAAACAATTGTTCATGAACTGTATGAAACCTTAATAACTACTCCCGTTGTTCCAAATGTTTGTCTGATTTTGACTTGACATTGACTTTAAGAAAGTAAATATTTTTTTTTAATCTTGTAGCCTTGGATCAAAATAACACTTGGTCAATTATTTTACTTATTATAACAATTTTTTTGGAAATACAAAATTATATGAATTAGGGAGTAACTCCATGAAAGGAAAATTAATGCATTAGCATCGCTTCCTAAGAGTAGTGTGTCTACCAATTTCACCATAGCGGCCTGTCTTAAACTCATAATAGCATATGAATAACAATTGTCGAGATTGAGTAAGCTATTTTAGTATAGTAATGACTCAAATACATTAACAACAATAAAAAGTTGTTCAAACAAGAATTTTAGGTTGAACGTTCATTTTAGATTTGAGTTTAGATAAACCAAAGTGGCGTAGAATGTACCAAAATGTCCTTTAATCTTGTGATCTTGAACATTCCATGTGAATTGTGACACGTTTAAATTAAGAATTGTAAAAAAAGGGAAGAGGCATTCTTTTGTTTGAACTTGGTGACTTTGGAAGGAGGCATTCTTTTTATAGCAAAGAGAGTATTAAAACTACTAAAATTGAAAATACGAAGAAAACATGAAGTGATTTTGAAAAAATAACAACATAGATTTCAACATCAAGCTATAAGCTTATTTGCTCGGACTCTACTTGTGACACGTTGAAATTAAGAATTGCCAAAAAAGGGAAGAGGCATTCTTTGCTTTGAACTTGGTAACTTTGGAAAGAAGCATTCTTTTTATAGCGGAGAGAGTATTAAAACTACTAAAATTGAAAATACAAAGAAAACATGAAGTGCTTTTACAAAAATAACAACATAGATTCCAACATCAAGTTATAAGCTAAGTTGCTCGGACTCGATGAGAGGGAATTGCTCGGATGGTAAGCACCCCTCACATCCAACCCGAAGGTTGCGAGTTTGAGTCACCAAGGGAGCAAAAGGGGTGGGAGCTCCTAGGGAAGGGGTAAAAAAAAGTTGCTCGGACTCTTCACTTTTGGTGCCACACCTATGTCGACACGAAATCGGTGTAGGATCTGTGTCCAATTTGTTCAACCAATTTTGGGTGCTTTGACCAAAATTGATTGGGTAAGTGTGGACAGTTTTAGGGATTTTCGGTAATCAATACAAAAGCTAAGGTGAAATTGAAGAAAATGAAATACCTTTTATATATAAATTTCTATGTCACTCATTTTCCATTAATCTCCTTCGATATTCTCCTCAAGTTCTCCTGTAATATCTCATAATTTAGGTTTTCTAACTTTTCTTTTAGATACTTTAATTATCTTAGGTGAATCCCTGCACCTGTATCCCTTCATGATCCATATCCCCGAATCTTAAAATTAGATCATGAAGGATCCAACATTTACATCCGCACCTATATCGGACACCCGCATCGAGTCCGAGCAACTTAGGCTATAAGTGCTAAAAAACATACACTGCATTAAGAACAAACAACAACATACCCAAAAAATGTTGCATCTTTCTTTCCGTTAGGTCTTGGTCAAATATAGAGGACCAGGGATCTTATACACGTGTTTGAGTGGTGGCAATTGGTTATGGAGTTAAGCACGCAGGGACTGTAAGCCTAAAATATTTATAGATGCTTCTGAATAGGGAGTCCAAACATTATGAGATACTGATAAAATGCTTCCTTATGTTAGATTTGCTCAATGTGAAATGAGTGTCGATGTCTAATGTCTCCAATTAGATGAGTAACTTAGAATAAAGAATGGGGTTGTAATGAGCAAGATATCTTTTGATGCTTAGATAACATAAGAATTTACTAGAATGATAATCAACTGAATATATAAGACAATACCAATGCCTTCTATCTACTATTATCCAACTTTCTCTAAATGCTTTTTTTGGGGCTCTAATAATGTTCTTTCTTAGGACATGCACTACTTTCCTTGGATAATCCGCAGCATCTATGAGAAGATAATAACGTCAAGTTCTCTTCCCTTGATAGTTATTAGCATATTTTGACTATTGTCCACCATGCTGCTAATATTTGGTATAAGGTGAGTTTCTGGGACATGAATTATGTCGCCTTGTTAGTGGGTAGGTGGTTTGTGATGTTATCTTTCATGTGGGTTGTATGGAAGGAAAGGGAGAGAGTGTTTGAAGGGATATAAATTGATTTTGTAAATGTAAGGATTAGTCTTTTTATCTCTAGTTTCTTTTTTGGTGCACCTATGAGGTCCCTGCTTGTATAGATGATTGAATGCCTTTTGTAGAGGACCATCTTTTTGAATAGGTTCTCTATTTCTTGGTATACGGCTTATTTACGGGATTTTTTTTCAATCATTAACAAATCATTTAACCTTATCAAAAAAATTAGTTGGTTCTTTGTGAAGTATCAACTTAGAAAACATTTACTAGCAGCCCATGTTTTGTGGCCTACCAATGGACTCATGACATCCATGCACTGATTCATCAAATGACGCACGTTAAGAAGACCCAAGCCTACATGCACGGGCCCATCCCACAATGTCCTACAAATGAAGACTCGGGATGGATATTCTAGTTCATTTTATCTTATTCGAGAGAATATATTCTCCACTTCTCCTTAGCTTTCCCCATTTTGAAATGCCAAACTTAGATGTTTAAGTCGAATAAAGAACATCATCTCCATGCATCTATACTTATATGGTGATTTTGAATAGAATTTGTTTTAAAAAGTTATTTGTCTCTTACTTTTTGTTTATGTACATTCTATTCTCTCATGATTTCTCTGTATGTTAGATACTTCTCTAATACGAATGGCATAGGACTGATGAGTCCACAATTTGGACTCAATTAGAGCTTTATTTTGATAGATTTTGTGTCCTAAATGCTTATTTTGTGCCAATATAACTGATGTAAAATCCTTGATTTACAGGTATTTAAATTGAGGAACAACGCTGGGACACTAACTTGCAAAACGAAACAAAGTGAGCTGAAAGAGCGAAGAAATGAAGGTCTGGCAATGGCCAAGTCCCTTTGGTGAGTCGCTGAATGGCCACCATCTCGCCAAAGTTCCAGTGTGCCAAGCTCTGAAGGAGAAAATCAAGTTGGCGAGAGAAAGGAGCAGTCGGCGTGTCACCGGCTGGCTCCGCGATGTAGCGTTGGATCGCCCAAAGTTATAGAACTTGAGGATGCTGAAGGCCAACGAAAAAAGGCGATGGACTTGACCAAATGGTGGATCGCCGAGTTGATCGATGAGCCCGACTTACTGCACTGAATGGTCCTTCGCAACATATTTTTGGTGACTATAAATACATTTTCAAACATTATGTTTAGTATCAAAATTTTATTCTGAACATTCATTAATTTTTGAGTTTGAACTCTGAGTTTTGAGATAACTTTTCCTTAGCTTTGAAGAATTGAAGTTTTCTAGTTTTGAGAAATTGGAAGTGGGTCTTTGAAATTCTTCAATTTGGACCTTTGTAAAGACGAAATTAATCTTACCTAGTTGATGGGAACACAATTTGGTAACGATTTTTATCTTTTTATGATTTCTAGCTAAAACCCCAATTATTAGGGTGTGATTATGTGATTATGGGATAATTTAGCTTATGGGTATTGCTAATTGTTAGTTTAAATGTTGTTTAGAAGTGATTTCAATCAGTAATTGTGGTTAAAATTAAAGGATTGTAGTTGTAAATGTAGTTCTACCTTCGTAATTTTGGCTTGCTCGAGAGAGAGGTTTTAAAACCAAGTTTATTGAATTGATGGTCTGTGGGCATTGGGTTGTCATGGGTTCAGCTCGAGAGAGTGAATCCTAAATCATTTTCCACACATTCAACTCAAGAGAGTGAATGGACCAAATCGTAGGCTGTTCTTATTTGCTTGGTTGTTGGTGTTCGAGAGAAACTAACTTGATTCAGGGTAAATTGTTCGAGAGAGTATGAGTGTGAACGAGAGCAATGGTAGCCAAGTAGGCCACAAAGTTGACATCAGAAACCTCAACGATGTCAATGAGCCTAATTTCAATGACCCTCATCTAATTGGTGGAATTGGTGCCATTCACTTGCCTCCGATTGAAGGGAATGTTGTGTTCCATATTACAAGTACTATGTTGCAGCTCTTGCAACTGAAAGGTTTTTTCGGTGGGCTGGCTCATGAGGATCCCCATGAGTACATTAGAAACTTTCTTGATGTTAGCGGGCCAATTTCCTTCAAAAACATATCCCAAGAGTCGGTCTGGTTGAGGTTGTTCTTGTTCTCTTTGATGGGAGACGCATGTAAGTGGCTGGCTGAATTGCCACGAGAATCAATCACTTCGTGGGAAGAACTAGTCACCACATTTCAAGTGTGATTTTTCCCTCTTTCGAAGATGATGGCTCTTTGGGACAACATTCAGAGCTTTAAGCGTTTGGAGGGTGAGCCAATTCATGAGTCTTAGCTGTAATTTAAGAAGTTGGTGCTACAATGCCCAACTCATGGTTTACCCGATAACGTTTTGCTGCAATATTTTTACCGGAGTCTTGATTCGGTAAACAAGGGCGCTGCTGACCAACTTTCTTCAGGAGGTTTAATGCAACAACCTTATATGATAGGAACTTAGCTCTTGGATGGCATGACCACAATAAACCAGGCTTGGTACACCCGCGAAGATCAACTCTCCCCTCTCACGTTTAAACTGACCAAGGAGCAGCTTGAGAAATATCATGAGAGGGATCAGAACATGGCGAATATCATGACACAACTTGACATTTTGTCCAAAAATATCATGGGAGCTAGTGCTCGAAGTGTAAATGTTGTAGGTGTAGACACATAATTTTTTACCTAACATAAGGTTTTACACTATTTTTTATTCCTTAAATATTTCTTTTTATGTCTAAGTTAGATATTTCAATTTTGTCTTATTTTAGTAGGTTTATTTTAAATGATTTGAAAATAACAAAAATATATGTTTCTTTTAATTTAACAAATAAGCTAGTATTTAGTGATTATAATTTATTATTAGCTATTTAGTTTTTGGTTAGTAAAAAAAAAGGAGGTCAAATAATTATATTATATTATAATTATGTTTATTATAATTTAATTATTAAAAATAAAAATATTAATCTAATCTACTAGTTACCCCATTTCCTTGTCAAATATTACCAGACCCCACTTCTCCCTGCCACTTACTTTTCCACTTTTTCCCTCCCACTTACTCTAATCCCATTCCCCCAATACCCCAATACCCCCACTCTTCCTCACCACATACACATACACACACATTACCAACACACCCTATACATATACTACAACAATGGACAGACAGGAGAGATTACAAAAAATCACCAACATAAATAGAGGAAGAAAAACAAAAGGAAAAAATCAGCAACAACACACACACAACACGAGGAAAAAAAAAACCTTCCAAGGAAAGAACAAAAATCAGTTCCACCATTTTCAATCCAACAACATATATACATTTACATTATTCCAATATTACTCCAATACTCACAACACCAAATACGCCAAAAATTCTTTCCTTCCAACAACACAAACAAACAAACAAAAAAAATTGCACAACAACAAAAGCAAAAAAAAATAAAAAAAAAAAAAAAGAGTTGAGTTTGAGGTCTTTGTTGGTAGTTTTAAATTCGTGGTTCCGGTTGTGGTCATTTCCTTGTGAATTAATTTTCACAAGAGGTAACACTTAATTCTTTTATATAGTTTAATGTGATGATTATACAAGCATTGGTTGCACTATATTGAAATTGTTAAATTTCGTATGTGTTTAATTCATTAATATTCATTGATGTTATAATATGAAGTATGTTCAAATCTTTCATATCAACTTTATGTTTAGATCTTTTATATCATTAGACTTAGTGCAAAATTGTTATAACAAACCTTAGTTTATTTTATGTTTAAACAATCCATGGTTTATTTCATGTTTAACTAAAACTATTGTCTAAGTCTATTCTTGTTTATATTATTTGATTCTCTTATGATGATACATGTATTTATGGCTTAGCAAACTGAAATGATGAGAATAATTAATGACAAATAATTATTATATAAAATATTGATTTTAATTAGTAGGTTTTTCTTTTCATTCTAATGACTAAAATAAAGAAAAATAAAAGATTTTAGGTGCCCCTAATTTCTAACATGTTTATACAATTATACTAATGCAACATGTGTAAAATTTGTATGGGAAGGTGTATTATTTTAATTTATATTCTTATTAATATTGTGTTCATTCTTTTTTTAGAAAAACATAAAATAAAACTAAGATAACATGTAATTTAGGCTTATAATAATAATAATATGCAAATATTAAGTTCTAAAGAACATTAAACTACTTTTAGTCTTGAAATACAAATAAAGAAATATATTGTGGCAAGGTTAGAAAGCGTTGCTATCAACACACCATATACTAATAAAATAAGGTAGTCTTAAATAGGTTTAAAACAAATCAAAGAATGAGGGTAAATAACTTATTATTATTATTATTATTATTATTATTATTATTATTATTATTATTATTATTAAGCTAATAATATAATATCTAAAAATTAAGTCAAGTTATACAAACGTCAATAAAGCGACCATGTTAGAACCACAGAATTCAAGGAATGCCTAATACCTTTCCCTCGGTCAACAGATTTTCTTACCCAATCTCTATTTTTGTAGACCAAACAAAATAAAGAGTCAAATTTTCATTTGATTAGAGATTTAAATAAGGTGACTTAGAATACCAAAACTCAATTCCAAGTGGGAACTCTGATTAATAAAATAATCTCTTTTCAAAATGTCACTTTAATTGGAAAAACTCTTTTCTTTCAAAACAATTAATTTTGAGAAAAAATAGGGGTTTGACAGATGGCGACTCCGCTGGGGATAACCAAAATTCGAGCTTGTAAATATTGACTTATGTATGACTTGTATTTATTTATTTATATTTTTGGATATTGTATTTGTTGGCCTAATATGTTAATGTCTACTTATTTACTATTTTGATATTATTTGAACTGTGTATAGATTGTTTTCTCTCGTGCACCCCTCTAAATCTTCAATAATACCACAAAGGAAATTGCGACTGCGCACCAAACTTCTGTCAATATAGCCACTGAATCTTTGGTCTATGGTGAAAGATTTTTAGTCTCACTTGTTTAGGATGGGGAGCACCCATGCACAAAGCAGGAAAACGCTATTACCGGTACGTTGCTACTTCCTAACTCGAGTTGTCCGCTCATTTTACAGCTAGTCTAGACACCAAATTCATAAGGACTTTAAAACCTAGTTGAACAAGCCTCATTTAATGACTATTCTTAGTAGAATACACTCTGTTTGCATCATGAACATTTAATGCGGCTCAACACAGGGTCTGAGTCTATTTGCTATTTGCTACATAAATACTATTTGAATATTGACCGACTTTAGGATAAATTAGTAAACTGAAAAAATCTTCCTAAAATTTTTAATAAATATATCAATTCTTTGTAAAATCTCAAATAGTTTGAATTTTACATTTTTACCATAAAATGACCTAAAGAAAAATAGTTCCAAAAGTAGAGAATATTTTTAAAAAAAATTAACAAACTATGCACACCTGATTCTCACATCATTGAGATATGTAGGCAACCCTCTTTGGGTTTGGTGATCTTTATTAAAAAAGATTAAAGAAAAATCTTTTTTCAAAAAAAAAAAACCAAATGAAAAAAACAAGAAGGTTTAATCTTTATTAAAAATAAGTTTTTCCTAATTTTCTTTTAATAATCAAAAGAAAACTAAAAGATTTTATCTTAAAGCTCTAAAAAACCTTAGTTATTGAGTTTTAGAAAAAAATATGCACTGATCTTATTCATGTTCTCAAGCATGTTACAGATTTGATTAATGCATTATCAAATCATTTTTTTTAAAAATAAATAATTAAGAAATGTCTGACCCTAACAAACTTTATCGTCCATGCACAGAGTTAAATTAAGGTGGTTGATTTATGGTTAAGCTGGCATCCCATCCCTACAATACAAGGTCAAAAGGCAAAAAGAAAATGACTCACAAAGAACGAAATGAGTCAGACAATGATGAGGTCCAAAACCATAGGATTTCATAAGAAATAGTGTTAACAAAAAAGGTAAGGATATTAAGACAGCAAATGGCGAAGATGTATGAAGCTTGGATGAGTGGACAAGCTCCACCGTCTTCAATCTGTGACTATCTAAATACAAATATGTCATCCCCTATCCAAGTGTTGATAAGTGATCCAATTTATCCACCTGGATTAGTCCCTTATGCTAACACATCAAACGTCGCTGGAACTTCTATGGTGCTCCCTTTAAGTACACTTATGATGACTAATACACTCTTCGTGCCAACTGCATCGACTAATAACATTCCACAGCTAACAATGATGCCCAAATCCAACAATGATCCTTCATCCCAAGTTCTTCATGATCATGGCTACACCCCTGAAGAGGCTTTTAAGATTTCAAATTCTTATCCTCACACTCATCAGTATAGTTCCCCTGTTGAAGCTGAAAAAGCTGTTAAGAACGAGGAACACGAAGAAATGACTAGAAAAATAAAGAGTTTGGAACAAAGTGTAAGAGATATGCAAGGAGTGGGAGGTCACAAAAGTGTCTCATTCAATGATTTGTGCATGCTTCCCCATGTTCATCTACCCATAGGCTTTAAAAATCCAAAGTTCGAGAAATATGATGGATATGGAGATCCTGTAGCTCATTTAAAGAGATATTGTAATCAACTGAGAGGGGCTGGGAATAAAGAAGAATTGCTTATGGCTTATTTTAGGGAAAGTTTGATGGGAATTGCCTCAGAATGGTTCATAGGTCAAGATACTTCTACCTGGCATACATGGGATAATTTGGTTAGATGTTTTGTTCAACAATTTCAATATAACATTGACAAAGTTCAAGATCGTACTTCACTTGCCAACACGAGGAAAAAGACCACCAATTTTTTTTGTGAATATGCTATTAGGTGGAGGGAGCAAGCTGCTAGGGTTAAGCCGCCAATGAAAGAGTCTGAAATGATTAATATTTTCATCCAAGCGCAAAAAACAGACTACTTTCATTATTTACTTTCTGTTGTTGGAAAACCATTCATCGAAGTTATTAAGATTGGTGAAATGGTGGAATATGGCATTAAATTTGGAAAGATTGTAAGTCAAACTGCTTTGAAAACCACAACACAAGTAATTAAAAATGGATCAGGAAATCTTGGGGGAAAGAAAATGAAGGAGGATGTAGCAAATGTTATGTCAGACACAAAAAAAAATCTAGAGGGTCCATTTTATCAGTATGCACCACCTCAACCCCATCACTATCACCCCATGCAGGACCCACAATATTCTAATTTTCCACCTTAGTATGCAGTCTATAATGCACAAACATATGCATATCCACCAAAATATCCACAATGGCGAGCACCAGCACATCAAAATGTATGCCCTTCTTCTTAAAAATTTTGAGCACCTTATAATCCCCATTCAAGATAGGAATTTGAAGGAGCTCAAAGGCCTAAGAATAATTTCACACCAATTGGAGAGTCTTACACAAATTTATTTAATAAGTTAAAACATTTGAAGATGATAGAGCCGATTCCTCAAAATTATGTGAATCCACATACAAAAGCTTTCAATCCTACAGCACGATGTGCATACCATTCTGATGTTCCAGGGCACAGTACTGCAGATTGTCGAAATTTAAAAAGAAAGGTGGAAGAGATGATTCAAACAAAGATGATTGTGATTAAAAATGATGACCCCTCAAATGTTACTAAGAATCCTCTACCGGCACATAATGATGTACACTTCATTGAGATGGTATGTGATGACAAAGAATATGGCAATTCTCTCAATTCTCAGGAAAAGACAATTGAAATTGTTGAAGCTTTCATGAAGGCTAGCATGCAAATGAGTGGCTAAGAAGTCAAACTTGGTGATTGGGAGACACTCTTCTTTTCTCTAGAAAATAGTGTATGGATAGTTTATTTCGTCATCATTTCTGCTATGCATTTTTAAATTTTGATTTATTCTAGTGAGTCAAATCCTTATAGCATTTGTCTTATTTTGTTTCTTGAGCCTTGTCGTAGTTTTAGTTTATTACATGTTTGTAACATAAAGTTTAGTTTGTTGTCTTGTCGGCAAGTCTTTTATCTTTGACTTAATACCATTTTTGTGTTGTGTCACATGGATCCAATCTATCTAGATTTTCATAAATACACCTCTTGTCAATTCAATGTAGGTGACATGATATGCATGAAAATTTGGTAAAATGAAATCATATTTAGTCATTGAATGAATACACCAAAAAAGTTGAAAAAAATGTATTCATTCATTGTGAAGAAAATATTACTCAAATGGAAATTTATAATTGACAAATATGGAACAAAATTGATATACATATCCATCAATACATACGGTGCAAAGAAATATTGTATGATTTCCACTTCACATCTTGAAGGGTGTGCTTGTATTTGACATTTTTAATAATTGATATGACGAAGACATTTCATTCTACTATCCAAACACAGCATAATCCTTTGCTATCCTTTTTGAGCCTTAACTTTATTTTCTTTCATACCCCTCTTTTGGAATCAAAATACAATAAAATAATAATAATAATAATAATAATAAATCACAAATTCAAAAAAGAAAAAATGTCACAAAAAGAGTCGAGAAAAAAGAAAAAAAAGAAAAAAAGGGGAAAAAATCAATTTCCAACTCATCACCTCATTTTCCTGAACTACATTTGACCTGATTCTTGCTCTGACAAGATACGTAAGCCGCCTTATTTTAAGGTTCGGTCCAACCAAGAAATAAATCTAAAAGGTCCTCGTCACAAAAACTGGGGTAAAAAATAAATAAAAAAATAAAAAATAATAATAATAATTATTATTATTATTATTATTCTGTTTATTTATTTATTTTGCAAAGTAGAGTCGATTCCAAAAGTTGTAAGTTTTAAACATGTTATAAGTATTATATTTGAGCTTTCACCTTTTCTTTGTAACCTTGTCCAAAAGCCACGTTACAATTCAAATAAAGACATTCTGATCAATTTTTAACAATGACAAGTCAAGCAAGCTTTCAGTGTTGATTATCATATTAGGAAAATGTCATGTCCCTCGCATAAGGAGTGAAAAATGAGGAAATCTTATCGATGAAAATCCTTGAAAGCACTCAAAGGCATCATTTGTGTTGAGAGAAAGTGAAAAATGAGAGAGTCTTATTGGTGAAAACCCTCAGGGCACTATAAGACTATGGGGAGTGAGAGACATACAAAATGAGAGAGATTATTGAAGAAAACCTTTCGGGGCACCACAAGTTGAATGTGAGGCATGAATTTAGTGCAAAAGTTGGATTATATAAGTCTGACTTCAGAAGGTTGAAAGTTTGATAAAGATGAAATTTAGATTGATTGGACAAATCAAACCATTTAATCTCACATGCATGTCATGATTATTATAATTGACCATCACTCTCAAAGGAGTCTCTTTTTATTTTCTCTCTATAGGGTCAATTTTTATTTTTACTTTTCTTTCTTCTGCTTATTTTGTATCGCTCAATACAGTTTCATTTTTTCCCCTTCAGTTAGTCTTCATTAAAGCAAGCATAAAATGATTTCAAAATTGCTACCATCTCTTCAATTGCACAAAGCAAAGTTTGGTCAGCACATCAAATGTGATATGATTCAAGAAATAATGATATGCACAGTAACTTGCCATCAATTGAAAAGTTTTGAAAATTTATATGAATACAAAATTCAATGATTGTTGGATAGTGGAAACAATATAACAAATTTGAAGTTGAAAGTTCTGAACAACTAGAGATGATTTCAAGATTATCAAGGTGAGCTGACTAGCAAACGAAAGCAGTCTATCTCAAGCTAAAATTAGTTTCAAACATGGCAACAACAAGAGCATTATCCTCAAAGCCAATGCCACAAATCGACCACCATTAAAAAAAACCCATAAATTTTCTTTGTTTCTTTTCTAAAACAGGGAAATGTTCCTGACATAAAAGATATATTGAAGACTCAAATTTGTTAACATTATTGCAAGAAAAAGAAAAATTTTTACATGCATTTTTATCCTAGGATAAACATTTCCTAGTCTGAGACATTTATTTCTCATTTTCTCCTAGGATAAACACTTCCTAGTCGGAGATCGTTATTATTATTATTATTGTTATTATTATTTCTTTCTTTCTCTCCTAGAATAAACATTTTCTAGTGTGAGACAATTATTTTTCATTTTTGTCCTAGGATAAACATTTCCTAATCTAAGACTTTTAAAAATAAAAAATAAAAAATAAAATGTTATGGTGATTGTATTTGATGATTTAGTTTGGCAAAATCTTCCTAAATAATGTGACTTAGATTAGCAGAACCCTCCTCATAATAGGATCCAGACTAGCAAGAACCTCCTCATAATGGGGTTAGCAGGACCTTCTCATAATGGGATTAGTAGGATCCTCCTCATAATGGGACTAGCGGGACCTTCCTCATAATGGGATTTAAATTAGCAGGACCCTCCTCATAATGTGATTTAAATTAGCTGGACCCTCCTCATAATGGAATTTATATTAGTAGGACCCTCCTCATAATGGGACTAGCAGGACCCTCCTCATAATGGGATTCAAATTAGCAGGACCCTCCTCATAATGGGACTAGCAGGATCCTCCGTATAATGGGATTTAAATTAGCAGGACCCTCATCATAATGGGATTTAAATTAGCAGGATCCTCCTCATAATGGGACTAGCCAGACCCTCCTACATAATGGGGTTAACAAGACCCTCCTCATAATGAGATTAATAGGACCCTCCTATATAATGTGATTAACAAACCCTTCTCATAATGGGATTAGCAGGACCCTCCTCATAATGGGATTTGGATTAGCAGGACCCTTCTCATAATGGGATTAGCAAGACCTTCCTCATAATAGGATTTAGATTATCAGGACCCTCCTCATAATGGGATTAACAGGACCTTTCTACCATCCTACATAATGGGATATAGATTATCAGGACCCTCCTCATAATGGGATTAGCAAGACCCTCCTCATAATGGGATTAGCAAGACCCTCCTCATAATGGGATTAGCAGACCCTCCTCATAATGGGACTAGCATGATCCTCCTACATAATGGGATTAGTAGGACCCTCCTCACAGGAATTAGTAAGACCCTCCTCATAAGGGGATTAGCAAGACCCTCCTACATAATGAAATTTAGTTATTTTCTCCTAGGATAAACACTTTCTAGTTTGAGATGGTTATTTTTTATTTTATCCTAGGATAAGCACTTCCTAGTCTAAGTTTATTTTTTTTATTTTTTATTTTCACATTTGCTAATAACTCACAAAAATTTTCCAGTGAAAACTTGGGCAAAGAATTTTGTTTGTTTCTTTTGTTTGTGATAGCTTTCACGTTTCTTCAAGCGAAACATGGATTTGGAAAGAACAAAGTTTCAACTCTTTTAAGAATGATCAATTCCCATGATAGCCAGAATCAGCTTCTTCAATGCATGTAGCAGCCTGACTTCTTGACATCTATTTCTGTTTAGCTAACTAATCAAGAAACAACATTCAACAATATTCTACAAACTGTATTTTGAGGGAGTGTCAACAACTCGGTCCAAGTTTTTTGTTTCAGCCTGATCAAATCTCAACTTCAAGATCAAACTTTGAGATTAAGGTACCGGCCAGAAGAAGGCGAGGTGATAACTGAAGATCTAAAGAAAGACCAGAATAAAGAGATTCAAGACAAGCAGATTAGATATGATTTTGTATTCTTCTTTTTGTCTTATCATTTTCAATGTAATAACAGGAACCACGAACCGGAATCTCAACGGGACATCACTCGACCCTCCAACCCATTTTCCTTCTCAATACCCACTTGAACTACACATAACCTGATTCCCTTATAACTCGGGATATGTAGGCTGTCCAAAACAAGGACTCGAACACTTTTTTTTCCTTTCAAATAAGAGTTCAGTCAAAACTTGTCGCTTTGTCTACTTCTTTGTCTGAAAACTCTTCGTGTTTCCAGTCAAAGAGGGGCAAACTGTAGACACGTAATTTTTGACCAAACATAAGATTTTACACTATTTTTTATTCCTTAAATATTTCTTTTATGTCTAAATTAGATATTTCACTTTTGTCTTATTTTAGTAAGTTTATTTTAAATGATTTGAAAATAACAAAAATATATGTTTCTTTTAATTTAACAAATAAGCTAGTATTTAGTGATTATAATTTATTATTAGCTATTTAGTTTTTGGTTAGTAAAAAAAAAGGGGGTCAAATAATTATATAATATTATATTATAATTATGTATATTATAATATAATTATTAAAATAAAAATATTAATCTAATCTACCAATTACCCCATTTCCTTGTCAAATATTACCAGACCCTACTTCTCCCTGCCACTTTCTTTTCCATTTTTTCCCTCCCACTTTCTCTAATCCCATTTCCCCAATACCCCCACTCTTCCTCACCACATACACATTACACACATGTACATACACACACACTACCAACACACCCTATACATATACTACAACAACGGACAGACAGGAGAGATTACAAAAAATTAGCAACATAAAAAAGAGGAAGAAAAGCAAAAGGGAAAAATCAGCAACAACACACACACAACACGATGATAAAAAACCTTCCAAAGAAAGAACAAAAATCAGTTCCACCATTTTCAATTCAACAACATATATACATTTACATTATTCCAATACTACTCCAATACTCACAACACCCAAATACGCCAAAAACTCTTTCCTTCCAACAACACAAACAAACAAACAAAAAAAATCGCACAACAATAAAAGCAAACAAAAAAAAAAGTTGAGTTTGAGGTCTTTGTTGGTGGTTTTAAAATCGTGGTTCCGGTTGTGGTCATTTCCTTGTGAATTAATTTTCACAAGAGGTAACACTTAATTCTTTTATATAGTTTAATGTGATGATTATACAAGCATTGGTTGCAATATATTGAAATTGTTAAATTTTTTATGTGTTTAATTCATTAATATTCATTGATGTTATAATATGAAGTATGTTCAAATCTTTCATATCAACTTTATGTTTAGATCTTTTATATCATTAGACTTAGTGCGAAATTGTTATAACAAACCTTAGTTTATTTTATGTTTAAACAATCCATGATTTATTTCATGTTTAACTAAAACTATTGTCTAAGTCTATTCTTGTTTATTTACTTTGATTCTCTTATGATGATACATGTATTTATGGCTTAGAAAACTGAAATGATTAGAATAATTAATGACAAATACTTATTATGTAAAATATTGATTTTAATTAATAGGTTTTTCTTTTCATTTTAATGACTAAAATAAAGAAAAATAAAAGATTTTAGGTGCCCCTAATTTCTAACATGTTTATACAATTATACTAATGCAACATGTGTAAAATTTGTATGGGAAGGTGTATTATTTTAATTTATATTCTTATTAATATTGTGTTCATTCTTTTTTTAGAAAAACATAAAATAAAACTAAGATAACATGTAATTTAGGCTTATAATAATAATAATAATATGCAAATATTAATATCTAAAGAACATTAAACTACTTTTAGTCTTGAAATACAAACAAATAAACAATTTGTGGCAAGGTTAGAAAGCGTTGCTATCAATACACCACATACTAATAAAATAAGGTAGTTTTAAATAGGTTTAAAATAAATCAAAGAATGAGGGTAAATAACATTTATTATTACTATTATTAAGCTAATAATATAATATCCAAAAATTAAGTCAAGTCATACAAAGGTTAATAAAGTGACCGTGTTAAAACCACGAGATTCGAGGGATGCCTAATACCTTCCCCTCGGTCAACAGAATTTCTTACCTGATCTCTGTTTTTGCAGACCAAACAAAATAAAGAGTCAAACTTCCATTTGATTAGGGATTTAAATAAGGTGACTTGGAACGCCAAAACTCAATTCCAAGTGACGACTCTGATTAATAAAATAATCTCTTTTCGAAATGTCACGTTAATTGGAAAAAAACTCTTTTCTTTCAAAACAATTAATTTTGAGGAGAAATAGGGGTGTGACAGTGGGTGTCGGGTGTGTTAACCTTGATGAGGCCAAGTTTGAGGCTTTGTACAACGAAGAGGTGAGTTTCCTAGCGAACCAAGGTGGTGGTTATTATTCAAACTACCTGAGGCAGGGTGGTAGCCAAGGTTGGAACATGGATGAAGGTTTGAAGGATCGTGATAGAAAGTGGAGGGATCGTAACCCCACTTGGAGAGAGAGAGACGGAGAGAAGGATAGATATGTTCCTGCCCATGAGCGCCTAAACCCAAAGGATTCTGAGTGTGGTCGGTCTGAGGATATGCTATCTCATATTCTCAACAAGGTTGAGGGGTCTGAATTTTTTTTGAAATAAATGAAGGAAGATGTGTCGACCCTTAGCCAGACGGTTACCTCTCTTTCAGTATCCATCAAATAGTTGGAGACCTAAATGGGTCATATCTCGTCTCATTTAAACCCGAGACAGCAAGGGGGGTTGCCTAGTGAAACTATGTCCAACCCCAAGAATGAAGTTTGAGTGAGGAATTGTGTCGTGCCACGACATTAACTAAGGTGTTGCTTGGGAGGAAACCCAAGTTTTATTTTCTTTCTTTTTAATTTTGAAATAATGGTGTATCGATTGTCCAGGTTAAAGTGTGGAATATGTTTGAAAAGTGCAGATTGGCGAGCAAAATGTCCAGTCGGCGACTCGCCGAAGAGGTCATTGAGCATGCACGACTTGGACCACCGTTGTACTCAAGGAATTTTTGAAATTAGAGTCTGTAAAAGTCGGTGAGGTAAGTACCCACTCAGCGTGTCGCCGAGCGGGTCGGCGAGCAAAACTTATGTCGCCGAATGGGCGAGAATTGGACAGTTTTAAAGGCCAAAGGTTTAAACTTTCAAACTCTTTCACTGTCCCTCACTTTTAAACTTCCCCAACTCAAACCTACACAATATTTTCCGTATGCTTGCATTTTTATCGCTTTTTGGTCGTCGATTATGTGCTCGGAGTTGGATCTCTTTGTCCCCTAGCTTTTCAACTTGATTATTCAGCTTCTAAGGTTGGTTTTTTTAGCCCTAAATCTTTATTTAGCGATTTTTACTCATTTGCAATTGTTCTTATCTTAGTGATATTTGTTGGACCTCTCTGATCGTAATTGTATGCTTGATTGCCTATTTTAATTCGAATATCCTACCTAAGTTGTCGAAATCGTTGATTTCCTGAATTTTGCATGCCTTAAAATTGATCAAAATTGTTGGGTGTTGCCTTGTTGATGTTGGGTCTAGTCAGGTGAAGTCTAAGTAACCCACATTTGTGCTAAATGATGTATTTTGCACGATGATGGAGCGTTTGACGTCATTCCTAAGGGCAAATGTCATCAAATGGTCGAATTTGGCCAAATCAGGAGAAGTCTAAGTATCCCGAGGGCATGGGTGTAATGGGTCTTAGTTTAATTGAAATAGTACATAGTTTGATTTTGTTTTGGGAGGCTGCGGGGTTGAATTTGGAAGTCGTGGTTGAAAGTACGCACGTTGGGCAGTTTGGCGAGCTGGGTCAAGCTCGCCAAACCACTCGACGGTTTGCTTAACCCCTCTTATTGCCTTTAATTTCATGCTAAATTTGGATTTTAAGTTCTGTAACTTTCGGCAAGAAGCCTGAGTTCGCCCGAGTGCACTCGGTGACTCGCTAAAAGTCCTTCTTGATCGCCCTTTTTGTGCCCCTAACCCCTAAAATGCACTATAACTTTTGGCAGGCTAGTCCTTGCTCGCCGAAAGCTGTCGGCGATTCACCGAAAGGTCCATCCTATCACCGACATGCCAAATTTACTTGAAAATTTTGAGTCAATCCTTTTGGCGAGCCCAATTTGACTCGCCAAAGTGATTCGGCGACTCACTGATCGGTTCAGCGAGTTTGTCTGCAACTTTGCTTGAACTATTTCTAAATCATGTTGATGCTTTTGCAGATATGGCTAGACCAAAAGTAGCTGGTAGAGACATGCCTCCCTACAAAAGGGCTAAGAGAATAATAATCAACGAGGACGCAGCAGTATCCAAGTCTAAAGCTACCAAACTTCCCACAACAGGTGGGAAAGGCAATAGAAAAGGCAAGGATCATGCACCTACATCACCGGAGGCTAGATTCGACAGTGACGACATCTATGCCACTCACCTCACCACTTCTGAGAGTGAGGGTGAGCACCAGAAGTATTAGCCTACAACTTCTGAGCCTGACGATGAACTACTAGCAGCCCAGAGAGCAGAGTTGCGATACAAGAGGATGAATGATCCATATAGGATACGGACTCCCCAGGTCACCACTACTACTCCTGCTTCAGCAGAGGTTGTGGTCTTAGCACCACCGATTCAGGGTCTTGCTCCCCGGTCTATGAACAGGCTAAAGACTGAGGGACTGAGGACCATCATAAAGGAGAAGAGGTTGTATACTGATTGTGTCATAAACAGGTACCCTGAGATCATGAGCTGCCTAAGGGTACACAAATTCCAACTATTCACAAAGCCCCATGGCCCGTACATTCCAATTTGAGTTAGAGAATTCTACAGTGTTTACAGTGCCTTCATACCACAAGGGAAGAAGCCGACAACCTAATTCAAGCCAGTTGACTATGTGGTTGTCAGGGGTAAGAAGGTGTAGTGTGATTATGCTGCCATCAATGCAGTCTTAAAATGTACAACAAGACTTGAAGATTATTGTCAATATAAGATCAGGACAAAGACGCTGGAAAAAATGAAAAAGTAGTTGACTCCTCTAATATCAGACGGCACTCCCAAGTGGCTTGAGGTTGGGGCAACCATTGAAAAGAAGGACCTCAATGTAGCTGCGAGGTATTGGTTTGGCTTCATCAGCTATACCATTATGCCATCCCAAAATGAGTCAATTCTTTGCCACGCCAAGGTAGTCTGTCTTGGGTGGTGTATCATTAATAGGACACGACTGAACCTGGGGATGATTATTGTACAAGAGATGCTCATGAGGGCCAAGCAGCTCCAGACTTCCCTTCCCTTTTAGGTGTTGATCACCGAGTTGTGCAAACGAGCTCGGGTGCCTAGAGATGTGAAGAAGGATGTGGAAGTGATTCCCACCTCTTCTATTGACATTTGGAGGACTGAGGCGGAGTTCTTGAAGGATGAGTATCACGACCCGGAGTTACCCCCTAGAAGTGACACGGCATACTTGACCCCAAAGGGGTCGCATATGTAATGACCCTCCAGGTCATTTTTAAATTAAAGAATTCATTTCATCGTTTAGAGCGTTCCTGTAGCGACCCCAAGTCATTTATGACTTGCTGGCACTGACTGTTCGGTCGCCTGGTCGTTCGTTTGGGTTTTAGGCCCGTTCTCCTGTTTTGGAGTTTTTTATAACTTGAAAAGTTGACTTTGGTCAACCTTCTTGGAAGCCGTGCTCAGATGAAAATTCTGACAACTAGGTTAGCTTCGGAAGATCGATTTTGGTCTAGAACGACCCTTTGTTCACTTCCCGAGACTTTAGATAGCGTTGTGGAACCTGGCTCAAAATGATACTGGGTGTGGGACCCACTTTTCGTCGATGCGAGCTCCAAATGGAAATTTCGCCTTCACCGTTGAGTCCGAAATATCGTTTCCAATCAGATTCCATATAAGGTTTGTATTTTTCCGACTTCGAACGAGTCCGAAACATCAAAATTTAAGTTTGAAGGGTTGTAAAATTTTGACGCGGCGGTGACGTGGCAGAGCCACGTGACGACACGTGGCAGAGGTGGAAATTTCCAGATTTTAAGAACGAATTCGTCCATTTTTTTTTTTTTTTTTGTTTTTGTTCAACTTCAACTTGAGATTAATCCTTCATTTTGAGTCCAAATTAAGTGATTCAAAAGGCAAACTTCAAGAGAATTTCGAGGGGAATCTAGTGGTGATCTCGGAAACGCGAGGGGAGGCTTCGTTTGAGGTAAGAAATCAATTTTTAGCCACTGCCAAGGTGATTTTCCGGATGTTTTGTTGTTGAATTTTTGAAATGTGAGATCTTGATCATCGTAAGTCCGTTTTGAGTCATTCTTGTGGCTAACTTGTAGAGTTTTTCGCAAGGATCGTCGTGGTATAATCTGTTTGGGTTGAAAGGGTCTCGTTTTCCGAAAATTGGTGATCAAGGGGCTGCCCTTTTTAATTGTTGTGACTGATTTGCGGTGTTTTAAGCATCTGTTTGTGCTATAATTTTGGGGTATTAGTTTAGTAAGATATTTGGGACGGTTCCACGGATTCGATTTTGAGATTCTAAGTGTGGGCCCCACAATCCCGTTTTAGACCCGATTTTGGGTCCGTCTCCGAAAAATATAATTTTAGTGTCAATATATTCGTAATGACAAGGTGATTAACCTTTTGTTAGTGGGGAAGCATTTGGAGACCGTTCGGAGAGGAAAAGATTCGGTACCGTGAGTTGGAGCACGCGTGATCGGCTTTCAGGTAGGCTATGGTTTTCTCTCGTGAGATTGAGCATGTTTAGGCATTTGTTTATTGATTTGCTTGAGTATGGAGGGGTTCGGGTGTCGAGCATGCTAAATTTCTATAATTCCCGCCTTAGACCTTATTTCGGGAAAGTGTTGGATTATGACAAAGATGTCTCTTGATATTATTGAATATCCATATCCGGTGGTGTATATGATAATATTGAACTGAAGTATGTTTGGCTTTAGTCTAGGCTTAGACTAGTGTTGCCATAGACTTGCGAGATTTCGGATGTCGTTGGGCGCAGAACTTTTCCGACGTCGTTTCGGACGGTCGCCTTCTTGTAGGCGATATAGCGAGATTTGAGTCGATAGTCTCAGAACTCGGCCTTATGACCTTGTATCCATAATGCCCCTTTTCTATTAGCTACGTACCGGTTAGAGTCCGTGGTCCAAACTTACTTATGTCCAGGCTTAGCGGTTAGAGTCCGTGGTCCGGCTTACTTATGTCCGTGCTTAGCCCGGTTAGAGTCCGTGGTCCAGCTTACCCGTGATCCGGTTTTGGCTACGTGCCGGTTCGAGTCCGTGGTCCAGCCCACCCGTGCCCGACCTTTGGCTACAAGCACCCGGTTCGAGTCCGTGGTCCAGCCCATATAGGTTGACTCATTAGCTATAGTACCCGGTTCGAGTCCGTGGTCCGGCTTGCACGTGGTGTATTCCCAATTCCTCACTAAAGCTTCGGTTTAGTCTTGATTACTCTCATCTATAGGTTGAGGTTTTGGAGGTTGGAGAGATTCCGGTTAAAGTCCAGGACGTAATGAGATCCGGAATATGATTGGGAATGGTTCAGGTTAAAAGTCCGGAAATTGGTAATATTGTGATAGACCTTCTAGCTCCATTATTTTACTTCAATCGCCGGTCCATCGCCGGGCTTATGGGGGTCCGTGCGGGTGGTTTCTTTTATTGTGCACGAGCGTACCCGTCGGGTTTATGGGAGCCCGGCGGAGTTAGTTAGATTGCTTGTCTTTGTTGCCCGTACGCTCGTGTACATACCCCCATTTACTACTCTTTGCACTTGATGTGACCCTTTATTTGCATTTCAATTTACTTTTGCTTATCTTGCTCGGTCGGCCGATGATGCCTACCGGGTACCCGTTGTTTTGGTACTCATGCTACGCCCGCATCTATTTTGTGATGCAGTCCGAGTACTAGTAGCCGGCGTTGATCGAGCTTGGAGTAGACTTATCTCGGAGACGGGGGTGAGCACACGGCGTTTTGTACTATTTCGGTCTCCATCGTATATATAGACTTGTCTTTTTCCTTTCGAGACAGTCCGAGTCTCGTTGTCCGGTTTTAGGACTTGTACTCATTTTGTAGTAGCTCGTACTAGTGACTTCCGTGTTCCGGGAGGGATCTTTATTTGTATATATGTTTTTGGTTTGTGTCCTTTGTTTATATTGTTATTTGCCTACTCTTGTTTAATTTCTACCCTCAGACCCATTACTTGTTGTTTCGGGTTACGGGTTGGTTTACCTGCTGGTGGGTTATAGTAGGTGCCATCATGACTTGATAAATCGGGTCGTGACAAAATTGGTATCAGAGCCCAGGTTCGTCGGTCTCATTTGTACAGAGCTAACGTCTAGTAGAGTCCTGCAGATCGGTACGGAGACGTCCGTTACTTATCTTCGGGAGGCTACAGGATGTCTTTAGGAACGTGTCGCTTTTGCATCACGGTCCTGCATTGGATGTCTTATCGGTTTTGAAATTTTACTTGTACCACTCTTTATAGGGATGGCTCGCACGCGTGGTAGGGCCCCGGCTAGGGGTAGAGGCCGACCTCGAGGTCGTGCCGAGCTACAAAGACCGGCCCGGGACCGAGAGCAAACTCGGGAACCGGTGATAGAGCCACCAAGCAGCTCCAAAGACCGCGGCGGCCGATGGGTCCTGGGACCAGCCCAGCCACCGCCCGAGCCCGTGGCGGCTCCAGATATACGGGCGATGCTCGTACGGATACTAGCCGCCATTGGGGGTATGCGCAGCGAGCCCCGGCTCCCGGTCGTTCCGGTCCGCGCAGGCCGGCCTACACCGGTGGTACCGGTTGTTCGGCGGCTAGCGGCACCGGTTGTTGCCCTCGACGATTTGGAGGGCGTCATGCCACTACGGGAGCAGAAAATGCTCGGTGTGTTCCTTAGACTATCACCGCCGAGGTTTTCTGGGGCAGTGGGGGAGGATGCCCACGAGTTTCTAGTTACTTGCCGCGAGCGGCTACAGACTTTGGGTTTAGTGGAGTCGAGAGGGGCAGACTTCACCGCTTACCAGTTAGACGGTCCCGCCAGGCAGTGGTGGCGTACATACTTAAAGACCAGGCCAGTTGGGTCTCCACCGGTCACATGGACTGAGTTTTCAGAGGCCTTCTTGGCCCGATTTATTCCCAGGAGCATCAGAGATCAGCTCGAGATCGCTTTGCTCGGTTAGAGTGGGGCTCCATGACAAGATCGAGTATGAGGCCCGATTCCACGAGCTCTCCGGGCATGCCGCCATGATATTACCTGCGAGGAGGAGAGGGTTCGTTGTTTTGTTCGGGGTTTGAGACTACAGTTGCGGATTGAGACTCGAGTCTTTAGTCTCGGCGGGCCGCTCATTTCTAGATGTAGTGGACCATGCCCGCACTATCGAGCGGCTCCGTCGCGAGGCCCAAGGGGGCGCGGCAAGAGACCTAGACGGGAGGATAGCTATGATAGGCGCCGCTGCACCCGAGAGTCTTATGATAGATCCCAGAGAGGTTTCGGTCGGGTCCGCCTAGTAGCCCCTTCCGTGCTGCTCTCCCAGCATCGAGAGGGTGATCGGCACCGCCATATTGGTTTTAGTGCCGGTCCTAGTCGGGCCGAGATAGTTCACAGATGGGTTCTTCGGCCGGGGTAGCCGACCTCCGGCTCTCTCGCCGACAGTCCTGTGGGTGTTATGAGTGTGGGGATTTAGATCATTGGGCCCGCGAGTGTCCCCATCGCAGTTAGCCTTACCCGCTCCACGGGCAACAGGCATGCGCCAAGACTCCATCTAGAGGCGAGAGGCCGGGGACGGGGACCGTAGGGGTGGTCACTGTGGTATACGGGGTGGTCCCCGAGGAGGCAGATTAGGGGCGAGCCGATGCACGGGGTAGGGGAGTCCGAGGCCCACTTTTATGCGGCTCCGGCCTTGGCTTTATTTGATCCAGGCTCTCCTTTTTCGTATGTTTCTGTCTACTATGCCTCTCGATTGAGTTTGATGTCTGAGCCTCTGGTAGCGCCGTTGCGTGTGTCGACCCCCGTGGGTGAGTCTTTAGTAGTGGATCAGGTATTTCGATCTTGCTTAGTTACTATCCAGGCGTGACACCCGAGCCGACCTTATATTGCTTGACATGGTTGATTTTGATGTGATTCGGGCATGGATTGGTTATCCCCTTATCGCTACTTTTTTAGATTGCTTTTCTAAGACCGTTACCTTAGCTATTCCCGGTATTCCTCCGGTGGTGTGGCAGGGATCTCGTAGTAGCACACCAGTTGGGGTTATCTCTTTTATTCGTGCTAGGAGGCTAGTGGCTAACGGATGCTTATCATATTTGGCCTATGTACGTGATGTGAGTAGGGAGGTTTCTCCGGTTGAGTCAGCCCTGTTGTTCGTGACTTCATAGATGTGTTTCCTACCGATCTACCCGGCCTACCCCTAGAGCGTGATGTTGATTTTCCGATTGAGCTTGAGCCAGGTACTCGCCCTATTTCTATTCCGCCATATCGGATGGCTCCTGCAGAGCTCAAGGAGCTCAGTGTTCAGCTTCAGGATCTCTTGGGTAAGGGATTCATTCGGCCTAGTGTATCGCCTTGGGGTGCCCCAGTTCTCTTCGTGAAGAAGAAGGACGGTACTATGCGATTGTGTATTGACTACAAAAACCGAACAAGGTGACGGTGAAGAACCGTTACCCCATGCCTCGTATTGATGATTTGTTTGATCAGCTTCAAGGTGCCGTGGTATTTTCTAAGATTGATTTAAGATCCGGCTACCACCAGTTGAGGATTAGGGCAGCGGACGTCCCTAAGACCGCATTTAGGACTCGTTATGGCCATTATGAGTTCTTGGTGATGTCATTTGGGGCTACTATAGGCGTTTTGTTGAGGGATTTTCTACTATAGCAGCGCCTTTGACTCGGTTGACTCGCCAGGATGTTCCCTTTGTTTGGTCAGAGGAGTGTGAGGCGAGCTTTTTGAGGCTCAAGGAGTTATTGACCACCGCTCCTATATTGACTCTTCCAGTTGAGGGCGAGGGCTTCACGGTATATTGTGATGCATCCGGCGTTGGTTTGGGTTGTGTATTGATGCAGCAGGGCCGGGTTATTGCTTATGCGTCGAGGCAGCTTAAGATTCATGAGCGCAACTACCCCACCCATGACTTAGAGTTGGCGGCGGTAGTTTTCGCACTTAAGATTTGGAGGCACTACTTGTATGGAGTTCGATGTGAGATCTATACCGATCACACAGGAGTCTTCGCACATCATGAGCCGAGGGACCATAATTCGAGGCAGCGTCGTTGGATTGAGCTCCAGAAGGACTATGACCTATCTATTCTCTATCATCCGGGCAAGGCGAATGTGGTAGCGGACGCCTTGAGCCGAAAGGCGTGAGTATGGGTAGTCTATCCTTCTTATCTGTTGAGGAGCGACCCTTGGCTATGGACATTTCGTTCTTAGCCAATAGCATGATTCGGTTGGATATCTCGCATTCTAGACGTGTCTTGGCCCATATGGGAGTTCGTCGGCTACCTTAGATCCTGATGGAGTGTTGAGATTCGCCGGCCGCATCTGTGTTCCGAGAGTTGGGGATTTGATACAGTTGATACTTTCTGAGGGCCATGAGTCTAGATACTCTATCCATCCGGGCACAGCGAAGATGTATCGTGATCTGAGGCAGCATTACTGGTGGAGTGGCATGAGGTACATTCGAGAGGTGGTTCGTCTTCATGGTGTGCCTGTTTCCATCATCTCAGATCGGGGCCCACAGTTCACATCTAGCTTCTGGAGGACCTTCCAGGATGAGTTGGGTACCCGTGTTGACCTTAGCACAGCTTTCCACCCGCAGACTGATGGTCAGTCGGAGCGCACGATTCAGATTCTTGAGGACATGTTGTTTCCTCCGTGTGTCGCCCATGAAGGGCGTGATGAGGTTTGGGAGGCGGGGCAAGCTTAGCCCCGTGTACATTGGGCCATTTGAGATACTCCGCAACGGTTGGGGAGGTTGCTTATGAGTTGGCCCTACCTCCAGCATTTTCAGCCATCCACCCGGTTTTTCATGTCTCGATGTTGCGGCGGTATGTTCCTGATGAGTCTCATGTGCTCCAGTATGATGCAGTTGAGTTGGATGATCGTTTGACATTTGTAGAGGAGCCAGTTGCCATTCTAGCCAGAGATGTGAAGAGATTGCGCTCGAGAGCCATTCCTGTTGTTAAGGTCCGTTGGAGACATCGTCCAGTTGAGGAGGCTACCTGGGAGATCGAGCATGAGATGCGGGCACAGTTCCCCGACTTATTTGAGCATTCAGGTACTTCTTGACTCTTACTTTCGCGGACGAAAGTTCTTTTAGTAGTGGATATTGTAATGACCCTCCAGGTCATTTTTAAATTAAAGAATTCATTTCATCGTTTAGAGCGTTCCTGTAGCGACCCCAAGTCATTTATGACTTGCCGGCACCGACTGTTCGGCCGCCCGGTCGTTCGTTTGGGTTTTAGGCCCGTTCTCCCGTTTTGGAGATTTTTATAACTTGAAAAGTTGACTTTGGTCAACCTTCTTGGAAGACGTGCTCGAGATGAAAATTCGACAACTAGGTTAGCTTCGGAAGATCGATTTTGGTCTAGAACGACCCTTTGTTCACTTCCCGAGACTTTAGATAGCGGTTGTGGAACCCGGCTCAAAATGATACCGGGTGTGGGACCCACTTTTCGTCGATGCGAGCTCCAAATGGAAATTTCGCCTTCACCGTTGAGTCCGAAATATCGTTTCCAATCAGATTCCATATAAGGTTTGTATTTTTCCGACTTGAACGAGTCCGAAACATCAAAATTTAAGTTTGAAGGGTTGTAAAATTTTGACGCGGCGGTGACGTGGCAGAGCCACGTGACGACACGTGGCAGAGGTGGAAATTTCCAGATTTTAAGAACGAATTCGTCCAATTTTTTTATTTTTTTTTGTTTTTGTTCAACTTCAACTTGAGATTAATCCTTCATTTTGAGTCCAAATTGAGTGATTCAAAAGGCAAACTTCAAGAGAATTTCGAGGGGAATCTAGTGGTGATCTCGGAAACGCGAGGGGAGGCTTCGTTTGAGGTAAGAAATCAATTTTTAGCCACTGCCAAGGTGATTTTCCGGATGTTTTGTTGTTGAATTTTTGAAATGTGAGATCTTGATCATCGTAAGTCCGTTTTGAGTCATTCTTGTGGCTAACTTGTAGAGTTTTTCGCAAGGATCGTCGTGGTATAATCTGTTTGGGTTGAAAGGGTCTCGTTTTTCCGAAAATTGGTGATCAAGGGGCTGCCCTTTTTAATTGTTGTGACTGATTTGCGGTGTTTTAAGCATCTGTTTGTGCTATAATTTTGGGGTATTAGTTTAGTAAGGTATTTGGGACGGTTCCACGGATTCGATTTTGAGATTCTAAGTGTGGGCCCTACAATCCCGTTTTAGACCCGATTTTGGGTCCGTCTCCGAAAAATATAATTTTAGTGTCAATAAATTCGTAATGACAAGGTGATTAACCTTTTGTTAGTGGGGAAACATTTGGAGACCGTTCGGAGAGGAAAAGATTCTTGCACCGTGAGTTGGAGCACGCGTGATCGGCTTTCGGGTAGGCTATGGTTTTCTCTCGTGAGATTGAGCATGTTTAGGCATTTGTTTATTGATTTGCTTGAGTATGGAGGGGTTCGGGTGTCGAGCATGCTAAATTTCTATAATTCCCGCCTTAGACCTTATTTCGGGAAAGTGTTGGATTATGACAAAGATGTCTCTTGATATTATTGAATATCCATATCCGGTGGTGTATATGATAATATTGAACTGAAGTATGTTTGGCTTTAGTCTAGGCTTAGACTAGTGTTGCCATAGACTTGCGAGATTTCGGATGTCGTTGGGCGCAGAACTTTTTCGACGTCGTTTCGGACGGTCGCCTTCTTGTAGATCGATATAGCAGATTTGAGTCGATAGTCGGTAACTCGGCTTATGACCTTGTATCCATAATGCCCTCGCTTTTCTATTAGCTACGCACCCGGTTAGAGTCCGTGGTGCTTACTTATGTCCAAAGCTTAGCTTACACGGTTAGAGTCCGTGGTCCAGCTTACTTATGTCCAGGCTTAGCTACGCATCTCCGGTTAGAGTCCGTGGTCCGGCTTACCCGTGATCCGGTTTTGGCTACGCGTGACCCGGCTCGAGTCCGTGGTCCGGCCCACCCGTGCCCGACCTTTGGCTACAAAGACCCGGTTCGAGTCCGTGGTCCAGCCCATATAGGTTGACTCATTAGCTATAGTACCCGGTTCGAGTCCGTGGTCCGGCTTGCACGTGGTGTATTCTCAATTCCTCACTAAAGCTTCGTTTAGTCTTGATTACTCTCATCTATAGGTTGAGGTTTTGGAGGTTGGAGAGATTCCGGTTAAAGTCAGGGACGTAATGAGATCGGAATATGATTGGGAATGGTTCGGTTAAAAGTCCGGAAATTGGTAATATTGTGATAGACCTTCTAGCTCCATTATTTTACTTCAATCGCCGGTCCATCTCGCCGGGCTTATGGGGTCCGTGCGGGTGGTTTCTTTTATTGTGCACGAGCGTACCCGTCGGGTTTATGGGAGCCCGGCGGAGTTAGTTAGATTGCTTGTCTTTGTTGCCCGTACGCTCGTGTACATACCCCCATTTACTACTCTTTGCACTTGATGTGACCCTTTATTTGCATTTCAATTTACTTTTGCTTATCTTGCTCGGCCGGCCGATGATGCCTACCGGGTACCGTTGTTTTGGTACTCATGCTACGCTCCGCATCTATTTTGTGATGCAGTCCGAGTACTAGTAGCCGGCGTTGATCGAGCTTGGAGTAGACTTATCTCGGGAGACGGGGGTGAGCACACGGCGTTTTGTACTATTTCGGTCTCCATCCGTATATATAGACTTGTCTTTTTTCCTTTCGAGACAGCCCGCTCTCGTTGTCCCGGTTTTAGGACTTGTACTCATTTTGTAGTAGCTCGTACTAGTGACTTCCGGGTTCTGGGAGGGATCTTTATTTGTATATATGTTTTTGGTTTGTGTCCGCTTTGTTTATATTGTTATTTGCCTACTCTTGTTTAATTTCTACCCTCGGACCCATTACTTGTTGTTTCGGGTTACGGGTTGGTTTACTCGCTTTGGTGGGTTATAGTAGGTGCCATCATGATTTGATAAATCGGGTCGTGACAAAATTGGTATCGAGCCCGTGTTCGTCGGTCTCATTTGTACAGAGCTAACGTCTAGTAGAGTCCCGCAGATCGGTACGGAGACGTCCGTTACTTATCTTCGGGAGGCTACAGGATGTCTTTAGGAACGTGTCGCTTTTGCATCACCGTCGTGCATTGTATGTCTTATCGGTTTTGAAATTTTACTTGTACCACTCTTTTATAGGGATGGCTCGCACGCGTGGTAGGGCCCCGGCTAGGGGTAGAGGCCGACCTCGAGGTCGTGCCGAGCTACAAAGACCAGCCCGGGACCGAGAGCAAACTCGGGAACCGGTGATAGAGCCACCAAAGCGGCTCAAAGACCGCACAGCCGATGGGTCCGGGACCAGCCCAGCCACCGCCCGAGCCTGTGGCAGCTCCAGATATACAGGCGATGCTCGTACAGATACTAGCTGCCATTGGGGGTATGCAGCAGGCCCCAGCTCCAGTCGTTCCAGTACCGCAGGGCCAGCCTACACCAGCGGTACCGGTTGTTCAGCAGCTAGCGGCACCGGTTGTTCAGCCTGACGATTTGGAGGGCGTCATGCCACTACGGGAGCAGAAAATGCTCGGTGTGTTCCTTAGACTATCACCGCCGAGGTTTTCTGGGCAAAGTGGGGAGGATGCCCACGAGTTTCTAGTTACTGCCGCGAGCGGCTGCGCGGACTTTGGGTTTAGTGGAGTCGAGAGGCCTTCTTGGCCCGATTTATTCCCAAGAGCATCAGAAATCAGCTCATAGATCAATTTTATCGATTAGAGCAGGGCTCCATGACTATATCAGAGTATGAGGCTCGATTCCACGAGCTCTCCAGGCATGCCGCCATGATATTACCTACTGAGGAGGAGAGGGTTCGTTGTTTTGTTTGGGGTTTGAGACTACAGTTGCGGATTGAGACTCGCCTTTAGTCTCGGCGGGCCGCTCATTTCTAGATGTAGTGGACCATGCCCGCACTATCGAGCGGCCTCCGTCGCGAGGCCCCGGGGCGGCGGCAAGAGACCTAGACAAGAGGATAGACATGATAGGCGCCGTTCCAGACCCCGAGAGTCTTATGATAGATCCCAGCAGAGGTTTCGTCGGGTCGCCTCTAGTAGCCCCTTCCAGCCGCTCTCCGTGCATCGAGGGTGATCGCACCGCCATATTGGTTTTAGTGCCGGCCCTAGTCTGGGGCCGAGATAGTTCACGATGGGTTCTTCTGGCCGGGGTAGCCGACCTCCGGCTCTCGCCGACAGTCCCGGGGTGTTATGAGTGTGGGGATTTAGATCATTGGGCCCGCGAGTGTCCCCATCGCAGTTAGCCTTACCCGCTCCACGGGCAATCGAGGCATGCGCCAAAGACCTCCAGCTAGAGGCAGAGGCCGGGGACGGGGACCGTAGGGGTGGTCACTGTGGTATACGGGGTGGTCCCCGAGGAGGCAGATTAGGGGGCGGAGCCGATGCACGGGGGTAGGGGAGTCCAGGCCCACTTTTGCGGCTCCGGCTAGAGCAGATGCGGAGGCCTCGGACGATGTGATCACGTGTACGGTGTTATTATGCCCCAGCCCGCCTTGGCTTTATTTGATCCAGCTCTACTTTTCGTATGTTTCTGTCTACTATGCCTCTCGATTGAGTTTGATGTCTGAGCCTCTGGTAGCGCCGTTGCGTGTGTCGACCCCCGTGGGTGAGTCTTTAGTAGTGGATCAGGTATTTCGATCTTGCTTAGTTACTATCCAGGGGCGTGACACCCGGGCTGACCTTATATTGCTTGACATGGTTGATTTTGATGTGATTCTGGGCATGGATTGGTTATCCCCTTATCGCGCTGTTTTAGATTGCTTTTCTAAGACTGTTACCTTAGCTATTCCCGGTATTCCTCCGGTGGTGTGGCAGGGATCTCGTAGTAGCACACCAGTTGGGGTTATCTCTTTTATTCGTGCTAGGAGGCTAGTGGCTAACGGATGCTTATCATATTTGGCCTATGTACGTGATGTGAGTAGGGAGGTTTCTCCGGTTGAGCCGATTCGTTGTTCGTGACTTCATAGATGTGTTTCCTACCGATCTACCCGGCCTACCCCCGGAGCGTGATGTTGATTTTCCGATTGAGCTTGAGCCAGTACTCGCCCTATTTCTATTCCGCCATATCGGATGGCTCCGGCAGAGCTCAAGGAGCTCGGTGTTCAGCTTCGTGGATCTCTTGGGTAAGGGATTCATTCGGCCTAGTGTATCGCCTTGGGGTGCCCCGGTTCTCTTCGTGAAGAAGAAGGACGGTACTATGCGGTGTGTATTGACTACGGGCGCTGAACAAGGTGACGGTGAAGAACCGTTACCCCATGCCTCGTATTGATGATTTGTTTGATCAGCTTCAAGGTGCCGTGGTATTTTCTAAGATTGATTTAAGATCCGGCTACCACCAGTTGAGGATTAGGGCAGCGGACGTCCCTAAGACCGCATTTAGGACTCGTTATGGCCATTATGAGTTCTTGGTGATGTCATTTGGGTTGACTAATGCCCCTGCCGCCTTCATGGACTTGATGACACGTGTGTTCAGGCCATACCTTGATTTATTTGTCATTGTCTTCATCGATGACATACTGGCATACTCGCGGAGCGGGAGAGAGCATGACAAACATTTGAGGAGATTGCTCCAGACTTTGAGAGAGCAGCGGCTTTATGCCGAGTCCTCGAAGTGCGAGTTTTGTCTTGAGTCTCGTAGCCTTCTTGGGGCATGTGGTGTCCAAGGAGGGTATTAGGGTTGATCCGGCGAAGATTGAGGCTATTCGTGATTGGCACAGCCCACCCTCGTGATCGAGATTCGTAGCTTCGTCGGATTGGCAGGCTACTATAGGCGTTTTGTTGAGGGATTTTCTACTATAGCAGCGCCTTTGACTCGGTTGACTCGCCAGGATGTTCCCTTTGTTTGGTCAGAGGAGTGTGAGGCGAGCTTTTTGAGGCTCAAGGAGTTATTGACCACCGCTCCTATATTGACTCTTCCAGTTGAGGGCGAGGGCTTCACGGTATATTGTGATGCATCCGGCGTTGGTTTGGGTTGTGTATTGATGCAGCAGGGCCGGGTTATTGCTTATGCGTCGAGGCAGCTTAAGATTCATGAGCGCAACTACCCCACCCATGACTTAGAGTTGGCGGCGGTAGTTTTCGCACTTAAGATTTGGAGGCACTACTTGTATGGAGTTCGATGTGAGATCTATACCGATCACAGGAGTCTTCAGTACATCATGAGCCAGAGGGACCTTAATTCGAGGCAGCGTCGTTGGATTGAGCTCCTGAAGGACTATGACCTATCTATTCTCTATCATCCGGGCAAGGCGAATGTGGTAGCGGACGCCTTGAGCCGAAAGGCAGTGAGTATGGGTAGTCTATCCTTCTTATCTGTTGAGGAGCGACCCTTGGCTATGGACATTCAGTTCTTAGCCAATAGCATGATTCGGTTGGATATCTCAGATTCTAGACGTGTCTTGGCCCATATGGGAGTTCAGTCTTCCTTGCTTGACAGGCATGAGGAGAGATATTGCCGACTTTGTTTCCGTTGCTTGTCTTTGCCGGCAGGTAAAGGCCGAGCATTTGAGGCCTGGTGGCGAGTTTCAGAGATAACCCATTCCGGAGTGGAAGTGGGAGCGTATCACTATGGACTTCGTTGTGGGGTTACCTCGGACTTCTAGAGGTGTTGACACAGATGAGTTGGGTACCCGTGTTGACCTTAGCACAGCTTTCCACCCGCAGACTGATGGTCAGTCGGAGCGCACGATTCAGGTTCTTGAGGACATGTTGCGGGCTTGTGTTATGGATTTTGGAGGTCAGTGGGACCAGTTCTTACCTTTGGCCGAGTTTGCGTATAACAACAGCTACCACTCTAGTATTCAGATGGCCCCATTCGAGGCATTATATGGTAGGCGTTGTCGCTCTCCAGTTGGTTGGTTTGAGTCTACAGAGCCTAGGCCGCGTGGTACAGATTTGCTTCAGGAAGCCCTGGATGGGGTGAGGGTGAGTCAGGATAGGCACAGGACGGCCCAGAGTAGGCACCAGAGTTATGCGGATCGGAGGCGCCGGCCTTTGAGATTCTCTGTTGGTGATCGGGTATTCCTCCGTGTGTCGCCCATGAAGGGCGTGATGAGGTTTGGGAGGCGGGGCAAGCTTAGCCCCAGGTACATTGGGCCATTTGAGATACTACGGATAGTTGGGGAGGTTGCTTATGAGTTGGCCCTACCTCCAGCATTTTCAGCCATCCACCCGGTTTTTCATGTCTCGATGTTGCGGCGGTATGTTCCTGATGAGTCTCATGTGCTCCAGTATGATGCAGTTGAGTTGGATGATCGTTTGACATTTGTAGAGGAGCCAGTTCTCCCGTTTTGGAGATTTTTATAACTTGAAAAGTTGACTTTGGTCAACCTTCTTGGAAGACGTGCTCGATGAAAATTCGACAACTAGGTTAGCTTCGGAAGATCGATTTTGGTCTAGAACGACCCTTTGTTCACTTCCCGAGACTTTAGATAGCAGTTGTGGAACCCGGCTCAAAATGATACCGGGTGTGGGACCCACTTTTCGTCGATGCGAGCTCCAAATGGAAATTTCGCCTTCACCGTTGAGTCCGAAATATCGTTTCCAATCAGATTCCATATAAGGTTTGTATTTTTCCGACTTCGAACGAGTCCGAAACATCAAAATTTAAGTTTGAAGGGTTGTAAAATTTTGACGCGGCGGTGACGTGGCAGAGCCACGTGACGACACGTGGCAGAGGTGGAAATTTCCAGATTTTAAGAACGAATTCGTCCAAATTTTTTTTTTTTTTGTTTTTGTTCAACTTCAACTTGAGATTAATCCTTCATTTTGAGTCCAAATTAAGTGATTCAAAAGGCAAACTTCAAGAGAATTTCGAGGGGAATCTAGCGGTGATCTCGAAAACGCGAGGGGAGGCTTCGTTTGAGGTAAGAAATCAATTTTTAGCCACTGCCAAGGTGATTTTCCGGATGTTTTGTTGTTGAATTTTTGAAATGTGAGATCTTGATCATCGTAAGTCCGTTTTGAGTCATTCTTGTGGCTAACTTGTAGAGTTTTTCGCAAGGATCGTCGTGGTATAATCTGTTTGGGTTGAAAGGGTCTCGTTTTTCCGAAAATTGGTGATCAAGGGGCTGCCCTTTTTAATTGTTGTGACTGATTTGCGGTGTTTTAAGCATCTGTTTGTGCTATAATTTTGGGGTATTAGTTTAGTAAGGTATTTGGGACGGTTCCACGGATTCGATTTTGAGATTCTAAGTGTGGGCCCCACAATCCCGTTTTAGACCCGATTTTGGGTCCGTCTCCGAAAAATATAATTTTAGTGTCAATATATTCGTAATGACAAGGTGATTAACCTTTGTTAGTGGGGAAGCATTTGGAGACCGTTCGGAGAGGAAAAGATTCGGTACCGTGAGTTGGAGCACGCGTGATCGGCTTTCAGGTAGGCTATGGTTTTCTCTCGTGAGATTGAGCATGTTTAGGCATTTGTTTATTGATTTGCTTGAGTATGGAGGGGTTCGGGTGTCGAGCATGCTAAATTTCTATAATTCCCGCCTTAGACCTTATTTCGGGAAAGTGTTGGATTATGACAAAGATGTCTCTTGATATTATTGAATATCCATATCTCGGTGGTGTATATGATAATATTGAACTGAAGTATGTTTGGCTTTAGTCTAGGCTTAGACTAGTGTTGCCATAGACTTGCGAGATTTCGGATGTCGTTGGGCAAAGAGAACTTTTCCGACGTCGTTTCGTACGGTCAGCTTCTTGTAGACTGATATAGCAGATTTGAGTCTGATAGTCGGTAACTCAGCTTATGACCTTGTATCCATAATGCCCTGCTTTTCTATTAGCTACAGTACCCGGTTAGAGTCCGTGGTCCAGCTTACTTATGTCCAGGCTTAGCTACAGTACCGGTTAGAGTCCGTGGTCCCAGCTTACTTATGTCCAAAGCTTAGCTACCATGCAGGTTAGAGTCCGTGGTCCAGCTTACACCGTGATCTACCCGGTTCGAGTCCGTGGTCCAGCCCACCCGTGCCCGACCTTTGGCTACAGCACCCGGTTCGAGTCCGTGGTCCAGCCCATATAGGTTGGCTCATTAGCTATAGTACCCGGTTCGAGTCCGTGGTCCAGCTTGCACGTGGTGTATTCCCAATTCCTCACTAAAGCTTCAGTTTAGTCTTGATTACTCTCATCTATAGGTTGAGGTTTTGGAGGTTGGAGAGCTGGGCTCAAACCTCGGCACGTGATCAGACCTGGAATATGATTGGGAATGGTTCAGTTAAAAGTCCGGAAATTGGTAATATTGTGATAGACCTTCTAGCTCCATTATTTTACTTCAATCGCCGGTCCATCTCGCCGGGCTTATGGGGGTCCGTGCAGGTGGTTTCTTTTATTGTGCACGAGCGTACCCGTCGGGTTTATGGGAGCCCGGCGGAGTTAGTTAGATTGCTTGTCTTTGTTGCCCGTACGCTCGTGTACATACCCCCATTTACTACTCTTTTTGCACTTGATGTGACCCTTTAATTGCATTTCAATTTACTTTTGCTTATCTTGCTCGGCCGGCCGATGATGCCTACGGGTACTCGTTGTTTTGGTACTCATGCTACGCTCTCGCATCTATTTTGTGATGCAGTCCGAGTACTAGTAGCCGCGTTGATCGAGCTTGGAGTAGACTTATCTGGAGACGGGGGTGAGCACACGGCGTTTTGTACTATTTCGTCTCCATCTCGTATATATAGACTTGTCTTTTTCCTTTCGAGACGCTTTTCGCCTCTCGTTGTCCGGTTTTAGGACTTGTACTCATTTTGTAGTAGCTCGTACTAGTGACTTCCGTGTTCGGGAGGGATCTTTATTTGTATATATGTTTTTGGTTTGTGTCCGCCTGTTTATATTGTTATTTGCCTACTCTTGTTTAATTTCTACCCTCAGACCCATTACTTGTTGTTTCGGGTTACGGGTTGGTTTACCTGCTGGTGGGTTATAGTAGGTGCCATCATGACTTGATAAATCGGGTCATGATAGCATAAAAGCCCTTAGCATAATCATACACATAAAGTCATAAGAATAATGCATAAAATTTAAAACTTTACAATCAAAGTCAACCTTCATTTTTCATAATCGGAAATCATAAGAATCTACACTTTGTCTCATACACCATCTAAAACATAGGAATACAAAGTTTGGGACTTATCCCTTTACATCAATAAAGTCTCAATATAATAGAGATATAATAGGAACTAAGAAATGGAAATCCGTCCTCAAAGTTGAGGACTCACCACTACTTGGAGATAAGCAATCCAAGTCTTCTTCAAGAAAGGAGAGTGTATGTCACCTAGCCGAAACTTACACTTACTAAAAATGTAGAAGAAGTAGGGGTTAGAACAAATATGAACTAAGTATGGAATCATGCATAAAGTCTTTGAAATATGATAAAGAGGACATTTTAGTTGAAAAGTACGCATTTGTCAAGTTTGGAAACCAACATGCATTTTCAATGTGAAAGACAAGCTATAATCACATTTATACTCATAACATAGTAACATCAATACCTTAGCAACCCCTAAGGATTATTTGTGCAATGTATGCTTGGCATCCCATAATACCAACCATACTAAGCACTCCCTTTAAGCTACCTTAGTCATACATATCATCTTTAGACTTCATCATAAACAATAGTCATCAATAAAGAAATAGTCATGTACATTACTTGAACATAAGGAAAGTCATTCATACCAACTATCCATTCAACATACATGCATACTTTCATATATCATTATAACATAAAGGAACCATCCCATAACATCCTACTAAGTCTACTTGTGCAATGTGGAAGTGAAATCCCATACCCCCACTCCTACTAAGTAAAACTCACCAAAAAGTCATAGTATAATTCATGTCTCATTTCATTATCTTATCATATAGGGAAGAATAGCCATAACGGACATAGACCATGTGAGCTACATATAATTTGGTGTCATGTAACCCCACACCGAAAGAAGGTGTCCTACTTGCCTAAGGTAGAACTAAATGTATTAGCCTTTAGGTGGATCCACTAGCTAAAGTCCTATGTGGGCACATAGTTATGAGATAGGGAGATTGCTCCTAGAAACCCTACCTCTTGCATTGGCGGAGGAGCTTCCATCTCATGAGTTTACTTTAGATGACCCGACCTATTGCATTGACGGAAGGTCCTTTACCTCATTTTCCATATCCACTCGGTATTAAGCATTATTTCCCAAATTATACATAATTAGTCTTAAATTGTATTTACATAGTTAGTCTTAAATTATACATAATTACTCGGTACTAAGTTTAATTATTCTTGATCAATATCGATGACTTGAATAGTGCTCATAATTGAACAAAAATGAATGTGCGGCTACGTTGAGGCCAAATGAAGTTGCATAGATAATATCTGAATGTTTTGCATCTCTTTGTGACTAGATGGTTATCAAATTGAGTCTCTTGTGATGAACATTTTAGACTAGCGTAAGTGTGGAGTCTTGTTTGACATTGGTGTCAATGCCTTGTGTGATGAGCTTACCATGAACCATGTGTGATGACACCTAGAATTTGTCCCGTTGGTGTTGACTAAGTGATGCAAGCTCTTGAAATGATCTTAGGCAACAAATTTTAAAGAGTGAAACAATTTGACATTATACCTCTTTTGTGGCCTACCTTGTGAGTGTGTGAACTTTGCTTGAGCACCTTTTGAGCCCTAGCCTTTCCTTTGATGAAATTGTGACCTTTCTTTATCCCTTCACCCTTAATCCTCATGGAATGTGGCTTATTTGATTAGCCAACTTAGGCCAAAAGCCTAAGTTGGGGTGTGGTGAAAAGAGAAAGCAAATCAAGAAATGCAAAGAAGTCCCCTTTGACCCATGGTTTTAAGAAAGATGAAACTCCTCCATACAAAAAAAAAGAGAAAAAGGAAAGAAAAAGAATGAAAAAGTTTCAAATAAAGTTGCAAAAGAAAATGGAGTGTCCGGTATTCCATGGAAAGTGAATAATGGGGTGACTTTTGAGCATGAATGAGAATGATGAAGAAAAGGAAAGAAAGTGTTGTTCATACCACATTTCATGAAGATAGCAACCACTGAGTCTAAATTACCATATCTTTACACTCAGCCCCGTTACAAGCCTTGAAAAGACCATTTTGTTCTTGAGTGAGCTAAAACAAGTGTTTGTTGGAAAATAAGGAAAAACTTATGGATGAAGTCATGCATGTGTTCATTTTTGTGAGTGTGAGTATTGATTGTGATTCCGGAGATATAAATTGTTGAACCATTGTGTGTAAATATGGAATCATTATTTGTGTGAGGGTATCTGAGTACCTTTGTTGAGCTTGAACTTGCATTTGAAGCAAGTATTGTGAACTTGAGAGTCTTTGATAATGGTGAGTCACAACTTGAATCTTTGAGTGCATAATTGATTCTTGCATCTGTAACTTGAGTCTTATTGTGTTCATTCATGATTGAGTGTTGTGTGGCACTGTTTGAGGCATCCTTTTTGAACTAGTGAACTTGAGTTTTACTTGATGACAAGCAAAACTTTAAGTTGGGGGTGTCGATGAGTCCACGATTTGGACTCATTTAGGGCATTATTTGGATAGATTTTGTGTCCTCAAATGCTGTTTTGTGTCAATAACTGATGTAAAATCTTTGATTTCCAGATATTTGGATTGAGGAACAATGCATGGACACTAACTTGCAAAACAGAACGAAATGAGATGAAAGAGTGAAGAAATGAAGGCCTGGCGATCGCCAAGTCCCTTCGGCGCGTCGCCGAATGGCCACCATCTCGCCTAAAGTTCCAGTGTGTCAAGCCCTGAAGGAGAAAATCAAGTTGGCGAGAGAAATGAGTCATCAATGTGTCACCGAGTGATTCCATGATGCAGTGTTGATTGCCCAAAGTTACAGAACTTGAGGATACTGAAGGCCAAAGCAAAAAGACAATGGACTTGACCAAAGGGTAGATTGCCGAATTGATCGGTGAGCCTGACTTACTGCGCCGAATGGTCCTTCACAGCATATTTTTGGTGACTATAAATACATTTTAAAACATTATGTTTAGTGTCAAAATTTTATTCTGAACATTCATTAGAGTAATTTTTGAGTTTGAACTCTATGTTTTGAGACAACTTTTCCTTAGCTTTGAAGAATTGAAGTTTTCCATTTTTGAAAAATTGGAAGTGGATCTTTGAGATTCTTCAATTTGGACCTTTGTAAAGGCGAAATTAATCTTACCCAGTTGATGGAAACAAAATTTGGTAACAATTTTTATCTTTTTATGATGTCTGGCTAAAACCCCAATTCTTGGGGTGTGATTATGTGTTTATAGGCTAATTTAGCTTATGGGTATTGCTAATTGTTAGTTTAAATGTTGTTTATAAGTGATTTCAATTAGTAATTGTGGTTAAAATTAAAGGATTGTAGTTGCAAATGCAGTTCTACCTTCGTGTTTTTGGCTTGCTCAAGAGAGAGGTTTTAAAACCAAGATTACTAAATTGATGGTCTGTGGGTATTGGGTTGTCATGGGCTCAGCTCGAGAGAATGAATCCTAAATCCTTTTCCACACATTCAGATCGAGAGAGTGAATGGACCAAAGCATAGGTTTTTCTTATTTTCTTGCTTGTTGGTGTTCGAGAGAAACTAACTTGATTCAGGGTAAATTGTTCGAGAGAAAGTTTATCCCCACTAAATTCTAGGGTATTCACTAATTTACAACTATTTACTAACAGTTGCAATTACCCATTTATCTATATTAGCCTATAATCGAATCACATCCCAAGAACCCATCTCATTCTTTTTATTTTTGTGTTATTTGTTGTTGTTATAGTTGATAGTTAAACCCAAAACGCCCTTTCTATTTGACATTCGTGTCAATCCCCTGATTTACATTATGTTGTTAATCGTAAATTTATATTCATATGGCTGATTTGAACATTTTCATATTTTCCTATTGAATCTTAAACACGTACCACTCCCTGTGGGATTCGACCCCAACTCATTTAGTTGGGTTATATATTGACTAACGATCGTTGACTCTTAGAACTGGATTAAGTGTCTTTGATAGCGTTATTAAATGAAGGACACAAAACAGAGAGCTTCAACTTCCTATTGCTCCTCCACCCAATTTTTTCGGTGTTGACAATTAGGTAACACTATGTTTACATTGTTGTTATGTGATCTATGGGGAAGCCTATTACCCTAAGTAGTTAGAATCATTGACGTATTTTGACTTTGCTCAAGTTCTCAAAGTTGATTATGGAGATCCTTCTTTAGTTGACTTCGACGGAAATCAGTATGGCCTTACTTTGGGATAAGGGCCACTAGGAAAAGACTTCTTTTAAGTAAGGAGTAACTTGATTTAAGATTGGCCATATATAGTTGTGCCCATGTATAGCTAAAGTTTCCATTTGTTATTGTACACAATGTATAACTATTTTTTTTTAAAAAAAACTAACTCCAACATGCATATGGTCGACTATTTTGAAGGAAAGGAACAACAGTTGCTTTGAAGACATAGCTAACTCAATTCAGATTGCATACTTTTGCTTTCTTTTGGTGTAAATTGTAAAGAGGTGTTTGTAAATGAAGCATAATGAATACTTAGTTTCTTACAATACCTATAAGAATGGGATAGGGATTTATTTTCTCACATGTAATTACTACAACACTTACTTAGTACTAGCTTTGTAAGACATTACCTTTCTCTATAAAGGACGTGTAGCTAATAACAAAAAGTGAATTCATTGTTCAACCGGAGTCCAGAGGCAGATCTAGGTTTTATAATTTATGGGTTCCAACAATGATCAAGTTAATGTAAAAATAATTTGGTTCACAATCAACTTTTTATAAATACTTTAGGCATTTCTTAACCAACACAGGCTATGAAAAAAACACGGGGTCTCATGAACCCATATCTCAAGGGATAGATTCCCCCTGCCAGAACCATCCATTAAGACAATCCACCTATCTATGTAAAACATTATCAACTACATGAATGATAATAATATAGCCTAGCTTTGTAGCACCAGCTTTCCATATGGTGATGGTAGAGTCATATATTAAAGTCCTTCACAGAAGTGGGGTTGGACGAGAAATGATAGTGGTATGCTGTATCAGTATAACATTGGTATGTCCCTCATGGCTGTCTCGTTGCAGTTCAATGCTCCCACTGGTCGCATTGCTGTCAAAGACCTCAATCTCCTAGTATGAGCCTCTAGCGAAGTTTCTGAAGGGTTGTTAGATTGGACCATCATATTAAAATGTACAACAAAATATTGAATGAAACAAAACAAAATTTTATCCGGAAGATGGCTTTTGATGAACTTTACTGATTTGATTTGATTATTTACTGAAGTCGGGCATTTTTTTTTTGGGTAAACTGACCATTTATTGATACAAAAAATTTAACATTACAGTACCAAACAATTGCTGACAATTTCTTCTCAGAATTGAACCAACCAAAAAAAAAGACAACTTACAAAAGGATCTACAAAGTAGCAACTATATTTAATCTAGGGATGCATACGCAAAATAAAAGTATTGTTCCATCTTCAAGGTAGTCTATCCAACTGTGTTTGTAGTGTATGCTTCCACTTGGCCAGGCCCTTTTCTCTCACATCTATGTACAACGCAATTTCTTTACAAAGTCTGCCACTTTGATAGAGGTTGGACTGAAATCGAATAGTAGTTCATTCTCTCCATACCAGATACATAAGATAGCAAATACACAACTAATTATTGCACCCTTCCCTATTTTCTTCCTTGCCCAGATAGTAACCTAGTCTAGTTCATCTTACCAACTTCCAATGGTTCTGTTGATCCCCAGCCACACCAATAACTTGTGCCATAAAGCTCTAGTGACTCTAACATTCGAAGTAAAGATGTTCAAAGGATTCAAAAGTTGTACCATAAAAAGCACAATCTAGAGGCACATGAATACCAAATTTCTAAAGTCTCTCTATATTTGCTAATCTTCTCTAGGATGCTAGCCACAATATGAACTTATGTCTAGGATGGATGTTTGGTTGTAGTGCAATACTCTTCTAGGGAACTTTTGGGTGGGTAGGCATGAGCTTAAGATATATCTTTCTGATAGAAAATTTGCATTCTTCAACCACTTCATTTAGCTAAACATCAAGATGTCCTTGGGAAGAACAAGTTTCAAAGTACTTCTTTGACTCCAAAATTTTCCTTACAACCCAATTAAGTAGCACTAGCTGGAATAGTGCAGTTCTCTACAGATTCATCATTCATAAAGTAGATATGTACCCATCTTATCCACAAACAATCCTTTTTTTCATAAATAGCCCACAACAGTTTCAATATGGCAGTAGTGTTCCACAAACTCAAATTTATAATATTCAGACCTCTGGCAGCCTTTGGAAGGCAGAGTTTTTCCCACGAAATAAGAACCTTCCTTGACCTTATTACTAAGCCTATTCACAAATAAGTTCTGCACACTCCTTCTATTATCTTTAAGATTCTTTTGGGTAATACAAATATTTGTGCCCAGTAAGTCTGCATACCAAAGGTGACTTATTTATTAGTTGAATTCACCTAGCATATGAAAGCAATTTGGCAGACCAACACCTAATTCTTTTTGTAATCTTCTCCACTAAGGGAAAACACTGACCAATAGTTAGTTTCTTGGATGACACAGGCACCCCAAAATATTAAAAAGGTATTTCCCCTTTTACATATCCCAAAGTTTCAAGGATAGTCTACTTCAATTCTAGCTTCACTCCACTCATGAATATAGAACTTTTTTCATTGTTGGCTTGTAAACCAAAAGCTTTAGAAAATCTCTGAAAAGCTCTTTGGAGCAATTGGATAGACTTAAGGTCAACTTTGCATAACAACAACAAATCATCTGCAAAACATATATGAACTACCCTAAGTTTCTTGAATCTTGGATGATACTCGAAGTCCTTGTTAAGTTTAATCTCTTCCAACTCTCTCTGAAGGTACTCCATGGCCAAAACAAAAAGGTAAGAAGACATTGGATCTCCTTGTCTAATTCCCCTTTTCCCTCGAAACAATTTTGTTAATCCCCTATTGATAATCAAAGAGTAAGATACAATAGACACACATTCCATTATCCAAGTTATGAATTTAAAAGGGAAACCCAACTCAACAAGCACTTTCCTCAGGAATTCCCATTCAATGGAATCATAGGCTTTCCTTAAATCAGCTTTCATAGTGCATCTAGGGGAATGCCTTTCCTTGAGTACTAATTCAACACGTCACGGCTAAAAAGAATATTATTTATAATGCTTCTCCCTTCAATGGAAGTAGATTATAGTGGACTAACAATCTTTCCATTGACATGTTTAATTCTATTGGTCAAGACCTTGGCGATAATCTTATAGACAGTGGAAATACAAGCTATAGGTCGATAGTCTTTCGCTTGGTTTAGGGTAGCAATCTTAGGCACACATGTTATAGATGTAGCACTGACATCTTTCAATAACTTCCCAGTACTAAATAACTCTTTAACAATATTTATAACATCATCTTTAACAGTAGACCAATGCTGCAGGAAGAACTCCACTGGGAAACAATCCATGCCTGGTGTTTTATCCTTAGCCATCCCTTCCATTGCCTCAATTATATCTGTCTGTGACTAGAATTATGAGCAAGCAAATTTGTTGATAGGATAGGCAAGGAACCTTCCTTATGACCTCTACATTTGGACTTGGAAGGTCTTCAGTTGTTGTACCCATAAGGCTGGAGAAGAAGGAGATGATTTCTCCTCCACAAGTGCATGTTCCTGCAATTTAACCCCATTAGCATTGTAAATAAAATTAGTAGCATTCCTACTAATCCTTATATTTATTTGGGCATGGAAATATTTGGTGTTTGCCTCTCCACCAACTGTCCAGTTTACTCTGGATTTCTGTTTGAGAACATGTTCCTCCACTCCACTCCACTTCCTAATTTCATTTAATACCATTTGTTCCTGCTCAAGCAAGTCAGTGTTGAGAGGTTGTGCTGCAATTTGACTCTAGATCACCTTTAGACTCTATCTAGCATATTGTATTTCATGGGTATAGGATGCCATGTAGGCGTTGAGATCCTTCAAGCCCATTTTTAGTGCTTTAAGCTTGCTCCACAACTGAAACATTCTTGTACCATCAACCTTCCCACTTCAAACGACTGATAATATTCTGGAGAAATCTGGATGATCCATAATAGTTTTAAACAATCTAAAAGGTTTTGGTCTGGATGGAGGTCTTGTATTCACCTGAATGAGAATTGGGGAGTGATCACATACTTCTCGATTCAAGAACTTTGCTTCTACATGTCCATATTCCATTATCCACTTAAAGTTTCCCTGGACCCAATCAATTTTGGAATAAACTCGATTAATATCATGTCATTTATTACAGAAAGTGAAGTGTCATTCTATTTGCTTTAGTGTTCTAAGTTGAAGAGTAACAATACAATCTTGGAAAGCTTGTGTCTAGCCTAACGTGTCATCAGTAGTTAAAACATTGTTGAAATCACCACTTAGCAACCAAGACTCTTAGATAGTACCCCCCGCAATCTTTACTAATTCTCTCCGTAGGTCATCTCTTTGCTGACTTTCATTCTTCTCATAAACAACAGTAAAGTAGGCTGAGAAGGGACTAGTTGCATCTGAAATTTTACACTGGATGAATTGCTCATGAATAACCAATACATGTACTTGTATATGATCTTTCCATAGTAACCAGACTCTACCATTATAAGCCATAGGATAGTTTAGACAATACTTCCAATCAGGCACCATCTTCTACAAAATATTCCCAGCTTTGTGAACTTTTACTCTAGTTTCAACAACTTCCATAACATCTACCTTATTCTTCTCTAGAAAAAGTCTCAGCTCTTTCTTTTTTAAGGGCTGGTTAAGCCCTCTTATGTTCCATGTAGAGATGATCATTAAGGGTTGTGAGTGCCCTCAAGATCTCTATATTCCTGGAGAACGTTATAACTATTTGTGATTTGTACCCTTGCCTACACTTGCATCGAATTCGGAGTAATACCTTGTCCTGAGCTTATAGGATCAGAATTAGCCCCTTTTCCTTCCTCCCTGTCTGGTTTGCTAGCAACTGGCTTCGTTTGTATAATTTTCCCTCTAGCCTTCCAGTCATATCTTGGTTGTGGAGCTTTTTTGTCTTTTGTTTCTGCGTGTCTTCTTCATAACCTCCTGAAATTGAGGTTCTTCTTGCTTTTCCTCAGCTTGCTTTCCCTCAACCCTAGTTCAATATACTTCAGCACAATGCCCAAATTTCATACATTAAGTGCAAAACTTCGAACACGAATCATATTCCACTGCATGTTGGAAGGATTCTATTAGCGTCACAATTTCTATGGAATCCAACAGAGGTTGTGATACATCTATTCAAACAAGAACTTTGGCGTACAAAATTCTAGCCATTGTAGCAGTAAATCTATCAGTGTACAGAGGTTTCCCTATTGCACTCGCAACCTTGCTCAAAACTTCACTACACCAATACCCTACCGGTAGCTCTGGAAAAGTAATCCACAAGGGTATAGTAGTGATACAATCAGGATTGAATTCAAAATCTATATCCCAGTTCTGCAGCACAAAGGGCTTGTTGAAATACGTATAAGGACCATCTTGCATTACTGTGTCTCGTTCTTCAATAGTATCGAATTTGAAAAACAAGTATCCATTATCATGTAACAAAATCTGGGGGTTTTTCACGTTCTTCTAATTGTGCACAAAGAAATTTTCCATTGTTTTCATATATGGGGTATCACCGATAACATACCCAATTAGGGTTAACTTCGAGTAATCTACTTGTTCTATAAAGACTTGTTGTTCAATACTCATATAACTTTTTCCTTCCTTAGAGCTAGATAGTACATAAGATAACACTTTATCTTGCTTCACCTCCCTCTTTCCCTCATCAGCTGGCTTTCCAATGGTGTCAACTGAGCTAAGGAGTCCTCTTTCGAAAATAGCCTTCGAGCTGTTTGGTATGAACCAGTTTCATATGGCTCCAGTTGAGCAGTCCTATAATCGGATTCATCTCCATCGTCCTCTGTAATAGTTTGAAATCGAGTTGGGAAGAAGCTTCCAAATGTTAGAGGTTTTAATCTACTCTCCGGCGTGACTAATTTTGCCTCTGACCTAAATTTCTTACCAGAACTTGTCTTACTTTTTATCGTGAAATTACAGATGGGCATTTTGTTATGATAAGAATTAGGTTATGGAGTTCGTCTTTACTTCATCTAAACGTCGAATCAACTAATGTAGCCATGTAGTATATATATATATATATATATATATATATATATATATACAAAAATGAACTTTTTAAAGTAATTCTGTAGGGAAGTGGTTACTAAATTTTTGCATGAGGAAGGGCAGTAAGAGATTCAGTTGCTCGTTGTAGGTTAGGCTGGCAGGAGCAACACCTTTTTGGTTATGGTGAGGTTGCTAAGCCAATTGTAAAGGTCTGCTGCTGAATCTTGTAGAGGTCTTTGGGCATTGATTTTCTTAAATTTGATCTTCTCTATTGTCATTACAAGTAATTTTAGTGTTTTTCATCTTTTATAGGACATGAATGCCAACAATACACCAAAGCGTGCAAAGAGCATCAAAAATACTGGTAAGATTATTCGTTAATTCTTTGTCAACTTGACTTCTTCATATATCTCTGTCATTAAGCTATTTTCTCCTCATCATTTCCCAATATGAAGTCTAGCACTCTCCAAAACTTTCGATCTGTTAGTTAACACCTTAACTATATCAGGATCATCATCCGAGAACTTTAGTTTTTGCTTAACTCATACTCTTATAAAAAAGGATTAGTGACCGAAGCAAAACTTCTTGTTGTATTCAAGTTCTCTTAAATCATCGTATATTCTTATATATAATTATAATTAACAAAATAAATGTACATTTAATATACATACTAGTAAAATTACCCGCACTTCATGCGAGAATTTATTATCACTTAATATATAAAATAATACTTAAAATCTATCAGACACTGAAACTAAACACTATATTATCTTATATAAAAGATTAATAATGTAAAGGAAAATGAAAATTATTAAATCTTATCATTTATCCTTCATAACATAAGCATAAATTATTAATGATTGTAAAAATACATACAAAGATCTATAACATAAGCAATGGTGTCACTGAGCCACTCAACATGAGTAAAGTACACAAATACTTAATTGTGAAGAAGAAGAAGAAGAAGCCCTCTATTTATAGGCAGCAGATGGTAGTGTGAACAAATATTTATTGTGCCTTATCGGAAAGGTTCCAATTATTTGGAAAAGTTGCAACCCTTCAGAAAGGTCACAACATTTCATAAAAGTCACAACTTTTCATAAAAGTCGCAACTTTTCATAAAAGTCGCAACTCTTCATTAAAGTCGCATCTTTTCATAAAGTTGTAACTTTTCATAAAAGTCACAATAGCACAAAGAACATGACAAGATTCAATATGTACCAGGAACATGATGAAAATAAAAAGGCTCTATAATAAAACCATGATACACTTACTTTAAGCAGTTAAGATGATGACCATAAAATCTAGGTGGTTTAAATTCCATCACCTTCTCCCGGTAAAACGTTCCTAGTTTTCCCATAAAAGCAACTTGATCCTCTGGGGAGCCTTCATCATCCTCACCATCAACCATTTGAAATTTAAAACGAATGATCATTTTGAAAAAGCGAATGATCATTTTAATAGGGAAATTTCGTATATATGTAGATCAATCAGTCCCTAAGGGTATATCAGAGTATGTACCATTGCAGAAATATTCTCATATGCTTCCCCACTATGTTTTCCAGCATTTGCATTTGAAGGATTGATCAGAGACATTGGACTAGCTGGTTCTAGCGTTTTTCCAATCGAAGAATCAGTAACTTCGAGTTTCACCTTTGGAAACTCGTATGACCTAGCAACACCATCAGTAGTAATAGTTGTTGGATTTGCTTTCATTTGAAGGACCTCTTGTCTAGCAACTGTCAAATCATTACCATTCTGATTGACCTCATAGATCATTTTCTCACTTTGTTGAACTTCATTCACTTCTTCCTCATCAATATTTTGTACTTCATCATCAGTCAAATTCAGATAGCCACTTACCATATCATTTGTTCCAGCATCAATAGTAGGTGTTTCGTTCTCCAGCACCACATTGTCGTGTGCCTCTGACTGACTCTTAGAATTGAGCTAGTCCTATGTCTCACTTCTAGCATTCTTTAAGTCCTCTCCCTTTGAATCACACTGATCATCTATCTTGTCCTCGACATTTCTTTTTCCAGTCTTAACGTTGTTTTCGTACTTGATCGATGACTCATTGGACACAAGGACATCACTACCAGGGACATTCTTGTTAGCGTCCAACATCTCTAATCACCCTTATCCATTCTGACAACTAGTCACAGGCAACATATCATATGTATCAAATTCGGGAATTCTAATACTCATCTCCTCAAGAAAAAGCACCCAAAAGGAAAGGGAAGAAATAACTTCCAAAAAAATTGATATGCATCACTCATTCCACTAGTTATATGACTCTCTACAAATTTCTTAAACTTATTTCAAATTCAATTTTTTTCAAGAAAAGAAACTTTATATCTAATTTCATTCTATAACTTCATTTCAAAATTCATCAATAACTTCACTTGAATTTTATGGCCAATCGTGTTTGTTTTTTGGAGTCTTTTCTTTCTCTGCCACTGATATAACTTGAATCCTTGTTTGTCTAGACTCCAAAAAACAAACACGATTGGCCATAAAATTCAAGTTGTTTTCAATTTTTTCACTCTAAATCACTCACAAAAACTCGAAAACAATTCCAATTTGGTGTGAAAAAATTATTCTTTTTTTTCGAATTCTCTCAATTTTCATGGCCAAACTCCCTTATATATAAAATCTACTAGCAAAATCATGAATTCCTCAACACAAACACACACAAAAAACCCTAGTTTCATCAAAATAGAATTGAGGATACAAAAACAAACAGAAAAAAATAAAAAACCTATTTTGCATTCCCGTTTGTTAACTCTAAACAGAATGAAAACTAAAAAAAGTCCTGTCGCCGACCAATTCACCGGAAAAAAACATAAAAACTTCATCCATATCTCAAATGTGTGTAGTTTTTTCATTTTTTTTTAAAATAGAGCAACATTCAACAGATAAACAAGTAATGCCGGTGAGTAAAAAAACTTACAGGAATCCAACAAATTCAACAGCAGGTAAGAATCTGCAATCAAAATTGGAGGTGGATGAAGCAAAGTAGCTTAACAAAGAAGGAAATGATTGTGAGCTTAACCCTCTATGGCTTTTGCTTCTTCAAATATTTTTGGCACTAAGTAACTGAAGACTGTGAGTAGAATATGAGTTAATTATTTTGTCTTTTTGAAAGACTTTTTGAGAAAATGACTAAAATGGTACTTAATTTACTAGTATATAATAAAGTAGTAATTAGTTTACAATAAATATAGAATTGAAAGTATTTATTGACTATATATATAATATAGTTTGTGAAAAGTCATATGAAGTATATAATGAGTACTGGCTATTTAATATAGTATCTATACATGATGATATACTCAATAAAAAATATAGCTTAATTATATATGAATTATGCATTGATTATACATGAAGTATACATTGATTATTCAATCTCGATCAACTCGAAATCACCTTTAAATAGTATCAAAAGTTAGATATGAAATTCTTTTGATATTTTGAGTCTTTGATATATAATTCACTCAAAATGATTCACGTTTGTGGTACATAAAATTTTAAAGAAAAAAAAAACAACGAAGTAGAAGAAGAAGAAAATGACACAGAAATAAAAAGGAAAAACGATGCGGAAGAAATAGAAGGAGGAGTAGGATGGAAATGGGCGATGCGCGGCGGGGTACGTTGAGCTTAACCCGCAAAATTTTAATTCGCTCCGCCCACATAATAACATTTTTTTTTCATATTCAACCCACCTTACCCCGTCCCGCGTAGACCCGCCCCGCATAATTTTTTTAATATTTTCCTTTTCTAGTTAAGTTTGACACTAAAAATAAAATTTATAAAAATAAATTCATTTTTTCATTAAGTTGTATTAATTTAATAGAATAGTGGCTTAAAATTTTATTTTTTAGAGGTCAATTGGGAAACATGTAAGAAATTCTATTATTTTTATTGAACCATTTTCTTTTACTATCTTGAATATTTTAGTAGCTTTAATGTAATTATCTTAATAAATAATGCTCTATCACTCTTATAATATGTAAAAAGGTCAAAATTAAGTTTGAACCCACAAGAAAATCGCATATACCTACAACCCACTCCGCACTGCATTAATTTTTAAAAAACTCACCCGCCCAACATCCCACCCGCCTCGCATAACTTTAAACTCACCCCACCCTGCATCCACCCCACCTCATTTCCATCCCTAAGGAGGTAGAAAGAAGAAAAAGAATTCACTAATGGCGAAATGGGAAGGAATAAAAAGAAGATTAGAAGCCATTATTGGCGAACTAGAAAGACAGAACAAGAAGTTTTGGATAATTTTAGTAATTTTGAAAATTTTGGTAATGGAAATAGTTGAATGGTCATTTATTATATTTTTTTAATATATTTTTCTTGATGGAAATCATTCTTAATAGCAAAAGGTGTTCATTTCGGTTGTTTACTCTGAACCTAACAAATTTATCAAATAAAAAGGGAGAGACTATCTAATTCCCAACATTCCTACCATGTTTATTAATGGAAAACCAACATAAATGGGTCATAAAACTTAAAATAATTACATGTTCATACCGCAATTCAAAGTAATTCAAGAAATACACATTCTCTCAAAAATAAAATTACAAACCATATCCCCTATTCATTAAGGCTTTTTATTTTCGCTTAACTGATACTAAATCAATATCATATATTGTATTGGTATCATTAAGGCATATAATATCACTTAACTGATATTATAGTCAATGATACTACAAGAGTATATGTATATTGTTGTGGTATCATTAAGGTTTCTTGGTTAGAAATTACTCATTAGTCAATGATACTATAAGAGTATATGTATATTGTTGTGGTATCATTAAGGTTTCTTGTTCAGAAATTACTTATTAGTCAATGATATTATACGATTATATATGTATATGTTGTGATATCAGTAAAAAAAATTCTTGTTCAGAAATTATTTACATTTCAAGTAGATACACCTAGACACATTTTTTTGCTACCAAATATACTAAATAGGGAAAGAGACGAGCAAAAACATAAAGGAGGCGAGCGAGATTTGTCTATATATCTCAATTACATGTGATCACACTAGAAACATGTATTTGGTGTGATTCGCATGTATCTAGGATACCGATACACAAACGAGATAGAAAATGATGAGTGAGATGTGAGAGAGGTGAGGGAGGTGAGCGAGACTGGTCTATGTACACCCAAATTTGATTTAATATATCATGATATACATGTTTCTAGACGTACCTTGTCACACCAAAATCCAGTAGGATTCATAATATTGCAAACCAACATGCATCTAAGTAAATAGCTTCTAAACTAGTACAATTTTTGTAAGTTACCCAATAAAAATGTGTTAAATTTAATTGTGGACCCCTCGTGGCTAACAAAATCCACCATTACTATCTTCTTTATTATTTTAAAGGAAATAACTTCATGAAATATAACATCATTGTCTCTACTTTCTCTAACAAAAAATATTATTTTATCTTGCTTAAAAAAGAAATGGTATTATTTACTAGGTCATTGGAAATATTTTAGAAGAGTGAACATAGTATATTTTGTTGGAGAAAGCAGAGAACATGGTGTTCTTTCTTTTGAGCTAACAAATAAGACAACAATGGTGAACTTTGTTAGCCACGTAGGGTCCACAATTAAATTTAACATTATTAATTTTTTTTGATAAATCTATTAGGTTAGTATACATCTGATTTTTGGAAATAATGATCACATTAATTGCATAAATAAATTATGTGAAAGAAGAAAAAAATTCTTGAAATTGTCCATCAATCATTCAATAATAGAAGATTAGACCTTTATTTTACTTTAGTATTTATCATCCTAGATTTAGTATGGTATACATTATGATCTAGTTCTAATGTTTTTCTTTTCTTTTTGTGGATAACTAGATGAAGTATATATTGTCAACTTCAATAGTTGAAAAATCAAATTTTATCCAATTGTGGCACAATTTTGTATTAATTGGACAACCAACATGAACTATTTGACTAGTTTTGAGTTTTGCCTCTCTAATTAGCAAGCCCAATAATTAAAAAAAAATCAACTTTACTTTGCAAATGAATATAAATAGTGTGAAATATATTATTTACTCCCTCTCTTTTTGATTTTTTTTTTCTGTTTTGACTTATACAAAGTTTAAGAAAGTAAATAATATTTTTTTTAATTTAAACATGACATGTACAAAGTTGAAATTAAAGAGTTGTCAAAAATATTTTAAAAAAAGATTCTTTTTGAAACGGCCTAAAAATAAAAGTAAGACAAAAACAATTGTTTGGTTAATTCACTGATTTTGCCTCATTTGTCAAACTAATCAGTTGGCATGACTTGCGCAGTCATTTGATATCCTATATAATTTGTTACTTTGGTGATGATTAAAAGCTAGAAATGACCCTTTTTTGTCAAAAGTTTAGGGATTAGTCTTTTATGGTGTTAATACATAGTTGGTAGGAAAAAGGTTCAAATATGTCATCAAATTTTGAGAAAAGATTTATCTATGTCATCTATTAAAAAGTTGGCTCATTTTTGTCATTTATGTTTGAGAAAAGACTCATCTATGCTATTATTTGTTAACTGAAATGACATAAATGAGTCAAACTCTTAACGAATAACATAAAATGAGTCTTTTCTCAAGTTTGATGGCATATTTGATTCCTTTTCCTTTTGAAAATGTGTTGATTTAATGACGTGACCGGATGATTATTGACCACGTACGTGTAGAAATGATTTTGCAAAATCGAAACAGTTTTTCATTAACAAATAACGACATGTATGATCCTTTTTCTCAAACAAAAATGACATAGATGAACCAAACTTTTAACAAATGGTATAGACAACCCTTTTATCAAAAATTCATGAAAAATTTGAGTTTTTTCCTTTTTGATACTCTCTTTGTCCCTATTTACTTGTCCATTTTTAACTTGACACACCTATTAAGAAAATATAATTCACATAGTTAGTTTACCATTTTACCCCTATTAATTGATAGAATTTCAAATTAATTTACTCATTAAAAGAGGTTCTATTTTTTTCAAAAACAATAACATTCTAAATAAATTGAGGATATAATAGGTAAATTATTATTATTATTTTCTTTTGCTTAAAACAGAAATGGGTATTACTTATTATGCCAGTGGAATAACAAAGTTCACCATTGTTGGAGAAAGCACAGAAAATGGTGGTAGATTTTATGGTGTTCTTTCTTTTGAGTTAACAAAGAAGACAGCGATGGTGAACTTTGTTAGCCACGTAGGGTCCACAATTAAATTTAACATTATTTTATTTGATAAATCTATTAGGTTAGTATACATATGATTTTTGGAAATAATGATCACATTAGTTGCATAAATTAATTATGTGAATGAAGAACAAAATTCTTGAAATTATCCATCATTCATTCAATAATAGAAGATTAGCCCTTTATTTAACTTTAGTATTTATCATCCTATATTTAGTTTGGTCTATATTATGTTCTAGTTCTAATTTTTTTTTCTTTTTGCGGATAGCTAGACGAACTATGTGTTGTCAGTTGTCAGCTTCAATTGTTGAAAAAAAAATTTGTGTCCAATTGTGGCACAATTTTTTTGTATTAATTGGACCACCAACATGAACTATTTGACTATTTTTCAGTTTTGTCTCTCTCATTAGAAAGCCCAATAATGAAATTTTACACTTTTATTGTACCGACATGTTCCTATCATTATGGAAAAGCCAACGGGGAAAGAATTTAGGCCAGAAAACTTTTAGGTACTGACTTGGAAATTTCTAACCTAGGCTGAGTCATCGGAGTTCTAGGGAAATCAGATAATGAACGGGGGATTTAATTATGAATTTGATTACATGAGTGGATATCCAAGACGTTAGGGAGCTTGTACGGTCTTGTGGAGTCGAATTTGGGCGAGTAGAACTCCCAAAACTAATGTTAGCATGAAGGGGTAGTTTTAAAACGTCAAGGTTTGAAGGTGTCTTGCGAAATGGGTGCTTGGGACTCAAATCCCAACTTTTTGTCTCCGTACAAGCCGCCGGATCAGGGTTAGTTCTACCAGGGTGGGGCCGCTGTAGCGAGTTGGGTCCCGCTGTGGCGGGACAATCGCAACTTAAATCGAGAGAAACCCCAAAAATGTTATTTTCTGCAAAACTTTGTTCTTGAGAGCTAAGGGATGACCCAGGGCAGTTTCTTGATAGTTTTCCATGACTTTTAGTGCTAAAGGTAAGATTATTACTCCCCTAATCCATTTTTTGCTTTGTAGAACTCTTGGGTGATTATTGTTGGGGGAGGGTTTTAGCCTGAAATTAATGGTGGGAAAATCCCTAATTGAACATTAGGATTTTAGGTTTGGCCACGGATTGATAGTTTGATTATTATTCGGGTAAATTAGGCTTTTTTTATTGATCCTTTTGTTAATGACTTGTTTTTAGACCAAGATCAAGTTGAAAGAATTTGGAAAGGGAAGGCTCAAGTGTCTTAGGAGCAAGCTTGGTTTCGAGGTAGGTGATGGTTTGATTTCTTGTTTGTGTGATATATGCCGGTTAATTGCTTCATTGTATGCATGCATGTAAGTGAATAGGGAAATGTGAATTAAATCAAATGAAAATGAGTATGTCTGAACAATTGCATGATGTGAACCTATTACTTGATTGTATGACTATGAGTACTGTTCATTATGGGTGTGATTGTGACTGTGGTTGTGTTGTTTGGATCGGGTGTCACATTTCGACACATACATTGGATCGGGTGTCACGTTTCAACACATATATTAGATCGAGTGTCACGTTTCGACACAGATATTAGACCGAGTGTCACGTTCTGACACACTAATAATTTTGGTGTGGGTTCCATGAGAGAACCACTTGTGATGATTATGTTCCTATCAGTAATATTGGGAAATTGTATGTTACTACTAAAATCATAATTGACATATGCATTTTGTATATGTGTGCTTGATGTGTTGTAATTGGTTGCGTGTATTTTGCTTACTGGAATAACCACATAATCCTACCGGTTCACTGTGGTTGTGTACTGATACCGCACTTGCTCGTTCTTTATTGTGTACAGGGTATCTTCATGAGGCTATTGATAGACCTTAACTAGGTGATCTTTAATCGAGACCAGATTCGAGGGTGAACCAGTTCTTTTAGGCTGCTATGGATTCACTATTTGTTTAGTCCACTATTTTTGGATTCAGACTCTGTCATTAGATTTATTCGTATGTTTGGTTTCAAAGTTGCACCCCTTTTCTCTTAGACTTGTTGATTAGTAGAGTTTTGGTACAATGACTTTCAGGTTATATGGGTTGAATTTCCGCAATAGTTATGTTAGTTGTTTTTGTTAAACTTTCGGAGTTTATGGGAACTCCATATTTCTTTAGTCATTTAAACTTGCTTCTGTATCTTTGAATGCTTAGTTGCGTTGTAGTAATGGTTCTCCCACCAGAGGGTTAGTGTGGGTGCCAATCACGGCAGTCTGGGTCGTGACAAAGTTGGTATCAGATCTCTAGGTTCGTTGATCTTATTGTACCAAAATGAGTCTAGTAGAGTCTTATGGAACAGTACAGAAACATCTATACTTTTCTTCAAGAGGCTATAGAACTTTAGGAAATCTATCCGTCTTTTTCTTATTTCGTACTATGACTTGATTCCAATTGGTATCCAGTGATCCAAATTGGTATATCTTCTCTTTCACTCTTATATCCGCATATGGTTAACACGCGATACAATGGCGTCAGTCCCGTAGGCCTCATCAATGATCCAACAAAAGAATCTGCAGCAAGAGGCAGCGTTCGAGGCAGGGGTATAGGTGAAAAGAAAGGGGTAGAGGCCAAGGAAGGGTAGCCCCCGCTAGGAGTGGAGCTCCAGTTGAGAATGCTCCCAGAGAAGAGGCCCTTCCTGTACCATACGAAGAGGTGGAATAGAATGTGGAGATCGAAGACAATGATGATGTTGGACCAGATGAGGATGCACAGACTGAGACTACGGGTATTGCTCCCTTAGACCCATTGTTAGCTCATTCGATCATGAATTTTCTGAAGGGATTGGTCGCCTTGGAGTCCTTCCCACAGTGCAAGCAACTCAACCTCCCGTCAATCCCCTCATTGTTGTTAGCGTTCCCAAGGTGGGTGGAGCATTAGGCATTGATGCCTTTTTACATCCCCTATTGGGTCATGTGATGACTGGAGTTGTTAGAGAGGGTATTCTTAATTTATTTTTAAGAAATAAGCAATGACACTCCATACTCCATATTATAATTTAAAAAATCCAAGCGGTGGTTGTGTAATTTCTTATGTTACTAGGTTGATTAATTAATGATGCAATATGATATGAGTCTTTGAGATGAATTTTATGTTATTCCCACGTACTTTTGATGGTGTACTATTAAGCTACTTTATCTCTGTAGGTAACTGGATACAAGTTGTGGCGGCAAGTGGGAGACTCCTTTAATCCCCCCAAGTGAGCATTTTGTTGGGCCTGGTTATTTCTGTTTTTCTGGCAACTTGATATGAATATTTCTCCTTTACTCACCAAATTAAACATCAACTTCCCCAATATATACTATGTAAGGGAGATGTTCTCTGTCATTGTTTTACTGATGATGTGCCAAGATTTTGAAGTTTATTTCTGTTGTTTTGGATGTGAAATGTTATGATATATTTTGGGTACATGTGAGAGGAATAAGCTGCTTGGTTGCTAGAACAGTATACCAGAAGGTGGTAGAAGAACAATTGTTCATGAATTGTATAAAACCTTAATAACTACTCTCGTTGTTTTAAAATGTTTTTCTGGTTTTGACTTGACATAGACTTGAAGAAAGTAAATAATTTTTTTTTAATCTTGTCGCCTTGGATCAAAATAGCACTTGGTCCATTATTTTACTTATAATAACAATTTTTTAGAAATACAAAATTATCTGAATTAGGGAGTAACTCCTTGAAAGGAAAATTAACGCATTAGCATCGCTTCCTAAGACCAGCATGTCTACCAATTTCACCATAACTGCTTGTATTAAACTCATAATAGCATATGAATAAGCAATTGTCGAGATTGAGTAAGCTATTTTAGTTTAGTAATGACTCAAATAGATCGATAATAATAAAAAATTGTTCAAATAAGAATTTTAGGTTAAAGGTTCATTTTAGATTTGAGTTTAGATAAATCGAAGATGCGCAGAATGTACCAAAATGTCCTTTAATCTTGTGGTCTTAAACATGTCATATGAGTTGTGACACGTTGAAATTAAGAATTGCCAAAAAAAGGGAAGAGACATTCTTTTCTTTGAACTTGGTAACTTTGGAAGGAGGCATTCTTTTTATAGCGGAGAGAGTATTAAAACTACTAAAATTGAAAATACGAAGAAAACATGATGTGCTTTTGAAAAAATAACAACATATTCCAATATCAAGCTATAAGCTTAGTTACTCGAACTCTACTTGTGACATGTTGAAATAAAGAATTGCCAAAAAAGGTAAGAGGCATACTTTTCTTTGAACTTGGTAACTTTGGAAAGAGGCCTTCTTTTTATAGAGGAGAGAGTATTAAAACTACTAAAATTGAAAATACAAAGAAAACATGAAGGGCTTATGAAAAAATAACAACATAGATTCCAACATCAAGCTATAAGCTAAGTTTCACGGAGTCTTCACTTTTGGTGCTACACTCGTGTCGACACGACATGGTTGTGGGATCCATGTCCAATTTGTTCAACCGATTTTGGGTGCTCTGACCAAAATTGATAGGGTAAGTGTGGACAGTTTTAGTGATTGTTGTAATCAATACAAAAGATAAGGTAAAATTGAAGAAAATGAAGTACCTTTTATATATAAATTCCTATGTCACTCATTTTCCGTTAATCTCCTTCCATATTCTCCTCAAGTTCTCCCGTAATATCTCATAATTTAGGTTGTCTAACTCTTCTTTTAGGTACTTCAATTATTTAAGACGTATCCCTGCACCTATATCCCTTCATGCATCCATATCCCTGAATCTTAAAATTAGATCATGAAGGATCAAACATCTAGATCTGCACCTATATCGGACACCCGCACTGAGTACCAACAACTTAGGATATCAGTGCTAAGAAACATACATCGCATTAACAACAAACAACAACATACCCAAGAAATGTTGCATCTTTTCTTTCTGTTAGGTCTTGGTCAAATATAGAGGACCATGGATCTTATTCACGTGTCTAAGTGGTGGCAATTGGTTCTGGAATTAAGCACTCAGGGACTTGAAGCCTAAAATATTTACAGATGCTTCTGAATAGGGAGTCTAAACTTTATGATATATTGACGGGATGCTTCCTTATGCTAGATTTGCTCAATGTGAAATGTGTGTCGATGTTTGATGTCTCTAATTAGATGAGTAACTTAGAATAATGATTGGGGTTGTAATGAGCAAGACATCCTTTGATGCTCAAATAAGATAAGAATTTACTGGAATGATAATTAACTAAATATACAAGACAATACCAATGCCTTCTATCTACTACTATACAACTTTCTCTAAATGCTTTTTTTGGGGCTATGATAATGTTCTTTCTCAGGACTTGCACTACTGTTTCTTGGACATTCCGCAGCTTCTATGAGAAGGTAATAACTTAAAGTTCTCTTAACTTGATAGTTATTAGCATATTTTGACTATTGTCCACCATGCTGCTAATATTTGGTATAAGGTGAGTTTATGGGACCTAAGTCGCCTTGTGAGTGGGTGGTTTGCGATGTTATCTTCCATGTGGGTTGTACGGAAGGAGAGGGAGAGAGTGTTTGAGGGATAGAAATTGATTTTTGTAAATGTAAGGATTGGCCTTTTTATGTGTAGTTTCTTTTTTGGTGCACCTATGAGGTCCCTACTTGTATAGATGATTAAATGTCTTTTGTAGAGGACCATATTTTTGTATAGGTTCTCTATTTCTTGGTATACATCTTATATACATGATTTTCCTCAATCATTAACAAATTATTTGACCTTATCAAAAAAATTGGTGGGTGCTTTGAGAAATATCAACTTAGAAAACTTTTACTAGCAGCCCATCTTTTGTGGCCTGCCAATGGACTCATGACATCCATGCACTGATTCATCAAATGGCGCACGTTAAGAAGACCCAAGCCTACATGCACAGGCCCATCCCACAAAGTCCTGCAAATGAAGACTCGGGCTGGACATTCTGGTTCATTTTATCTTATTGGAGAGAATATATTTTCCACTTCTCCTTAACTTTCCACATTTTGAAATGCCAAACTTAGATGTTTAAGTTGAATAAAGAACATCATTTGCATGCTTTTATGCTCATACGGTGATTTTGAATAGAATTTGGTATAGAAAGTTATCTGTCTCTTACTTTATGTTTATGTACATTCTATTATCTATGTATGTTAGATACTTCTCCAATATGAAAGGCATAGGACACAAAACAGAAAGCTTCAACTTCTTATTGCTCTTCCTCTTGGTTTTTCAGGTGTTGACAATCAGGTAACGCTGTGTTTACATTGTTGGTATGTGATATATGGGAAAGACTATTACCCTAAGTAGTTAGAATCATCGACGTATTTTGACTTTGCTCAAGTTCTCAAAGTTGATCATGCAGATCCTTCTTTATTTGACTTCGACGAAAATCAGTATGGCCTTACTTTGGGATAAGGGCCACTAGGAAAAGACTTTTTTTAAGTAAGGAGTAACTTGATTTAAGAGTGGCAATATATGGTTGTTCCCATTTGAAGCTTAAGTTTCTATTTGTTATTGTACACAATGTATAACTATTTTTGTAAAAAAACTAACTCCTACATGCATATGGTCGACTATTTTGAAGCAAAGGAACAACAGTTGCTTTGAAGACATAGCTAACTCAATTCAGATTGTATACTTTTGCTTTCTTTTGGGGTAAACTGTAAAGAGGAATTTGAAAATGAAGCATAATCAATACTTAGTTTCTTACAATACCTATAAGAATTGGATAGGGATTTTTTTCTCACTTGTAATTACTACAACACTTACTTAGTACTAGCTTTGTAAGACATTACCTTTCTGTAAAAAGGACGTGCAGCTAATAACAAAAAGTGAATTCATTGTTCAACCGGAGTCTAGAGGCAGATCTAGGTTTTGTAATTTATGGGTTCCTACAATGATCAAGTTAATGGCAAAACAATTGGGTTCACAATCAACTTTTTATAAATACTTTGTGCATTTCTTAACCAACAAAGGCTATGAAAAAAGCACGGGTGCCCGTGAACCCATATATCAAGGGATAGATTCCCCCTGCCAGAGTCATTTATCAAGACAGTCGACCTATATATGTTAAAACATTATCAACTCCATGAATGATAAAAATACAGCCTAGCTTGGTAGCACCATCTTGCCATATGGTGATGGGACAGTCATATATTAAAGTCCTTAACAAAAGTGGGGTTGGACTAGAAATGATACTGGTATGCTGTATCAGTATAATACTAGTATGTCCCTCATGGCTGTCTCTTTGCAGTTCAATGCTCCCGCTGGTCGCATTGTTGTCAAAGAGCTCAATCTTCCAGTCTGAGCCTCTAGTGAAGTAATTGAAGGGTTTTCAGATTCGACCATCATATTTAAAAGTACAACAAAAAATTGAATGAAACAAAACCAAATTTTATCTAGAAGAAAGCTTTTGACGAACTTTACTGTTCTGTTTTGATTATTTACTGAAGTCGGACATTTTTTTTTTGGTAAACTGACCATTTATTGATACCAAAAAGTGAACATTACAGTACCAAACAATTGCTTCTCAAAATTGAACCAACCAAAAAAAGACAACTTACAAAAGGATGTACAAAGTAGCAACTATATTTAATCTAGGGATGCATACGCAAAATAAAAGTATCGTTCCATCTACAAGGTATTCTATCCAGCTGTGTTTGTAGTGTATTCTTCCACTTTGCCAGGTCCCTTTCTTTCACATGTATATACAATGCAATTTCTTTACAGAGTCTTTCACTTTGATAGAGGTTGGACTGAAATCGAATAGCGGTTCGTTCTCTCCATACTAGATACACAAGCATAGCAAATACACAACTAATTATTGCACCCTTCCTTATTTTCTTCCTTGCCTAGATACTAACCCAATCTCGTTCATCTTGCCAACTTCCAATGGTTTTGTTGATCTTCAGCCACACCAATAATTTGTGCTATAAAGCTCTAGTGACTCTAACATTCTACGTTAAGATCTTCAAAGGATTCAAAAGTTGTACCACAAAAAGCACAATCTGGAGGCACATGAATACGAAATTTCTGAAGTCTCTCTATAATTGCTAATCTTCTCTAAGTTGCTAGCCACAATATGAACTTATGTCTAGGATGGATGTTTTGTTGTAGTGAAATACTCTTCCAGGGAACTTTTGGGTGGGTAGGCATGAGCTTAAGATACATCTTTCTGATAGAAAATCTGTTATCTCCTGTATTCAGATTTGCAAACCAGAAATAATGAAAGATGAAAAGAAAAACACAAAGAACTATTCGAGTCCACAGAACCTACTGTGTGTCCTTAAGAAATTTAATCCCCTCAAGTACCTGAGGTTGCAGATTAATTCCTCCCAAGATAAAACGAATTAACTATTAAAGAAGTAGTGGTACCTCAAACTTCGATAATTTCAACGAACTCAAAATAACAGCAACGAATCACACACATAGACACGATCGATCGATTTTATTTTGTAAGAAATGTATGCAAAAGAAGGGAAGAATTCGATACAGAAAAATGAGAGAAAACCTCTCTATTTTTAGCCAACAAAGGGCAAAGGTCACAACCCTTTGGAAATAAGACAACCTTTCAGAAAGAAAACAACCTTTCAGAAAGGTCACAACACTTTGGAAAAGGCATAACCTTTCAAATGGTAACAATCCTTTAGAAAGGACACAACATTTCATAAAGTTCACAACCCTTCGGCATAGTCACAACTCTTCAAGAGAGTCACAACCCTTCATTTCCTGTTCACACCTTAAAATCCAACAATCCCCTACATGAATAGGGAATGGCTATTGTTAAAACATATGCATGAAAAAGTGTGATTCGTAATTAAGGATTGATTGCCTCTGGATAAGTGGGTTTCCCTTTGAACTTTCCGTAGTGAACATATATCGAATATACTCGGTCAATCGATAGATTTGATATCTTTCAACCATCGAGATTTGGTGTATACCTAGACAAAATAAGTCACACAATCAACCCTTGAACTATTTTGGTTCTCATTGTTTTGTTCGTTTCAACTATGAACACGTCTCGATTTATAAGTGCGTAGACAACTGGCCTTACCGGATTCTCCTTGAAGTGACTTACACTTCACACTTACATAGGTGATTTCTAAATGTGTTATCCCGTACATACACCATTTGATATACCCTGTATCAAACTTAGAAATCATTAAAAAGGCCTAATGCCTTTATCCTTGTTACTGAACATTGTCTTATCATGAGAATGGACCATAAAAAATATTTTGACAATGTTGAACCGTATCAATGACTTTGTTTGATCTCCTTGAACCTAGATCTTGGGATCTCCAGTTTTCTAGGTAGAGTTACCGCCACAATAACCTGTTCTCGGCCATAGTACCATTCCCTTTGATAATCTATCAACTCCCTCTCTAGTTAGGCCTTTTATAAGTGGATCCGACACATTATCCTTTGACTTTACATAGTCCATTATGATAATTCCACTAGAAAGTAGTTCTCTAACGATATTATGTCTATGTCATGTATGATGAGACTTTCCGTTATACATCATATTCCATGCCCTACCTATTGCAAATTAACTATCACTGTGTATGCATAATGTAGCTAAAAGGTTTGGACCAAAAATCTTTCAAGAAATTTTGGAGTCATTCAACTTCTTTACCGACCTTATCTAGAGTGATAAACTCAGATTTCATAGTAGAGCGAGCGATACATCTCTGTTTGGAAGATTTCCAAGAGACTGCTCCTCCACCAAGAGTAAATACATATCCACTCATGGATTTTACTTCATTTGACCTGGTGATTCAATTTGCATCACTATATTCTTCCAATACTGTTGAATATTAGTTATAATGCAAAGCAATAGTTTTTTTTAAGTATGTTTTAAATACTCCAAAACTCTTTTCATTGTCATCCAATGAGTTTGATTGAGATTACTCGTGAATCGACTTAGTTTATTAATAGCATATGCTATATCTGATCGCGTACACTTCATGATATTTATCATACTTCTCAATACTCTAGCACAATCCAATTGTGAGTCACTTTTGCCTTCATTCTTTTGAAGTACAAATCTCACATTTATTGGAGTCTTGACAATATTGAAATCCAAATGCTTGAACTTGTCAAGTACATTTTCAATGACATCAATAACTTCAATGTCTTTCATATCAAAGTTACTTTCTAGCATATGCTTAGTAGCATTTATGTTAGAAATGTCTCTTTTGACGATCACAATGTCATGAACATAAAAACAAATAATGATCTTGTGATTTGGAGTGTCTTTAATGTAAAAACATTTATCACATTCATTAATCTTGAATTCATTTTCCAACATAGTTTGGTCAAACTTCGCATATCATTATTTGGGCGCTTGTTTTTAATCCACAGAGTGACTTACCAAGTTTATAGACTTTCTTTTCTTTACCAGAACCACAAAGCCCTTGGGTTGTTCCATGTAAATTTCTTCCTCCAATTTTTCATTTAAAATAAAATTGTTTTCACATCCAATTTGACGAATTTGAAGGCAATATTTCGCAACTAGCGCAATTAACATTTTAATTGATGTAATTCTAGTTAGTGCTATTATCTGTCAAACAAGGCTTTCTTATTGTCTAAAGGTAAGTTTGTCGTTGTATTTGTCAATAGTTTCATCAACTTTCTTTTCCTTTTGTAGATCCACTTTGAATCCAAAAGTTTATTTCCTCGAGGAAGATCAACCAACTATCAAGTATGGTTGCTCAAGATTGAATCTATCTTAATATTGACAAACTTTTCTCAAAGAGAATGAGTCCACAAAGGACATAACTTTTAGAATATATGAGACTCATTTTCAAGAAGAAATGTTACAAAATCAAACTCGTAGGAAGTAATTTGTCCATTGACATTTACTATGCCTCCTAATCTCTTTATTAAGTACACTCTCCTTTGGTTCTTTCCAAGGTCGTTTAGACCCTTCACTTGACTATCCAACAGTTCGGACTTATGAATCATAAATCGACATACTTTACTATTTGTAGCATATCCAATGAACATACAATACAAAGTCTTAGGTCCTATTTTGACCCATTTGGGAATAGTTCCCTCATTTCCATTTCTCATATGAAATAGACTATATTGGAAATTGTTGGATCACTATCTTTCAAGAGTTATTGCTTGTATAAACTTTAAGGGACGACAAACAATTCTCTATCAAGATACAACAAAGACTGAACAAACACAACTTTCTGTTGCTCCCTTTCTTAACAAACAAACGTTTTTTTTTATTATTTGTTACTCCCTTTACTAACAAACAAAACTTTTTGTTTCTCTCTTTATGAACAGACAAATTTTTTTGTTGTTCTCTTTTGCTATAATGATAGCACCTCCTACAAATTTTGTGATAAACCTGAACTTATAAATAGGACATTCAACATTTCCTTCAAAGTTCGATTTTTTCCTGTCAACAATTTCATTAGATTGAGGTGAGAATGTGCAGTAATTTGATGGATGATTCCATTTTCCAAATATATTTCTGCAAAAGAAGATTCATATTCTCTACATCTACCACTTCTAATCATGACAATCTTTTTATCCAACTGATTTTCAACTTCAATTTTATATTGCCAATATGTTTCTATTCCTTCATCCTTACCATTCAGTAAATAAACATAACAATATCTAGTGCAATTGTCAATAAGGGCAATATGACCCAAATGTTTGTTTTACAACACAAACATAACATATCATTTTTCACCAATGTTCATGTCTATAAACGAAAATTAATAGACATATCTTTTCATGAAAAATCACAATATTTTAAAGTGAAACTTTTTCATCAAAGAATACAATTCTTTTCAATGAGTAATATAATTTTATGGTTTCATACTAGTCATATCATATACTACTAAAGAGAGACTCAACGACCACAATATCAAATATACTCCAAGAATTTTGTGGGTCTAACATAATACAAGATTGTCATTAAATTTCATATCTTGTACTTTCAAATTTAAATTAGATAGTAAGTCTAATTTTGTCTTTATCACAAGTAAAGAACCTCCACATTTTAAATATGTTCTCAAAAATATTTTTCAAGTATTTCAAATTATTTTTCACATATTTTTTTCCCATGCTTACACATTGGCAACACGAAGCCTTCTTTTGGAGATTTAATCCATATAAACACCCATTGCAGGCACAAAAACCACTAATTTTATGTCACTAGTGTTTTTTTTTTCCTTTTTGTCACAACTAGGCAAACCACTTAGTATTTAGAATACTAACAATAAAGATTCCATCTTTATACAACTTGTTTCTAGTTTAACGATGAAGTTTTTATATTCTTCTAATCGTTAACTGAATGAACCTTGAATTCTGATGAAGTTTAAATATTTTTCGAATCAATTTCACATTCAGACAGAGTAGTAAACCAAAAAGGTTTTAATCTCCAAAAACCTCAAATACAACACTGTTTCGAGCTAATGATGAAGATTTTATTTTTTTTCAATCATTTAGCCTTAATATTCTTGACGAATATTTTGTACTCTTCAAGTCAAAATATTTATTCAAACAGAGTATTTAACAAATTGGTGAAGTTTCTCTATTCTTCAAACCAATGCACAATATGATTTGTTCGTGAAGTTCTTATATTCTTCAAATCAAAGGAGAAAAAAAATCTCCAAAAGTCAAACACAATCAAATTTCACATGGAGTAGAAAACTACAAAAGTTTTATTTTTCCTCCTCTAAACAGAATACATATTAATAATAATAAAGATATATTCTGAGATCATCACATAATGATCATCTATCCTAACATTTATGAAATAAATTTCATAACTTATAAAGGATAGAAAAACAAAATAATAATCAATAAAAATAAAGATAGAACTTGATTTTTACTCTCATTGAATCATATTCTATCTGTCAGCAATAATTCCATGCAAGTCACTTTTCTTGCTAATTTTTTTTTCTTTTCTCAGTTTCCATCATATTCCTATTTTCCTCAAGAAGACATTTAATTTCAACAAGAAACTAAACTCATGTTCAAATATTGTTAGGAGACAGCATTTATTCATTTACTTCTTCTCATAGTTAAATAAAACCAAGAATATAGGGAAAAAATTAAAGTGTTCATCTTAGCTTTTATGCACAAAATAACTTTTCTCATTGAAAAGAAAATTGAAGGGGTGCAATGCTTGAATGCACTTGGGAAGAAAATAAAAATAATCTTACCCATCCAAGGAAAACTTACTACAAAAAATATACTCGAACATATTAAAGTAGTACTAATTCATCCCAAATCCCTTTTATCATATGATAAAATAATTCTCTTTTTCTTTTTTTTCTTTCCCCATAAAAAGAACACAGAAAATAGAAGTAATTTCCTTACCACAGAAAATACTAACATTAATCGAGGTTGCAGATTAATTCCTCCCAAGATAAAACGGATTAACCATTAAAAAAGTAGCGGTACCTCAAACTTCGATAATTTCAACGAACTCAAAATGACAGCAACGAATCACACACACAGACACGATCGATTGATTTTGTTTTGTAAGAAATGTATGCAAAAGAAGGGAAGAATTTGATACAGAAAAATGAGAGAAAACCTCTCTATTTATAGCCAACAAAGGATAAAGGTCACAACCCTTTGGAAAGAAGACAACCTTTCAGAAAGAAGACAACCTTTTAGAAAGTTCACAACACTTTGGAAAAGGCATAATCTTTCAAACGGTCACAATCCTTTAGAAAGGGCACAACCTTTCATAAAGTTCACAACCCTTCGGCATAGTCACAACTCTTCAGAAGAGTCACAACCCTTCATTTCCTGTTCACACCTTTAAAACCCAACAAAATCTGCATTCTTCAACCACTTCATTCACCTTAACATCAAGATGTCCTTGGGAAGAACAAGTTCCTAAGTACTTCCTTGACTCCAAAATTTTCCTTACAGCCCAATTAAGTAGCACTAGCTGGAATAATGCAGTTCTCTATAGATTCATCTTTCATATAATAGATATGTACCCATCTTATCCACAAACAATACTTTTTTTCATAAATAGCTCACAACAGTTTCAATATGGCAGCAGTGTTCCACAAACTCAAATTTATAATATTCAGACCTTCTGCAGCCTTTGGAAGGCAGAGTTTTTCCCATAAAACAAGAGCCTTCCTTGACCTTACTACTAAGGCTGTACACAAATTAGTTATGCACATTCCCTCTATCATCATCAAGATTCTTTTGGGTAATACAAATATTCATGCCCTGTAAGTCTGCATACCAAAGATGACTGATTTAATTAGTTGAATTCACCCAACATATGCAAGCAATTGGCAAACTAACACCTAATTCTTTCTGTAATCTTCTCCACCAAGGGAAAACATTGACCAATGGTCAGTTTCTTGGATGACACAGGCACCTTCAAATATTTAAAAGGTACTTCCCCTTTACATATCCCAAAGTTTCAAGGATAGTCTGCTTAAATTCTGGCTTCACTCCACTCATGAATATAGAACTTTTTTCATTGTTGGCTTGTAAACCAGAAGCTTTAGAAAATCTCTGTAAAGCTCTTTGGAGTAATTGGATAGACTTAAGGTCAGCTTTGCAGAACAACAACAAATCATCTGCAAAGCATATATGAACTACCCTAAGTTTCTTACATCTTGGATGATACTTGAAGTCCTTGTTAAGTTTAATCTCTTCCAACTCTCTCTGAAGGTACTCCATGGCCAAAACAAAAAGGTAAGGGTACATTAGATCTCCTTGTCTAATTCCCCTTTTCCCTTGAAACAGTTTTTTTAATCCCTTTTTGATAATCAAAGAGTAAGATACACTGGACACACATTCCATTATCCAAGTTATGAATTTAAAAGGGAAACCCAACTCAAACAAGCACTTTCCTCATGAATTCCCATTCAATGGAATCATAAACTTTCCTTGAATCAACTTTCATAGTGCATCTATGGGACATGCCTTTCCTTGACTACCACTTCAACACCTCATGGCTAAACAAAATATTATCTATAATGCTTCTCCCTTCAATGGAAGTCGATTGTGATGGACTAACAATCTTTCTTATGACAGGTTTAGTTCTATTGGTCAAGACTTTAGTGATAATCTTATAGACAGTGGAACGACAGGCTATAGGTCGATAGTCTTTCACTTGGGTAGGGGTAGCAAACTTAGGCACAAGTGTTATACATGTACCACTAACAACTTTTAATAACTTCCTAGTACTACAGAACTCTTTAAAAACATATATAACATCATCTTTAATAGTAGACCAATGCTGTAAGAAAAAATCCACTAGGAAACCATTAATGCCTGGAGTTTTATCCTTATCCATCCCTTCTATTGCCTCAACTATCTCTTTGTTTGTGACTAGAACTATGAGCAATCATCTTTGTTGATACGATAGGCAAGGACCCTTCCTTATGACCTCTACATTTGGACTTGGAAGGTCTTCAATTGTTGTACCCATAAGGCTGGAGAAGAAGGAGATGAATTCATCCTCCACAAGAACAGGTTCCTATAATTTAACCCCATTAGCATTGTAAATAGAATTAATAGCATTCCTACTAATCCTTATCTTCATTTGGGCATGGAAATATTTGTTGTTTTCCTCTCCACCAACTATCCAGTTTACTATGGATTTCTGTTTGAGAACATGTTCTGACACTCCACTCCACTTCCTAATTTCATTTAATACAATTTGTTCCTGCTCAAGCAAGTTAGTGTTGAGAGGTTGTGCTGCAATTTGACTCTAGATCACCTCTAGACTCTGTCTAGCATGTTGTATTTTTTGGGTATAGGATGACATGTAGGTGTTGAGATCCTTCAAGCCCATATTTAGAGTTATAAGCTTGCTCCAAAACTGAAACATTCTTGTACCAGCAACCTTCCCACTCCAAACGACTGATAATATTCTAGAGAAATGAGGATGATCGAAAATAGTTTTAAACAATATAAAAGGTTTTGGTTTGGATGGAGGTCTTGTATTCACCTGAATGAGAATTGGGGAGTGAATAGATACTCCTGGATTCAAGAACTTTGCTTCTACGTGTCCATAATTCATTATCACTGAAAGTTCTCCAAGACCCTATCAATTTTGGAATAAACTCGATTAACACCATGTTGTTTATTACAGAAAGTGAAGTGCCATCCTATTTGCTTTAGTATTGTAAGTTGCAGAGTATCAATACAATCTTGGAAAGCTTGTGTCTCTTCTGGCATAACATGGGTGCCTAACCTATCATCAGTAGTTAAAACATTGTTGAAATCCCCACTTAGCAACCAAGACTCTTAGATAGTACCCCCAATTTGTACTAATTTTCTCCATAGGTCCTCTCTTTTTTGAATTTCATTCTTGGCATAAACAACAATAAAGTAGGCTGAGAAGGGACTAGTCATGTTTAAAATTTTACAGTGGATGAATTTCTCATGAACAACCAATACCTGTACTTGTATATGATCTTTCCATAGTAACCAGACTCTACCATTATAATCCATAGGATAGTTTAGACAATGCTTCCAATCAGGCACCATCTTTTGAAAAATATTCCCAACTTTGTGAACTTTTACTCTAGTCTCAACAACACCCATAACATCTCACATATTCTTCCTCAGAAAAAGTCTCAGCTCTTTCTTCTTTAAGGGCTGGTTAAGACCTCTTATGTTCCATGTCAAGATGATCATTGAGGGTTGTAAGTGCCCCCAGGATCTCTAGCTTCTTGGTGAATGTATGTTATAACTATTTGTGATTTGTACTCTTTCCTGAACTTGCATCAAATTAGGAGTAATACCTTGTCCTGATCTTGCAGGATCAGAATTAGCCCCTTTCCCTTCCTCCATGTCTAGTTTACTAGCAACTGGCCTCGTCTGTACAATTTCCCCCTAGCCTTCCAGTTGTATCTTGGTTGTGGATCTTTTTGTCTTTTATTTCTGTGTTTCTTCTTAATTTCCTGAAATTGAGGTTCTTCTTGCTTTCCCTCAACCCTAGTCCAAGAAGGTTGCGGAGCATAATCTTATTCATATGCTATTAGGAGTTCAAGACAGGCCTCTATGGTGAAATTGGTAGACACACTTCTCTTAGGAAGCAGTGCTAATGCATCTCGGCTAGAATCCGAGTGTCAGCATACTATCTTCTAAAAAGGATAAATAGATCTTATAATGAATTCAATTCCCAATTTCCATTTAAAATTATGTAATTAAGGGACTCTTATTTTTAAAGTCTTTTTATGATATTTTTAACCTTGAGTACACATTAACTCACATTTCCTTTTCAATCATTTCAATTGTAATTTTTTAAAAGTCCCACATCGGAAGAGGAATGGGAAATTGGACTCCTTATATGGACTTGGACAAACCTCTCCTCATGAGCTAGCTTTTGATGTTGAGGTAGACTCAGGTGTCATATCTTTATTTTGTACTAGTTTTATGACTTGTTCGTTGCACGTGATTGGCAATTTCAAAAATATATGTTGTAGTAAATAGTATTGCTTATTTTAGCAAACATTTGAATAATAAGCTTAGCAAAAAATAATAATGCAGATTCTTTTTTGAATGTTCAATGTGGATCGTCATATATATCTCTTATTCATGAAAACCTATGAAGATGGTCAACGAAAAAATTTATTAGTTAAATGCAATTATGTATATATTTATTTCAATTTGATGAGGTTCAATCATGTAATTTGTCTTATCTCACTAATATTGCCTTATAAATAATATTTGTTTTGTATTTTTGTTGTCATCTAACCAGATGTGTTTTGCATGTGTATTCTACGTTAAATTATTAGATGTCATATGAACATGTGAAGAGAACAACTACATTTTATATATTCACATATTTTCACATTTGTTATGAGTTTTTTTTTTAAAACAAGAACTCGGAATAGTTTAAAATAATACATTTTGAAGTTAGAAGATCTTGTTAACTTGATAATACATTTGTGACATATATAATACTTTAATTTAAATACAAATACCTACCCAAATATAAATAAATATTTGCATTAATGAAAATATTTATCTAATAAAATTAGCTATTAAATAATTATTAAAAATTAAACTAATACAAACTTCAACTGGCGTTATTACAAGTTATATGAACTTTTCTTCATCTAAAGTACTTAGATATTAAGAAATAGTAATAAGTAAAACAAAATGGCAATGTTTATATAGTAATAACTAATTTGAAGCAAACTTCCTGAGAGTTTAAATCACATAAGTAGCACTGATAAATAAAGTCTTTCTTTTGTCTTGAGCATCAAAAACAAATCGTGACAATTCTCTAAATTTGCAAAAAGATATTCAGAAGCATATATCTACATCACAAGAAAAATTGTTAACAAAAACAAATAAATGTAGACTACATCATATTAACTTCATCTATTGGAACATTACATGCTAATGTATTTATTAAGCAAAAAAATAATTATTATCTCATCAAAATTATATTATTTTCCTCAAGTACTCGAGGTTATGGAATATACTCTCTTAGGATAGAATGACTTACTTCATTAGAATAGTGATACCTCATATTCCGTTAAAATTTGAACTCACTCAACGACGATAAATTACACAAAAAAAATTAAAATTCAAGAAGAAGAAAAGTAGAAGATTAGAAAAAATTGTTGTTGGAAAATGAGAGGAAGTCCTCTATTTATAGTCAATAAAGGGTAGTATGAACAAATATTTTTTGTGTCTTATCTTAAAAATCATGACCTATTCGAAAAGTCACAACACTTTGGAAAAGTCCCAACTTATTGAAAAAGTCACAACTCTTTGGAAAAGTCACAACTTATTGAAAAAGTCACAACTCATAGGAAAAGTCACAACTTATTAAAAAAAGTCACAACTACTTGGAAAAGTCACAACTCATCGAAAAATCACAACCCTTTGAAAAAAGTCACAACTCATCGAATAGGGATATTATAGTAATTTAACATTCAAGTTAGAAGATCATGCTTTTAAGGTAATATAGATATAGATATATAAAATTAATTGAATACATACTTCAATTGGCATTATTAGAAGTCATATGAACTTTTCTTCGTCGAAAATACTGAAATATTAAGAAATAGTAAATTAGTAAAACAAAAGGGCAATGTTTACATAGTAATAACTATTTTGAAGCAAACTTCTTGACAATCTAAATCATATAAGTAACATTGACAAATAAAGTCATTCTTTTGTATTGAGCATAAAAAAACAAATCATGACAATTCCCTAACTCTTGAGAAGTTTAATAATTTTGGAAAAAGATATTTAGAAATATATATTTACATCACAAGAGAAGTTGTTAACAAAAACAAATGAATTTAGAATACAATAAAAATTAAACTAATACAAACTTCAACTGGCGTTATTACAAGTCTTATGAACTTTTCTTTGTCGAAAATGCTGAAATATTAATAAATAGTAAATCAGTAGAAAAAAGGGCAATGTTTAATAGTAATAACTATGTTGAAGAAAATTTTCTAACAATCTAAATCACATAAGTAAGATTAATAAATAAAGTCATTCTTTCGTCTTGGGCATCAAAAAAACAAATCGTAACAATTCTCTAACTCTCGAGAAGTTTAATAATTTTGGAAAAAGTATTCAGAAACATATATCTACATCACAAGAGAAATTGTTAACAAAAACAAATGAATTTAGACTACAATAAAAATTAAACTAATACAAACATCAACTTGCATTATTACAAGTCATACAAACTTTTTTTCGTCGAAAAATACTTAAATATTAAGAAATAGTAATCAGTAAAACAAAAGAGAAATGTTTATATAGCAATAACTATTTTGAAGAAAACTTCCTGATAATTTAAATCACATAAGTAGCATTGACAAATAAATTCATTCTTTTGTCTTGAGCATCAAAAAATAAACCGTGACAAATTGTCTAACTCTTGATAAATTTAATAATTTTTGAATAAGATATTTAGAAGAATATATCTACATCACAAGAGAAATTATTAAAAAAAAAAAACAAATGAATTTAGACCACATCATGTTAACTTCATATATTGGAACATTACATACTTATGTATATACTATGCAAAAAAATGATTATTATATCATCAGAATTATTTTCCTCAAGTACTCGAGGTTAAGTAATATACCCTCTTAAGATAGAACAATTTACTTCATCAGAATAGTGGTACCTCATATTCCGCTAAACTTCGAACTCACTCAACAACAATAAATCACACGAATTTTTTTAAAATGCAAGAAGAAGAAGAGTAGATGATTAAAAAAATTGTGGTTGAAAAATTAGAGGAAACCCCTCTATTTATAGACAACAAAGGGTAGTATGAACAAGTATTTTTTGTGTCTTATCTTAAAATTCATGACCTTTCCGAGAAGTCACAAATCTTTGGAAAAGTCACATCTTATTGAAAAAGTTACAACTCTTTGAAAAAGTCACAACTCATCGAAAACTCAAAACCCTTTGAAAAAAGTCACAACTTACCAGAAAGTCACAAGTCATCATAAAAGTCACAAACTAAGTTAGGGATATTATAGTAATTTAACATTCAAGGTAGGATTTCATGCCTTTAAGGTAGTATAGATATAGATATAGCTATTGATAGATATAGATTAGAGTTAAATTCATCCAGTTTGTTGTTCACCAATTTTGGGTCCCCATTTATAACGGTTCACGCTCTAGTTGAGGCCTGGGAGTAAGGGGGAATGTTAAGAAATCCTACATCGTAAGACGGATGAGAAATTGGACTCTTTATATGGAAATGGACAAACCACCGCTCATGAGTTGGGGTTGAGTTGCGTCCAAGTACCATATCTTTACAGTATTTACCATTCATTTGATAACCTTTTTAGTCAATGAAATCGTAAAACTATATGGTTCATCAGAAAAAGGCAATAGTTGTTCTTTTCTATATAACAAGATTATGTTGCTCGTTGAATTTATTCGGGACATTTCCCACTAAGCGATTTATATGAATCATTAATTTTCCTTTCATGGAGTTTCTCCCTAATTCATATAAATATGTATTTCGAAAAAATTGTTATAATTTTAAGTAAAATAGCTGGACCAAGTGCTATTTTTATCCAAGGCTACAAGATTCAAAAAAATTATTTACTTTCTTAAAATCTATGTCAAGTCAAAACCAGACAAACATTTGATACAACGAGAGTAGTTATTAAGGTTTTATACAGTTCAAGAACATTGTATGCAAAAGTGGATAACCTACACAATAATTTCTCTACAACACCCACAAGGGTGACCGAGTTAGTTGAGCAGTGGATCTCCCAAATGGGGGTCCCAAGTTTGAAACTCCCTACATACTTTCTCAGTCGAGCTCGTCATGTGGCTTGCGAGTGTGGTTTACCTCTCATGAGTGGTTTGCCGGCTATTACACTGGAGAGAGATTTACCCCAGCCCTTTGCAACGTCAAGAATCCAATATTATAAAGTTTTTAGTTTCTCTAGCACTAGAAATTCTCTACATTCTCTATTAGCATGTAAGTCTAACAAGACTAATAGACTACTAGAGAGCATCAGAGCTAAAGTAAACATACTAACATGAGTTAAACTTAATCCCAACTAATTAGTATAGCCTTCCAATGAAATTGAAATTGAATGCAATTCAAAGACCTATCACCTATCCAACATGCAACGAAAGAACTTATTAAGATTAAGCAAACAAATGCAATTTCAAATGATGGAGTTCACAATATATGAAGTACGACTAGCATTTGTAATGAAACATTCTAGATTTCATCAAAATAACTTAAGATTGACTTGAGAGATAAAAACATTAGAAGAAAGGATCAAGATAAAGTACGACTTACTGCTTATATGTTACAGTTTCTACAACTTTAATTGGGTGCTCCACTTCATTTTGACCCTGGTGCTTAAGAGAACCTGAATACAACAAGAAGTTCTGATGCGGTCACTATTCCTTTTTGATAGAGCATGAGTTTAAACAAAAACTAAAGTTCTCAGATGCTGATTTTGATATAGTTACAGTGTTAACTAACAGCCACTAAAGGCCAAAGTTTTGGAGAGTGCCAAACTTCATATTGGGAAATGGTGAGGAGAAAACAACTCAATGATAGAGATATATGAGCAAGTCAAGTTGGCAAAGAATTAACGAACAATCTTACCAGTATTTTTTAAGATCTTTGCACGCTTTGGCGTATTGTTGGCATTCATGTCCTATAAAAGATGAAAACACTAAAATTACTTGTGCATGGCAATAGACAAGATCAAACTTAAGAAAATCAATGCCCAAAGACCTCTACAAGGATTCAGTAGTAGACCTTTACAATTGGCTTAGCAACCTCACCATAACTAAGAAGGTGTTGCTCCTCCCAGCCTAGCCTACAACGAGCAGCTGAATCTCTTACTGCCCTTCCTAATGCAGAAATTTGGTAACCACTTTCCTGCAGAATTACTTTAAATAGTTCATATTTGTGTGTGTGTGTATATATATATATATATATATATATATATATAGATACTACTAAAAAATTTGACATTTAGATGAAATAAAGACCACCTCCATAACTTAATTCTTATCACATTAAAATGCCCAACTTCAGTAAATAATCAAATCAGAATAGTAAAGTTCATCAAAAGTTTTTTCTAAATAAAATATTTTTTTTTCATTCAATTTTTTTATTGTACATTTAAATATGATGGTCCAATTTGACAACCCTTCAGACACTTCACTAGAGGCTCAAACTGGGAGATTGAGATATTTGTTAGCAATGCGACCAGCGGGAGCATTGAACTGCAAAGAGACAGCCATGAGGTGTGCACCCACCAACCCCCTCTACAAGTAACCTCCTTTAAGAAGGACATACCAGTATCATTTCTAGTATGTCTTGCAAAGCTAGTATTAAGTAAGTGTTGTAGTAATTACAGGTAAGAAAAAAAATCCCTATCCAATTCTTATATGTATTGTAAGAGACTGAGTATTGATTATGCTTCATTTACAAATTCCTCTTTATAGTTTACACCAAAATAAAGCAAAAGTGTGCAATCTGAACTTGAGCAAAGTCAAAATACGTCGATGATTCTAATTACTTAGGGTAATAGGCTTCCCCATATATCAATCAAAAGTTGTACAACATACAGCAGATGTGAAAATACATCATATAACAACAATGTACACACAACGTGATCTCATTGTCAACACCCGAAGAACCAGGAGGAGGAGCAATAGGAAGTTGAAGCTCTCCGTTTTGTGACCTATGCCTTTCATATTGTAGAAGCAACTAACATAGAGAAAAATCATGATATAATAGAATGAACAGAGAAAAAAAGTAAGAGACAAATAACTCTTTAGAACAAATTATATTCAAAATCACCATATAAGCACAGATGCACAGAGATGATGTTCTTTATTCGACTTAAATATCTAAGTTTGGCATTTCAAATTATGAAAAGCTAAGGAGAAGTGGATAATGGAGAGTTGTTGATATAACCAAATGCAAGATTGAAGATGTAAAAGTTTAAAAAAGAAGAAAAGCAGAACCACAAAAATGAAAAGAACCAAACACAAACTATTCAAGTGACTTTATACGCCACAAAAGATGGGTTGTTAGTAAGAAAAACATTAAGTTAATACTTCACAAAGCACCCACCAATTTTTTTGATAAGGTTAAATAATTTTTTAATGATTGAGAAAAATCCATATACAAGTTGTATACCAAGAAATAGAGAACCTATACAAAAATATGGTCATCCACAAAAGACATCCAATCATCTATACAAGGAGGGACCTCTATCCATTCAAACACTCTCTCTCCCTCTCCTTTCATACAACCCACATAAAATATAATATCGCAAACCACCTACCCACTAACAAGGCGACATAATTCAGGTCCCAGAAACTCACCTTACTCCAAATATTAGTAGCATCGTGGACAATAGTCAAAATATGCTAATAACTATCAAGGGAAGAGAACTTCAAGTTGTTACCTTCTCATAGAAGCTACGGAATGTCCAAGAAATAGTAGTGCAAGTACTAAGAAAAGAATATTATCATAGCCCCAAAAAAATCATTTAGAGAAAGTCATATATTAGTGGATAGAAGGCATTGGTGTTGTCTTATATATTCAGTTGATTATCATTCCAGTGAATTCTTATCTTATTTGAGCATCAAAAGATATCATGCTCATTACAACCCCATTCTTTGTTCTAAGTTACTCATCTAACTGGAGACATCATACATCGACACTCATTTCACATTAGGCATATCTAGCATAAGGAAGCATCCCGTCAATATCTCATAAAGTCTAGACTCCCTATTTAGAAACATCTATAGATATTTTAGGCTACAAGTCCCTGCATGCTTAACTCCAGAACCAATTGCCACCACTCAGATATGTGTATAAGATCCCTGGTCCTCTATATTTGACCAAGACCTAATAGAAAGAAAGATGCAACATTCCTTGGGTATGTTGTTGTTTGTTGTTAATGTGGTGTATGTTTCTTAACACTTATAGCCTAAGTTAATCGGACTCGGTGCGGGTTTCCTATACATGTGCGAATCTAGAGGTAGGATCCTTCATGATCTAATTTTTATGATTCGGGGATACAGATCCATGTAGGGATACGGGTGCAGGGATTCACCTAAAAATAATTAAAATATCTAAAAGGAGTTAGAAAACCTAAATTATGAGATATTACGGGAGAACTTGAGGAGAATCTAGAAGGAGATTAACGGAAAAGGAGTGACATAGAAATTTCTAGATAAAAGGTATTTTATTTTCTTCAATTTCACTTTAGCTTTTGTATTGATTACAGACAATATTTAAAAATGTCCACACTTACCCCATCGATTTTGGTCAAAGCACCCAAAATTGGTTGACCAAATTGGACACGGATCCTACGCCCATGTCGTGTTGACACGGGTGTGGCACCAAAAGTGAAGAGTCCGAGCAACTTAGCTTATACTTTTATGTTGGAATCTATGTTGTTATTTTTGCAAAAGCACTTCATGTTTTCTTTGTATTTTCAATTTTAGTAGTTTTAATACTCTCTCCGGTATAAAAAGAATGCCTCTTTCCAAAGTTACCAAGTTGAAAGAAAAGAATGCCTCTTCCCTTTTTTGGCAATTCTTAATTTCAACGTGTCACAAGTAGAGTTCGAGCAACTAAGATTATAGCTTGATGTTGGAATCTATGTTGTTATTTTTGCAAAAGCACTTCATGTTTTCTTCATATTTTCAATTTTAGTAGTTTTAATACTCTCTCCACTATAAAAAGAATGCCTCTTCCCTTTTTTCGCAATTCTTAATTTCAACGTGTGACAACTCACATGATATGTTCAAGACCACATGATTAAGGATATTTTGGTACATTCTACGCATCTATGGTTTATCTAAACTCAAATCTAAAATGAACCTTGAACCTAAAATTCTTATTTGAACAACTTTTTATTATCATTGATCTATTTGAATCATTACTAAACTAAAATTGCTTACTCAATCTCGATAATTGCTTTTTCATATGATATTATGAGTTCAAGACAGGCCGCTATGGTGAAATTGGTGGACACACTGCTCATAGGAAGCAGTGCTAATGCATCTCGGCTAAGTCCGAGTGGTAGCATACTATCTTCTAAAAAGGATAAATAGATCTTATAATGAATTTCAATTTACAATTTCTATTTAAAATTATGTAGTTAAGGGACTCTTCTTTATAAAGTCTTTTTATGATATTTTCATCCTTGAACATACATTAACTAACATTTCCTTTTCGATCATTTCAATTGTATTTGTTAAAAAATCCCACATCAAAAGAAGAATGCGAAATTGGACTCCTTATATGGACTTGAACAAACCTCCCCTCCCGAGCTAGCTTTTCAGGTTGACGTAGACTCAGGTGTCATATCTTTAATGGTATTAGAGTTAGACTCATCCCAGTTTATTGTTCACCAATTTTGGGTCCCCATTTATAATGGTTCATGCTCTAGTTAAGGTTTGGGCCTACAGGAAAATGTTAAGAAATCCCACATCGGAAAAGGGATGAGAAATTGGACTCTTTATATGGAAATGGAAAAACCACCGCTCATGAGCAGTGGTTGAATTGCGTCCAGGTGCCATATCTTTACTGTAATTACCATTCATTTGATAACCTTTTTAGTCGATGAAATCGTAAAACTGTACGATTCATCAAAAATGGCAATAGTTGCTCTTTTCTATATAACAAGTTACTCGTTGGGTTTCTTCGGGACATTTCCCACTAAGCGATTTATATGAATCATTAATTTTCCTTTCATGGAGTTTCTCCCTAATTCATATAATTCTGTTTTTTTGAAAAAATTGTTATAAATTTTAGTTAAATAACTGGACCAAGTGCTATTTTGATCCAAGGCTACAAAATTCAAAAAAATTATTTACTTTCTTAAAGTCTATGTTAAGTCCAAACCAAACAAAAATTTGAAACAACGGGAGTAGTTATTAAGGTTTTATATAGTTCATGAACAATTGTTCTTCTATCACCTTCTGATATCTTGTTCTATCAACCAAGCAACTTATTCCTCTCACATGTACCCTAAATATATCATACCATTTCACATCCAAAACAACATAAATAAACTTTAAAATTGTGGCACATCATCAGTAAAATAATGACAGACAACATCTCGCTTACATAGTATTTATTGGGGAAGTTGATGTTTGACGAGTAATGGAGAAATATTCATATCAAGTTGCCAGAAAAATAGAAATACCCAAGCCCAACTAAATGCTCACTTGGGAGGATTAAAGGAGTCTCCCACTTGCCGCCATAACTTGGATGCAGTTACCTACAGAGATAAAGTAGCTTAATAGTACACCATCAAAAGTACGTGGGAATAACATTAAATTCATCTCAAAGACTCATAGCATATTGCATCATTAATTAATCAACCTAGTAACAAAAGAAAATACACAACCACCGCTTGGATTTTTTATACTGTGGAGTACGGAGCTACATCGCTTATTTCCAAAAATTTTAACCTGTGAAGAGTATACAATATAGTCAGCATATGTCCTTTTCATTCAGGTGATTTGGTTCCAGACCATGATCCTCATTCCACTTAGCATGGAAATATTTCCACAGGCTTTTGACCCATGAAAAACAATCAGACTCGTAGATTAGCTACGTGATGTAACCAATAAAATAAATCAATAAATAAATTAAGAATACCTTCTCTAACAACTCGAGGTTCACACTGTGATATTTGGAAAGAAAAACATAGCCCTCCAGGGATTATTTACACACGGCTGTGTGAACAAGAAGCAAAAAGCCTTTAACAAAAATGACCACATAAAATAATGTTTAATCCAGACACAATTCCTCGACTTAGTGCAGTTGATTGTTGACCCACTGCTTCTGCTTAGTTGAGGACATTTTTGGTAAGTGGCTAATATCCTCTACAGTTCTTGATTCAATTAATATAGTCAAATATCTCCGCAATTCATTTTAGAAGGATTCCTTCAAACTATAATTGGAATTGGATTAAATTAACTCAATCAAAAATCAGGCTTTGCCACCATATGCCAATCAGATTGTACTTTTAGCTAAATTGAATAAATTATATAGCATATTCAACTGGACTAAAGTAAATTGATTAATTGAAGAAAATGCTTGAGAAAGCTACTAAGATACCATGAGAATTAAGCACTGAAATGATCCAAGGAACATGAGCGCAACAAAAAAGGAAGAGAAGATAGAATAAAGAATAGAAGAAAAGGATTGCACAACATGAGCCAACATAAAGCGAAAAAGTCCTCAGGAAAAATATAAAAGTAAATTTAGATTTATTTTTAAAGAAAAAAAAATTGCAAAGCAGACGTGAAAAGGAAAACATAATAACCTATACCAAGTCCAAATAGTATAAAATCTCACCTTACAGTATAATCAAGACTTAGTCATATTCGACTGTA